>QEPC01005539.1:144426-205296 GCA_003113815.1 Sphenodon punctatus | reverse complement strand
TATATATATATATATATATATATATATATATATATAATACCTTACCTCAAAAATATATTTTATTTATATATTTATATATATATTTATATATATATATTTATATATATTATATATATATATATAAATATATAAATAAAATATATTTTTGAGGTAGGGTATTATTATATATAATAATATATAATAATAAGTCCAGGCTTGAGGTTATGAAAGAATGGATGATAGAGGCCAGGTCGGAGCTCAGATCAAAGACTGAGCTGGTAATATGTAAATAAAAAGGACATTATGTTTTCAGTTTTTTAAAATTTTTTTTTTATTTTTAAAACATTTCATATGTTGCTCCTCTTGCCAAGGCATCTCGGCAAGAATATATATATTCTTTTTTTGAATTTTTATGTTTTTGGCAACCCCTGTGTCCTCTTTCTTTGGGAGATGTTTCTCCCCTCTCTTCCTTTCCCCCCCCCCATTTTATATTACTTTTATGTTTTTTATATTATTTTATATGTATATGTGCTTGTGTTTGTGTAGTATAAGCTGCCCCGAGATGCCTTGGCAAGAGGAGCAACATATTAAATGTTTTAAAAATTAAAAAACAATTTAAAAAACCTAAAACATAATGTCCTTTTTATTTACATATTACCAGCTCAGTCTTTGATTATACGTTTCTCCACAATATGATAATATACAGGCTCTATATCTTATACACTATTGCCCTCGTGGGGGGGGCAGGGGACAGGCGATATAGCCCTGCAGCAACCTTGGCCCTACCTTTAGCCCCAGTTAAGCCATGGACCTGCCTCTGGCTGTCTACTCACTCTCTAATAGGGATGGGTGAACCTGGTTCAGGGGTTCAGGGTTCGGCCTGAACTTGGGGTGTTCGGGCCGTTCGCGAACCCCCCAAATCTGAACAGTCCCCTACCTGAACTGGTTGAACAAAGTTTGGGTTCCGAACTTGTTCGGGCTGCGAACAGGGCACGGGGGGGACCCGTTTCTCCCTCCCCCCTCCCCCTACAGGCAGCGTGGGTGGAAGGGGTGCCGGGGATCACCTCCCCCCCTGCGCAGCCCTTGGGGGAAATTAAAACAAAAACAAAAACAAACACCCCCCCGCCCCCCTACCCCAGGGATCATCGTACCTGTTGGTGCAGGGACTCCGGACCTGGGTCCAGTGGAGGTAGCGGTGGCAGCAGTGGGTCCCGCGGCACTCCGGAGTGTTTCAGACTTAGGCCTGAAGCGCTCTGGAGCACCGCGGGACCCACTGCCGCTGCCACCGCCAAACCTGGGGCTGGAGCCCCACCACCAACAGGTAGGCCAGGCTCCGTTCCCCTGTCTGGCGGTGGCAGCGGGTCCCGCGACGCTCCGGAGCGCTTAAGGCCTAGGCATGAAGTGCTCCAGAGTGCTGCAGGACCTGCTGCCGCCGCCACTACCACCACTGGACTCGGGGATGGAGCCCCGGTGCCAACGGTTAGGGCAATCCCGGGGAGCGGGGGGGGAGTTTTTTTTAAAAAAAATCAAAGCTGTGCAGGGTGGTGTGGGAGGTGAGCCCTGGCGCCCCCTTCCACCTGCGTAACTGGGATGGGGGAGGGAAAAATGGGTGTCCCATCCCCCGCACAGCACCCGAATGGGTTCGCCCCCCCAAAAAGGTTTGGGCCAACCCCAAACAGTTTCGGGGGACCCGAACCCCGAACAGGCCAAACCCTGAACCCCTCGGGGTTTGCACATCCATACTCTCTAATACAGTTCCAGATAGTCTGTTCCAGTAGATCTCTTGTCACCGTTCTCCACCAATGTTATACTTCTGTAAATACAGAGTCCAGTAGGTGCTTGAGGCTGATGCTCCACAACTGTGGATGCCAGCAGTCACGGTGTCTGTGTAAACAGAAAGATGTGGGAATGCACCCATGATTTGCTCTGGGGTAATATGCAACCCTTTGTGCATGTGGGGTTGGGCTTGAAAAACCTAAGACAAAGGCAGGATGTCCTGTCACATACTGGTGTCATTATCAGGATGCAGCTTCCATCCCAGCAAGGAGGATTTCATGGATAGATACTTAGGCACCTCCAACTGCCCTGTTACACATTCAAAATAAGTGACCTGGCATCTTAAATAAATTCCTTCTCAGAAAACAGGAGCCAGGGCTTAATTGGGGGGGAATGGGGAGGCTTGCCAGGGCTCAGCCCTGGAAATTAAATTCAAGGGAGGTGGGCTGAGCCCCAGGAATATGATAGTGTACCCCAAAATGTGACAGACTGTGAAATGGCTGATATTGACCATTTTAGGGTTGGAAAACAAAAAAAGGAAAACACTGGATGGGTAATTAGACTTCTTTTAGTGACTTTCCTGCTCTGCCCCCTGTACTGATCATGGTAAAGATTAAATCACAAGAACTCCAGTCTGACATTCAGCTGTAGAGAGGCAGTAGGCTGTAGTGGGGGTGCTTGCTGGAAACTAGGGTTCAGTTACCTGCTGTGGCAGGCTCTGGGAAAGGGGCATGGCTTCTGGGATGGGGGTGTGGCTTTTTACAAAAAATATATTTTTTACAAATTAAGCACTGCGAAATAAGAGCATGTCTCTCAGGGCCTTTTCACACACGCACACACACACACACATCGCAGATATGTGTACTGGGGGCGGCTACCCATGCAAACACTGCAGTGGGTGTGGAGGGATGGGTAGGTGCCCGTGGGAACACCGTAGGCAGTGGGTGGGGGTGTATGTGCGCTCCCACCTCCACCCATCACCCACACAAGTAGCAATGGGCTCCAATGCCGATTGCTCCATGCATGGAAATGGGTGTGTGTCCATGGGAATAGCCAGACACCTACCTCCACCCACCGTGAGCACACACCCATCCAGCCACCCACTGTGGCCCATTTGAAAAGGGCCTCAGAGTAGAAGGCACAAGATGGATGGAAAATCAGTCAACTACTCAGACAATAGGGACATTTTAATGCAATTTAAAGTGTATGGAGCAACTAGACTAGCCATTAGGTTAGGCTTTTGTGTTTCATTGTTTGAGGGTTCTTTAAGTAACATTTTTTTTATAAATGAACATTGAATCATCATCACTTTGTCTTACTAACTCAGGGCTTTAATGTACATAATTGCATGCTGCAGATGTAGGCAGTGTGATGAGTTATTGAAATATTTGTAGCATATTTGCGTAGATGGAAATGATTTCACTATTAACACAAAAGTAAAGATGTATCTAATTAAGTCCCTTCTTTTTTTTAAAAAAAAGGAAGGGAAAAGTGCCATTTCTAAGAAACTTCAGTGCAGCATCCCACACAGTGTAAATTTAACATCATTAGCAAGATTTTACAGCTGAAATATTTGCAGCTGGAGGGAAAAAATGATGCAGTCTCTTCCTGCTCCTAAAAGCTCATCTAATAAAAAATCTTTATTAGAGTCAGGTTAGTATGTTTCCACATTTGCATCATGGAGCTATTGTATTTTATGTTTTACTATATATTTGAAATATAAGTGTGCAGTTGCATTCATAGATTTGTACAAAGAACCTCAGCTGTTGCCAACAGTTTTTCCTTCCTGCATGTGTGAAACTCATTGATATTCAGGGAGAGCGTATCACTGGAGAGTGCTCTGAAATTGAGATTTTTAAAATTCAAAATCTAGCAGAAGGATCTGATTAATACTTTTGATTATATTTTCTATGTCTGTATTACACTCCTCTGTCCCCCACCTACACATGATCACTAGAGCTGCAAGTTCTGGGATGCTTCTCTTTCCAAAACTTCTGTTTCCCAGACATGAGGATAATGCTGCTTGGCACACATAGAAAGGGGTTGCTGAGGCCACATTTCCATGAATGGATACTTTAACACATTTATAGTTTATTAATTATATTAATTTATTCATATTTATTTATTTATTTATTATACCGTCCCCAAAGGTTCCGGACAGCTTAAAACCATATGCTCCCCTCATCTCCCCTGAATTGTCAACCTCTCCTCAGCTTTTCCCAGTTTCCTTCATCCCCTCTCATTTCACCAAACCTGCCTCAGCTTTCCCCGACTCCTGTCATCTGCCAACAGCCCCCAACCCCTTCAGCCCCTCCATACACCGCAGAGCCCTCCCTGCACATCCTACCCTCAATGCAAGTGGCCAATGACCATATAGCTTAAAGATTTCAATAGGGCAGAAGGAGTCTTTGCAAACTTTATTAGAATGTGAGATGCCATTTCAGAGAGAGGTGCTTAGTCTCGAGTCTGTTGTATAGAACTTGCTTGAGTCCTGGGGGCAATGGCAGAACCTTCAGTGTATTCACTGTTTTTAGATGGACACCTGCTTCACCTCATCCCCGGGTGGCCCATCCACAGAAAGGCGAGCCACCCAGGGGTGAGGCAAAGTAGGTGCTACCTGTTCTAGGCAAGGTCCGCTTGTGATGCTCCAAAACATTCCACAGCACTGCAAGTGCAGCAGGTTGCCCAAACCCAGAGCACCATGTGGGGGCAGAGCAGCCGTCTGTCTACTCGCAGATGGACCATTGCAGCTCTGCTTCAGGCCAGGGATTGACCTGGCAAAAACCAAAGAGCTGCAGTCAGTAGCTTAGAGCGGCTGATGATCCAACTTCAGTTCTATGGTGCAGGAGAGGGGGAGTGCTGTGTGGGTGGACTGCGGCCCATGGCACTGGCCACATCCATGTAACCCCGCTGCAGCTGTAGCAGACCTAGAGTTTTCTCCCCACTAGATGAGATGGGTCCAACTAAAAACATACATAGGCTGCATTCAGATGTGCGTTTAAATCTCACAGCAGCGGCAGTGGCGGCATCGTGATATTTAAAGCAACGCGCACTTCCGGGTTGGTGTGAATGCACCGAGTGCGCACATTTCAGCGTAACGCGAACTGTTGGAGTGCGGTTTTAAAAGCTGCACATCTGAATGAGCCCATAGTCTGGCAGCTATTGGCAGAGGTTGGGTAACAGGCTCAGCAGAAGAACTGAAAGGATTAGGGATGGCCGAACAGATCGCGGTTCGGGTTCGTCCATTCGGTTCGGCTGCTTTCGGTTCATCCGTTCAGTTCGTCCGTTCGGTTCGGCTGCATTCGGTTCGTCCGTTCGGTTCGTCCACTGGGTTCGGGTTCGGCTGTTCGGTTTGGTCATCTGAACAGGCCGTTCGGTTAGGCCATTCGGCTGTTCGGTTCAGCCATTTGGCTGTTCCATTCGGCCATTCGGGAAATGTGGTTATGGGTGTTTTTTGTTTTTTATATGTTTTTTGGGGGTTTTATTGGGTTTTATATGGTTTTCTTTTGTTTTTTATTTGGTTTTTTTGTTTTTATATGTCGTTTTTTAATCTAATATTATATGTATCTATCTACACTAAATCTAACTGATATTAACTATTCTAAATGCTATGAACTAAATGGATTATCTAATAAGTACACAGGCCTATTCCTACAAACACTAAAACTAAATCACTAATGCTATCTCTATCGCTACGCTAACTCCTACTACTCTCTACATCTANCCTCAGGACACTGGCTGAGATTCTCCAGGGGCAGGACTGTGGACCTCAGGGCAAGAAGCTTGTGGCTGAGGTGGTTGAACTGGTGTGGCAGGTGAAGACAGGGCTGAAGGTGCAGTTTGATGAGCTCCTGCAGCAGGAGGAATATGTGTTGGCAACCATGTTGGTCCCCAGGGTCAAGGGCAGTGTGGCATGCCAGACAGCGCTCTATGGGTACTGGAAGGGTGAGCTCCTTGAGAGGGTCTGGCAGGCAGAGAGGACTCTGGAGAGTGCACAGCAGCAGCAGCACCATCCCTTGGGGATGGTGGGAGTGGGAGCAGCCACCCCTTTCAGCTGGTGGGGTCTATCCCTACCCCCAGCCTGAGCAGTAGCAGCACCAGCAGCAGGCTGAGCATCATCAGCACCCCTATTGCCAGCAGCAGCAGCTCGTATGTGCAGGCTACTCTGGTGAGCATAGGACCATGCACTGCAGGGCAGACAGCATGGCTGAGGGCAATGGTGGAGGTGGTGCTCAAGTAGATATACACGAGGGAGTACGATAGCACCTCAGCAGCAGTGGAGAGCTACCTGGAGGAGGAGTCATGCATAGATTCCAGCATCAATCCCTTGGCCCACTGCTGGGAGCCTCTGAAGCCTATCTCCCAAAATCAGGCCTGTGCAGTTTGGGGCGTGGCGATGGTCTCGGGCTGCTGCTGCTGCCTGCCATTCTACTGGCACTGCCCCTGCCACATGCCCCATTGCCTGTCTTATAGGCAGAAGACCGGCCTCTCCTGCTTCCCTTCTCCATTTCTCCTACCCAAAGAATGCACAGTATGATTTTATATATTTTTTAAAATTTATTTTAAAATAAATTTAATACACACTATCTCTATCTATCTCTATAACTAAGCTAACTCCTACAACTATCTATCTATAGTAACTATCTTATATCTAATATCTATATCTATATATACACAAAGGCATGAGAGGGGCACAGACAGTTCACAACAAACAACAAACCGAGGGGTACAAAACTGAAATGAAACCTAAATAAATCTAATGCTACTCTAAATAAATCAAAAAACAGGGGAAGGGAATCACGAATGGAATATGTACAGGGAAGAGGGAAGGAGGGAGGGGAGGAAGAAAGAACACGGGGAGGGGTAAAAAAAAATAATAACANTGCCACCTGAACTCACCCGAACGTTATCCGAACTGACCGAACTATTCGGCCATTTTGCCGTTCGATGTTCGGTTCGTTTGGTATGTTCACGTTCGAGTTCGGGTTCGGTCATCCGAACAAGACGAGTTCGGACCGAACTCCGAACTTCCAAACTATGTTCGCCCATCCCTAGAAGGGATGTTTGTCTGGCATATGAGTGGATCACTTTCCTGCTATTTTTAACTGTTGTGCAACACACCATTCCATAGAATTTCTTGTTGTGTAGTATAACTGTGTCTTATAATAATTCTGTGTAGCTGAACCTTACTAGGGGTGTGCACCAGAGCCCCATGTTATTTTTTGTTTTTCGTTATCATTTTCATTATTAAAATGTGTTGTTTTTGGTAACAAAATGTCATTTTTCGTTATTGTTATCATTGGTATTGGTACCTATTTCAAACAAAGATTTTATTTTTGGTATCGGTATCAATTTCGTATACCAATGAAGAATAATTGTCAAAAGTTGAACTCCTTCCCCTTCTCATTGTGATACAGAAAGAACTGCACACAATAATATATACTGTAAACAGTATGTAATTTTATTTATATAATATATACAGAATCTAAGCTAAACCTAACCTATGTATAATACAAAGTGTTCCTATCCTGTAATCCTAATATATATAATAAAACATCCTAGTATCTAAATATCTAATCTATATATACAATTAAAATTTATATCTATATAATATGTAATATATGATATATGAACAGGGGGAGACAGACAGGGGAAGGAGATATAGATATAGTGTGTGTGTGTGTGTGTGTCTCTGTGTGTGTGTGTGTGTACCTAAGGGATAAGGATTGGGTGGTAGGGAAGGGAATAAGGATTATATATATGCAAGGATTTCTAGTGCAAGCACCAGCAGCTTCTGAAAATGCACCCTGACAAGCAAGAAAGCTACTAGAGTGAAGCAGTCCAGCCCTACAATATTAAGGGTTGAAGTGCACTCCCCCATAGACCTCCTGATTGGTTCTGGGAAGCAGAGGCACTGAGGAATCACAGGGATCACAGGGTGGCATTCAACTGCTGGTATCTGCTTGCACTGCTCATTGGCCAGAGATACATTCATCAGGTCCTTCGACTCCCAGTTCGAGTTCAGTACAGTTACTGGCTCCGAGATGTCTGTTCCCTCCTCCCCAATCCACATTTCCCTCCAAAAAACACCTGCCAGGCTGCTGACAATAACAAAATCAATAATGACTTTCATTATCGTTATTGATTTTGTTTTTATTTTTGACATTTTCGTTATTGCAATAATGAAAATGAAAATGACAATTTTCGTTTTTGTTATTGATATAATGAAAATGACATGCCCACCCCTAAACCTTACTTCACTTTGACTCTTAATCATTCACACGTAACTATTCTGCACATGCGCAGCAGCCATTTTGTGAATGCACAGAATAGCTGTCCTTTTCCAAAATGGTGGCAACACTGCCATTTTAGAAATGGGCACAGATACACAGAACGGTATGGCAACCATTTTGCAAATGCACAGTAATTTTAGAAGTNCTTTTGTGTTTCATTGTTTGAGGGTTCTTTAAGTAACATTTTTTTTATAAATGAACATTGAATCATCATCACTTTGTCTTACTAACTCAGGGCTTTAATGTACATAATTGCATGCTGCAGATGTAGGCAGTGTGATGAGTTATTGAAATATTTGTAGCATATTTGCGTAGATGGAAATGATTTCACTATTAACACAAAAGTAAAGATGTATCTAATTAAGTCCCTTCTTTTTTTTAAAAAAAAGGAAGGGAAAAGTGCCATTTCTAAGAAACTTCAGTGCAGCATCCCACACAGTGTAAATTTAACATCATTAGCAAGATTTTACAGCTGAAATATTTGCAGCTGGAGGGAAAAAATGATGCAGTCTCTTCCTGCTCCTAAAAGCTCATCTAATAAAAAATCTTTATTAGAGTCAGGTTAGTATGTTTCCACATTTGCATCATGGAGCTATTGTATTTTATGTTTTACTATATATTTGAAATATAAGTGTGCAGTTGCATTCATAGATTTGTACAAAGAACCTCAGCTGTTGCCAACAGTTTTTCCTTCCTGCATGTGTGAAACTCATTGATATTCAGGGAGAGCGTATCACTGGAGAGTGCTCTGAAATTGAGATTTTTAAAATTCAAAATCTAGCAGAAGGATCTGATTAATACTTTTGATTATATTTTCTATGTCTGTATTACACTCCTCTGTCCCCCACCTACACATGATCACTAGAGCTGCAAGTTCTGGGATGCTTCTCTTTCCAAAACTTCTGTTTCCCAGACATGAGGATAATGCTGCTTGGCACACATAGAAAGGGGTTGCTGAGGCCACATTTCCATGAATGGATACTTTAACACATTTATAGTTTATTAATTATATTAATTTATTCATATTTATTTATTTATTTATTATACCGTCCCCAAAGGTTCCGGACAGCTTAAAACCATATGCTCCCCTCATCTCCCCTGAATTGTCAACCTCTCCTCAGCTTTTCCCAGTTTCCTTCATCCCCTCTCATTTCACCAAACCTGCCTCAGCTTTCCCCGACTCCTGTCATCTGCCAACAGCCCCCAACCCCTTCAGCCCCTCCATACACCGCAGAGCCCTCCCTGCACATCCTACCCTCAATGCAAGTGGCCAATGACCATATAGCTTAAAGATTTCAATAGGGCAGAAGGAGTCTTTGCAAACTTTATTAGAATGTGAGATGCCATTTCAGAGAGAGGTGCTTAGTCTCGAGTCTGTTGTATAGAACTTGCTTGAGTCCTGGGGGCAATGGCAGAACCTTCAGTGTATTCACTGTTTTTAGATGGACACCTGCTTCACCTCATCCCCGGGTGGCCCATCCACAGAAAGGCGAGCCACCCAGGGGTGAGGCAAAGTAGGTGCTACCTGTTCTAGGCAAGGTCCGCTTGTGATGCTCCAAAACATTCCACAGCACTGCAAGTGCAGCAGGTTGCCCAAACCCAGAGCACCATGTGGGGGCAGAGCAGCCGTCTGTCTACTCGCAGATGGACCATTGCAGCTCTGCTTCAGGCCAGGGATTGACCTGGCAAAAACCAAAGAGCTGCAGTCAGTAGCTTAGAGCGGCTGATGATCCAACTTCAGTTCTATGGTGCAGGAGAGGGGGAGTGCTGTGTGGGTGGACTGCGGCCCATGGCACTGGCCACATCCATGTAACCCCGCTGCAGCTGTAGCAGACCTAGAGTTTTCTCCCCACTAGATGAGATGGGTCCAACTAAAAACATACATAGGCTGCATTCAGATGTGCGTTTAAATCTCACAGCAGCGGCAGTGGCGGCATCGTGATATTTAAAGCAACGCGCACTTCCGGGTTGGTGTGAATGCACCGAGTGCGCACATTTCAGCGTAACGCGAACTGTTGGAGTGCGGTTTTAAAAGCTGCACATCTGAATGAGCCCATAGTCTGGCAGCTATTGGCAGAGGTTGGGTAACAGGCTCAGCAGAAGAACTGAAAGGATTAGGGATGGCCGAACAGATCGCGGTTCGGGTTCGTCCATTCGGTCTGGCAGGCAGAGAGTGGCTACTTGAGCAGAAAGCCGCCTTGCATCAGGTTCAACTGGTGACAGACAGTAGGGCAGAATGGGAGATCCTGACTCACACTGTCTTTGTTCTGAGATTGTTCCTGGCCATGACGGAGACCATCAGCTCTGCCATGGCCACCATCAGCCAAGTGACCCCTCTGGGCCAGAGTCTCCTCAGGACACTGGCTGAGATTCTCCAGGGGCAGGACTGTGGACCTCAGGGCAAGAAGCTTGTGGCTGAGGTGGTTGAACTGGTGTGGCAGGTGAAGACAGGGCTGAAGGTGCAGTTTGATGAGCTCCTGCAGCAGGAGGAATATGTGTTGGCAACCATGTTGGTCCCCAGGGTCAAGGGCAGTGTGGCATGCCAGACAGCGCTCTATGGGTACTGGAAGGGTGAGCTCCTTGAGAGGGTCTGGCAGGCAGAGAGGACTCTGGAGAGTGCACAGCAGCAGCAGCACCATCCCTTGGGGATGGTGGGAGTGGGAGCAGCCACCCCTTTCAGCTGGTGGGGTCTATCCCTACCCCCAGCCTGAGCAGTAGCAGCACCAGCAGCAGGCTGAGCATCATCAGCACCCCTATTGCCAGCAGCAGCAGCTCGTATGTGCAGGCTACTCTGGTGAGCATAGGACCATGCACTGCAGGGCAGACAGCATGGCTGAGGGCAATGGTGGAGGTGGTGCTCAAGTAGATATACACGAGGGAGTACGATAGCACCTCAGCAGCAGTGGAGAGCTACCTGGAGGAGGAGTCATGCATAGATTCCAGCATCAATCCCTTGGCCCACTGCTGGGAGCCTCTGAAGCCTATCTCCCAAAATCAGGCCTGTGCAGTTTGGGGCGTGGCGATGGTCTCGGGCTGCTGCTGCTGCCTGCCATTCTACTGGCACGGCCCCTGCCACATGCCCCATTGCCTGTCTTATAGGCAGAAGACCGGCCTCTCCTGCTTCCCTTCTCCATTTCTCCTACCCAAAGAATGCACAGTATGATTTTATATATTTTTTAAAATTTATTTTAAAATAAATTTAATACACACTATCTCTATCTATCTCTATAACTAAGCTAACTCCTACAACTATCTATCTATAGTAACTATCTTATATCTAATATCTATATCTATATATACACAAAGGCATGAGAGGGGCACAGACAGTTCACAACAAACAACAAACCGAGGGGTACAAAACTGAAATGAAACCTAAATAAATCTAATGCTACTCTAAATAAATCAAAAAACAGGGGAAGGGAATCACGAATGGAATATGTACAGGGAAGAGGGAAGGAGGGAGGGGAGGAAGAAAGAACACGGGGAGGGGTAAAAAAAAATAATAACAGCTAAATCTATCTAATCTATTCTAATCTAATCTATATAAATGAAACTATGGAGGTAAATGTGTGGAAATGGGTGAAATAGGAAGAGGATGGCAATGGATTGGGAGGAACACAAACTGCTGGGAGAGGGAGACTTCTGAAAACGCCTGCTGTCAGGATCAGTGGCTAGCTCAGAAGGTGTTGGGAGGGGGGAAGGCAATGCCTTTTGTTGCTTGCTGCACTCGCCTGACCACAAGCCCCATTGGCTCCATGGCCAATCACACACTGCCAAGATAGTGGTATGAGGAAAAGAGGGATGGTGATTGGGCAGTCTGGCTGCTAGTCCGAGCCTCTCCACCCCTCCTCAGCTGACCCCTCCTCCCTGGGCCTGCCAGCCAGGTTTTTTCCACCCGAACACTGCCCAAACTCATCCGAATGCACCCAAACTTTTTGGGGGTTTGGGCATTCAGTTTGGGTGTTCAGTTCGGGCATCTGAACTGGCTGAGTTCGGGCCGAACTCTGAATCACATTGGCACATCCCTAATGCCTCTCACTAGGCATGATATAAAGGGAATTAATCATCTCTACCATCTAAAGGGTCATAGGGGTCTGATCGTTCAATTTTCCTCACCATGATTGGTTGATAAGATAGCTGGTGCAAAGAAGAATTTGCTTGCAAAGGCTGTTTTTTGTCTAAAGTTCTTACTTAGTATTCTGGTGCTAAAATGACAAAAGAGGTAAATAATCCTGCTGCCTCTTTTGCACTAAAGATTGACTCCCCACAGCTTAAGAACAGATCCCTTCATCCTGTGATTAAGGAAGAGGAGCAGAATAGGGTTATACCACTGGTAAAATTGGGCATGGTTAGTTAATGTTATCGAAGAGGATATGGAGACTCAAGGGGAAATAGATGGGAATGAGGTCAGTACTTTCAGTGAAGAACAGGAAACTTTGTCCTTGTTTAGGAACCTCGCCTTGCAAAGCCAAAATAATATTCTTGATAGAATGTCTAAATTATATAATCAATTAGTGGTCTATACAGAGGCTAAGAAACTAGAGAGAAGGCATCCCTCTTTAGGTGATCTGCTTTATCCTATTAATGGAGGAGATCTGGATGGATTGAATAGTGAGCAGATGAGGAGGTAGCCGCTACATTCTAATGACCCCATGGGATTGGATATTGTCAGTGCTCCATATTTGGGCTCTGGTATGAATGAGCTCAGGAGTATTTCCCTGTAAACAGAGAGGGAGGGATAGAGCTATAAAGTCTGACACCGCTTTTACACATGCCAAATATGGGTTCTTATAAGTGCTCGAGATAACACCAGATGTTATAAATACTGGAGTTTTGTAATGTGTGAATTTCCCTTTTATTCAGTGAGATCTCACAGCCTTGTGGAATAGTGCGTCCGCACGTTACAAAACTCCAGCATTTGTAACACCCGATGTTATCTAGAGCACTTATAAGAACCCATATTTGGCATGTGTAAAAGCGGCCTCACAGCCCTTTAGAAACCCAAGAACTGTGTGGAGAGGTTGATCAGAGTAGTACTGGCTTGGGAAGCAGGGGTGAACATTTAGGGTGTTTGGATTCCCATGTCCCACGCAATGCTTTTGGGGGATATTTTCCTCTGGGGTGGTTAACAGTGGAGGAGATAATACCCATTAGTGGAGTTGGTGACTCAGAACAGATAACCAAGGACAAAGATACAGGGTGTTTTTACACACACATTTCTCCTGGATGTTTGCTGTTACATCCTGAAAATTCTGTGTGTCTAAATCACTCACCCAGATCTTAAACATCTGGATCTTTGAACGTCTGCGTAGAATTTCTCCCAGAACTTTTGTGTGTAAAAAGTTCTTCTGGTAAACTGCTTTGCTCCAGGTAGCTGTGGTCACTTGGTTTTCATAGCAGCCTGTCACATCTACAGCTGCGGCTGCTTTAGGCTGCCTCAGGGCAGCGTTTGTGTGAAGAATGCATCCAGGAACTGCCTCAGGACAGTGTGTGTGAAAAATGAATCCAGAACTTACTTTTGGACTTGTGAACTCAGAAGATTGAAAAATCCGGAACTTTAACGTGTGTGTAAAAATGCCCATTATAGAAACCCAAGAAACTGGTAAAAGGAGCATACGTCTCCCTTAAGATGCTAAGTTGATTACAGAAGATGTCTTACATGATTCTAACCAGGATAAGGTGGTTGTTGAATTGGACTGACTTGATCAGAAGAGTTCCTCTGGAATGTTGCAGACCCCCTTAATAAGATTAGTCACCCAGATTTGTGTACTTTTTTGTCAGACTATGATGTTATATTTTTGAAGAAACGTGGTGCAGACAGCCATTCTGTATGAATGGATATCTATCCTAAAATGTGCTTGGGGATCGCTCACCTAACACCAGAAGTGTGGAAGGGCAGGTCTCCTAACTATGGTATCTGTATGTTCTGGAATTCAAGTCCTGGACCTCCAACCATGTCAAGATATAGAGTGACCTGGCCTAATGGCCTAACTTGGGTTCTAGTAAATGTTTATTTACCCCCAGTATTATGGGATCTTCTACTTTCATATTTAGAGAATCTTATGAATGTGTTTTCTTTAGATAACATTACGGTGGCAGGGGACTTCAATGCCCACATGGGAGGTCTAAATTGGGAGGATGAAGACATTGTTGCGATCAATGAAATCTGGGGGGTTTCGTCTCCATGTTTCTCTGATAAGATAGCAAACAAATATGGGGCTAAATTATATGTCCTCATGTTGACACAACCTGAGGTTTGTGAAAAATACATTATATCCCTCAACTACTAGTAAGAGGACCTTTTGTACTACTAGGGGGTCTGGTGTGGTTCACTATTTTTTTTATTGAACCACAGTGCTGGAGACTAGTGACTGATATAATGGTACTGGATACACTAGAAATCAACCATCTCCCATCGCATCTAGTTATGCAGCCGGATGAGAAGGATAGAACTCTGGAGTATGAGAACACCATGGAAAAACAAGTTTTGTTTCCTTCATCTACTACACTTAAATGTATTAGATGGCATGAGATTTTGGCCCAGGAAGTAGGTATAGTTACGGGTTCTGAAGATCTGACTAGTAGGAGAGCACAGATCCTAGACAGCACTTTGCCTTTGGACATCTTAGGAAAAGTCCAGGAACTGGTTGACTTACTGACCCCTTTATTTTTTAGGGAGGTTAAGAGATACATGCAAAATAAACTGCCTCGGGTGCTCCCTGGTTTGATGAGGATTGTAGGTCAAGGAAGTGAAAATTGCAAAGAATAGTTGGAAATGCTAGACTACAAGGGGTGCATAGAGACAAGGATATAATCGACTGTAGAAGGGCATATAAGGCCCTGATTAAATCAAAGAAGCAGGCCTATATAGATCTGCAATGGGTTTTTTATGTTTTGTTATCAAAAACAGAGACAGTAGGGCATTCTGGTCCATGGTGGCAAAGGGTGCCTACTCTCCTTATGGTGGTTGGGACTCTTACATTGCCCCATCCATCTGGTCAGAGCATTGAAAAAAACAGTATATGGTCCCTGAGGGAAGCAAGCCCAAAATGAATATTTCTCCACTTTCCTCACTATTGTGTGATAGTGACAAGTATTTGACAACTGGAGCAGAAGTTGAGTCATGAATTAAAGTGCAAAAGAGAGGTAAATCCCAGGGGTTAGACAGGTTGCCTGTGGAGATTTTTTTATCCCATTTGGAATGTTGGGTTCCTGTTATAACCCTCTGGTTTAATACCATAATCTCTACTGGATCGTTTCCTGAGTCATGGAAGGGGAACTTATTAGTCTCTTTGTATAAGAAGGGCTCATGTGATGTACACAGCTCGTATAGACCAATATCCTTGATTAACATTGTAACTAAACTGTTTGGGGGACTTCTGCTGGGGCGGCTTCTCATATGGGTACAAGACGAGGATATTCTGAGAGAGGAACAGGCTGGATTCCAAAAGGATACTCTACTATTGACCATATATACGTATTGCAGTATGTTATTTGTAAATATACAAAGATTCTTAAGTCTCATCTATATATTGCATTTTTGGATTTATCTTCTGCTTTCGATATTGTTAATAGAGAATGTTTGTGGGTTAGGCTGCACTCCTTGAGCCTTGATTGCTATCTATTGAGGTTACTGATCTTACATTATGAGGATACATGAGCTGTGGTATGTTATGGAGGCGCAGGAGAATTGACTCAGTCTTTTCCTACCAATAGGGGCGTTCCAACCCTTCCACTTGCCCCCTTGATCCCATTCCTTCCCGCCTCCTCACCTCCATTACTCCCCCTGTCGCCCCTTCCTTCCTGCACATCATCAACCTCTCCCTCTCTACTGGCTCTTTCCCTTCTGCCTTCAAACATGCCACAGTCTCTCCTATTCTCAAAAAGTCCACTCTTGACCCCTCTGACCCTTCTAGCTATCGTCCTGTCTCACTCCTTCCTTTTGCTTCCAAGCTGCTTGAACGTGTTGTCTACTCCCGCTGCCTTGACTTCCTATCCTCCAACTCCTCCCTTGACCCCCTCCAATCTGGCTTCCGCCCCCTTCATTCTACTGAAACTGCTCTCGCTAAGATCACCAACGATCTTCTGGTGGCTAAATCTAAACGTCTCTATTCCATTCTTGTCCTCCTTGATCTCTCTGCTGCCTTCGATACTGTTGACCACTCACTCTTGCTGGATTCCCTTCACTCCCTTGGCTTTTGTGGCTCTGTCCATAACTGGTTCTCCTCCTACCTCTCTGACCGCTCCTTTAATGTGTCTCTCTCCAACTCCGCCTCCTCCTCCTTCCCCCTCTCAGTTGGTGTTCCTCAAGGCTCTGTTCTTGGCCCTCTCCTCTTCTCGATCTATACCTCATCCTTAGGCAAACTCATTGCCTCCCATGGCTTCCAATACCACCTCTATGCTGATGACACTCAACTCTATCTCTCTACTCCCTCTCTCTCTCCCTCTGTTCAAGCTCGTCTCATCAACTGTCTCTCTGACATCTCTACCTGGATGTCTCAACGTCAACTCAAACTCAACATGGCTAAAACTGAACTCCTTATCTTCCCCCCTCATCCTTCCTCTCCTTCCTCACTGTCAATAACTATTGATGGAGTCACCATCCTGCCTGTCCCCCAAGCCCGTAGCCTAGGCTTCATCTTTGACTCACCCCTTTCTTTTAAACCCTACATTGACTCTGTTGCTAAATCCTGTCGCTTCTCCCTCCATAACATTGCTAAGATTCGCCCTTTTCTCTCTGTCTCGTCTGCCAAAACTCTTGTTCATGCTCTGGTCATCTCTCGCCTCGATTACTGTAACCTCCTTCTCACTGGCCTTCCCCGGTCTCACCTTTCTCCCCTCATCTCTGTCCAAAACTCTGCTGCCAGGGTCATCTACCTCGCCAGTCGCTTCGACCATGTGCAGCCCCTCCTCTCTTCGCTTCACTGGCTTCCCCTTCCTGAACGAATCCTGCACAAGCTCCTAGTCTTCACCTATAAAGCTCTTCACAACCTTGCTCCCCCCTACCTCTCTGCACTTATCGCCCTCCATACTCCAGCCCGTGCACTTCGCTCCTCCTCTGTCCCTTCTCTCACCCTTCCACGCCTTCCCTGCTCCCCTAAGCGCCTTCGTCCCTTCTCACTTGCTGCCCCCCATGCCTGGAACTCCCTCCCTGTCCACATCCGCCTTGCCCCCTCCCTTCATACCTTCAAATCTCTCCTTAAAACTCACCTCTTTCGCTCTGCTCTGTCTGACTCTTTATCCTGCTGAGCCACTATTCCTATACCTACGATCGGTTTACCCTTATCCTTGCAACATGGACCTGCCTGCTGTCATTCTCATCGTAACCAAGCCAAGTACGTGCACTTGAGACCTCGCATCTTCATGAATGTTAGACCCCTTGTCTCTCCCTCTGTTCCCCTTCCTATGTCTCTCCCCCAGCTCCTGTCGCTCAGATTGTAAGCCCTAGGGGCAGGGACCGTGTCTATTTTATTACTTTGTAAAGTGCCATGTACACTGCTGGCGCTATATAAATGTTTGTTAATAATAATAATAATAATAATAATAATAATAGGCAGGGGTGCATTTTAGCTCCCCTGTTGTTTAGCCTATACATGAATGAACTCACCATCCAAATGCAGTGATGGAATTTCCATCCTCCTTATGTTCTATCTTCTCACCTTGGGATATTGTTTTTAATGGACAATGTTGCTCTTATTACAAAGAACCCTATTGGGTTACAAAGAGCCCTATGTGCCCAGAATTACTTAGTTATTAATCACAGCAAATTTACACTTTACTTTGATGCTAAGCTAGCAAAGCAAGTATTGTAAAATTACAATATATTTATAAATAAATGAATGAACCAAGAGTCTCAGAATAAGCATAGTTTACTTAAATTTAAATAGAAAATATCAGTAGCTTAAATAGAATGGTATTGACAGCCAATCAAAGTTACATGATCTAAAAAACATTTCTATGTTAAGAAAATAGCTTCTAAAAGCTTAACATATGCTCAATTCATTGACTCAAAGATATCAAGAATAATACATTACATTCTTCCTAGTTCTTCCTTTTTCTGCCATGATGGTGAGAGAGAAACCCCAACACAGTGTAGGATTTCAATCTGAAAAAGCAAAGATCGTGTCTCCCTTCTTAAAGCAAAGTTCGCCAGAAGCTGACACTCCAGAGAAGTGGCGCTGATGACGTCAGTTAACATGGAAATACACAGGATTCTAATTGGCTTTCTTAATTCTGAGCAAGTAAAGAGACTGAACAGAGAGTCAGATTTCCTTCAACGTTTGAACAAAACCTCATATTTCCATCAAAATTAATTATCAGATTACAGAGAGAACTGACCACAGCTTCAAGGTTTTTTAACCAATTAGTTGAAGCAGCTGTGCCAGCTAGGAAAAACTAAAACATTCGCTTTGGAAATGGCTAGGCCTGGTATAATTTGTCATTTAGACATATAGACTGATAAGGTCCTTGGTCTGGCCTCAAACTTTAGCCAATTTTTTCCTGTTTCCTTGGATACGGTGAAAAGTTCACTGAGAAGTTTTTTAAAAGTTCATTGAAACACAGCTGAGGAGACCTCAGCCTGAACCAAGGTATATATAGAAACTGATTCTAAAAATCAATGCATTGGATACAAATTAATACAGTAAAACACACGTTCAATACATTGAAACAGAAAGTTAATATATTGAAACTCAAAATCAATACATTAGGAACACAGATGGCCAAAAAATATAATCTTATAAAGGAAATACATGAAGAATAACCGAACAGTTCAGTTGAGTTGGGTGGTGTTTGGGTGGGAAAAACATGGTAAACAAGCCCAGGGAGGAGGGGGGCCACCCAAGGAGCACACTTCCTGGTGCCAGGGGTGGAGAGGCACCTTTGAATAGCAGTTGCCTCAGACCACTGGCTTGACAGGCTGCGATTGGCCATGGGCTAGGCTGCATGGAGCCAATGGGGCTTGTGGAAAGGCGGGCACAGCAAGTAACAAAAGTCTTTGCCCTCCCACCGTCCAAAGCCTTCTGAGCTAGCCACTGATCCTGTCAGCAGGCATTTTCATAAGTCTCCCTCTCCCAACAGTTCGTGTTCCTAATCCATTGCCATCCTCCTCCTATATCAACCATTTCCACACATTTACCTCATAGTTTCATTTATTTAGATTAGATTAGATAGATTTAGGTGTTATTTTTATATTTTAACCATTTCTGAGTTCTTTCTCCCTACCCTCCATTGAATCCTTCCCTCCTCCCTGTATATATTCCATCCCTGACCCCCTTCTCCTGTTTTTGGATTTATTTAGAGTAGGATTACATTGATTTAGGTTATATTTCAGTTTTGTACCCCTTCCTGTGTTGTTTGTTGAGAGCTGTCTGTGTGCCACCCCCCTCCATCCCTGTGTGTGTGTGTATATATATATAGAGAGAGATACCATAGATAGATCATTGTAGGACTTACTTTAGGTATAGAGGATAGGTAGAGATACTGTGTACTAGTGAATTCAGTTTTAATATTTGTATAGTGTGTTTGTAGGATTAGGCCTTAGGCAATCTAAATTCTGATCCTGCGCTGTGCCAATGCTGTCAATGCTGCCTCTGGACAATCTAAAGTCTGTTCATGCCGTGCCAATGTTGCCAATGAATCTGCCTCTTGGTAATCTAAAGTCTGCTCCTGCTGTGCCAGTGTTGCCATTGACTCTGCCACTGGGCAATCTAAAGTCTGTTCCTGCTCCTCCAATGTTGTCAATGATGCATCTGGGCAATCTAAAGTCTGTTCCTGCTGTGTCAGTGTTGCCAATGAATCTGCCTCTGGCCAATCTAAAGTCTGTTCCTTCTGTGCCAATGTTGCCAATGAATCTGCCTCTGGGCAATCTAAAGTCTGTTCCTCCTGTGCCAACGTTGCCAATGCTGACTCTTGGCAAATTAAGTCTGTTCCTGCTGTGTCAATGTTGCAAATACTGCCTCTGGGCAGTCTCAATTCTACTCATGATGCTCCAGTGTTGCCAGTGATGCCTCTGACTAATCTAAAGTCTTCTCCTGCTGTGCCAATGATACCAATGAATCTGCTTCTGGGCAACCTAACGTCTGTTCCTGCTGTGCCAGTGTTGCCAATATTGCCTCTGGGAAATCTAAAGTCTGCTCCTGCTTTGCCAATCTTGCCAATGAAGTTGCCTCTGGGCAATCGAAAGTCTACTCCTGATGTGCCAATGTTGCCAATGATGCCACTGGGCAATCTAAAGTTTGCTTCTGCTGTGCCAATGTTGCCAATGAATCTGTTTCTGGGCAACCTAACGTCTGTTCCTGCTTTGTCAGTGTTGCCAATCCTGCCTCTGGGCAATCTAAAGTCTGATCCTGCTGTGCCAATGATGCGGATGAATCTGCTTCTGGCCAATCTAAAGTATGATCCTGCTGTGCCAATGTTGCCAATGAATCTGCCTCTGCACCATCTAAAGTCTGTTCCTGATGTGCCAATGTTGCCAATGATGCCTCTGGACAATCTAAAGTCTGGTCTTGCTGTGCCAATGTTGCCAGTGAATATGCTTCTGGGAAATCTAAATCTGTTCCTTCTGTACTAATGTTGCCAATGAATCTGCCTCTGGGCAATCTAAAGTCTGCTCCTGCTGTGCCAATGTTGCCAATGAATCTGCCTCTGGGCAATCTAAAGTCTGATGCTTCTGTGCCAGTGTTGCCAATGATACCTCTGGGCACTCTGCTCCTGCTTTGCCAGTGTTGTCAATGAATCTGCCTCCGGGCAATTCAATGTCTGCTCCTGCTGTGTCAATGTTGCCTCTGCTGTCTGTGCCATGGGTTCTCTACCCGGGCAACTCAGTGTCTGCTTCTGCTGCCATTGCCGCCTCTGCTGTCTGTGGCATGAGTTCTTCTACTGGGCAAATCAATGTCTGCTGCTGCTGCCAATGCTGCTTCTCCTGTCTGTTGCATGGGTTCTGCTACTGGGAAATCCAATGTCTGCTGCTGCTTCCAATGCTGCCAATGCTGTCTGTGCCATGGGTTCTGCTACTGGGCAATCCAATGTCTGTTTCTGCTGCTGCCAATGCTGCCTCTCCTGTCTTTGCCATGGGTTCTGTGCCCTGGCAATCCAGTGTCTGCTGCTGCCAATTTTGCCTCTGCTGTGCCATGTGTTTTGTGCCCGAGCAATCTAATGTCTGCTGCCACTGCTGCCAATGCTGTCTCTGCTGTCTGTGCCATGGGTTCTGCTACTGGGCAATCCAATGTCTGCTGCTGCTGCCAATCCAGCCTCTGCTGTCTGTGCCATGCATTATGTGCCCCCTTCAACCCAATGTCCACATCTTCTGCCTCTGATGTTCCAAAGGTACTGTCCCCCGGCAATCCAAAGTCTGCTACTGGGTGGTCACATGACTCACCATTGGGCAAGGCTTAACCAATTGGCAGAATAACTTGTTGAGATCCAGAGAGTAGGGTGCAAGCCTGCAATGCCTGACCAATTAGGGGTGCCAGACACCAAGCCCCGGCTGGGCCTCTGCTGCTGCTCTGCCAATGTCAGTCAGCCTGCAACACCCGGCCGAGCAGGGGTGCCAAACACCAAGGCCTGGCTTGGTCTCTTCCTCTGCTCCGCTGATGCCTGGCTGGTAGCCTGCAATTCCCCGACAAGTAGGGGTGCCAGCCACTCACGTCCCAGGACCCACCATCAGGGTTCTGGGGCCTTCATTCCACTCACAGGGAGCCATCATTCCACTTCATCTAGAAGCTGCCACTCCTGTCCCAGGACCCACCATCAGGGTTCTGGGGCTGTTGTTCCGCTTACAGGGAGCTGTCATTCCATTTCATCTAGAAGCTGCCATTCCTGTCCCAGGATCCACCATCAGGGTTCTGGGGCCATCATTCCACTCATGGGGAGCCATCATTCAACTTCATCTAGAAGCTACCACTATAGTCCCAGGACCCACCATCAGGGTTCTGGGGATGTCGTTCCACTCATGAGGGGCTTTCCATTCATGTCATCTAGAAACTGCCACTCTAGTCCCAGGACACACCATCAGGTTTCTTGGGCCATCATTCCATTCATGGGGAGTCATCATGCAACTTAATCTAGAAGCTACGACTATAGTCCCAGGACCCACCATCAGGGTTTTGGGGACGTCATTCCACTCATGAGGGGCTTTCCATCCATGTCATCTAGAAATTTCCACTCTAGACCCAGGACCCACCATAAGGATTCTGGGGCCATCATTCCACTCATGGGGAGCTATCATTTCACCACATCAAGAAGCAGACAGCCACTCCAGCCCGAGGACCCACCATCAGGATTCTGGGGACTATAATTCCACATCATCTAGAACCTGAAACTCTAGTCCCAGGACCCAACATCAGGGTTCTGGGACTGTCATTCTGCTCATGGGAAGCCATCATTCCACTTCATCTAGAAGCTGCCATTCCTATCACAGGACCCACTGTCAGAGTTCTGGGGTCATCATTCCACTCATGGAGAGTCTTCTTTCCGCTTCATCTAGAAGCTGCCACTCTAATCCGAGGAACCACTGTCAGGGTTCTGGGGCCATAATTCCACTAACAGGGGGCTGTCCATCAATTTCATCTAGAAGCTGCCTCTCTAGTCCCAGGACCCACCGTCAGGGTTCTGGGGCTGACATTCAGGGTTCTGGGGCTGACAGCTCCTGGGGATCTGTCATTCCACCGCATCAAGAGGCAGTCAGCCACTCCAGCCCTAGGACCCACCATCAGGGTACTTGAACATACGTTACAGTCACTGGGGGATGTCCATCCACATCATCTAACAGTTGCCACTCTGGTCCCACGACCCACCATCAGAGTTCTGGGCCTGTCATTCCACTCACAGGGAGCTGTCATTCCACCATATCAAGAAGCAGCCAGCCACTCCAGCTCCAGGACCCACCATCAGGGTTCTGGGGCCTATGTTACAGGCATGAAGGCTGTCCATCTATGTCATCTAGAAGCTTCCATTCATGTCCCAGGACCCACCACCAGGGTTCTGGGGCTGTCATTCCGGTCAGGGGGAGCTGTCATTCTACTGCATGAAGAAGCACCCAGTTACTTCAGCCCCAGGATTTAGGGATGTGCGAAAAGGTTGTGGTTCGGGTTTGGCCCTTCGGTTTGGTTCAGTTCATGCATTCAGTTTGGGAGTTCAGTTTGGTCGTCAGGTTCAGGTTCGGTCATTCGGTTTTGTCATGTTTGGTTCAGCGTTTGGAAAAGTATCATGAGATCACGTGATCGCACCAGAAACAGGAAATTCGACTGCATGCAGAGCTGTGTGGTGAGTAAGTGTGTGTTTGGCTGGGTGGCTGTTTGGTTTGTGTGTTTTGGCTGTGTTTGGGTGTGCTGTTGTTGTGGTGGTGGTTGGTGAGTGTTGGTGTGTGTTGTGGGTGACTGACTGTGTGTTTTGGCTGTGTGTGATTAAAAAAAAATAATGAAGAAGGCTGCAGTGTTGCTTCCCCATCTGGGGGCCACATTTGTGGTCGAGGAGGAGGAGGAGGTGGAGGAGGTCGCTGCCCCTACTACACCTCTGGTGGTGATGCCCGGCTCCTCGGATGAGGAGCAAGCGACAGGCTCAGGAGATGCTGCCAGGTTTGTAACCTGTTTTTTTACTTTGAGGACAAGAAAGGCTCTATCCATTAGAGCGAGCTCAAAGGCATGCGGGTGGGTGCGTGGGTGGTGGACATCAGTCAGGCACAAACAGTGGGCATCAGCGGGTGGCAGTGGATGTATGGCAAAAGGGAGCCAGGGGCTTTATAATTGCAATCCCTAGCATGCCCTAACACCCCTGTGTGGGCAGGATTTGCACATGCCAGCCAGGCAGGGTCCCCGAGCACTAGCATCCGCTAGCACTCTCTGTATGTCACAGAGAGAGAGGGAGGGTACTGTAGTGTAGGTGACTCTGGCACGAGCAGCACCCCCACCCAAGCATGTGCCAGGATAGCGAGGCTCTCCAGTGACTCTCCAGTTGCCATCACATTCCCTACGCACCCCCAAATAAGGGCAGGATTTGCACGTGCCAGCCAGAGGCTTTATAGTTGCAATCCCTAGAATCGAAGGAGGGAGGACTAGAGGCATCATCTTAAATGCATGACACTTAGGTGTTGTTTATGTGTTCCTGTTTCAGAGAGGAATCGAATGCTGGCCCCAGCACTGGTGCCAGGCCACGGAGGACACACAGACGGAGGTCAGCAGTGCCACACCCAGACATTGGACAGACCAGGTTCAATGTCTGGAATTTTTATGAGAAGGAGAACGGGTTCGCCGTCTGCAAGGTAAGGCATGGGGACTGGAACAACAGGGTATGCATGCATGCATTGCCCTCTATGACCTGTTAGGAATGGAACTCCCCTGCAGAGAGAGATTGGTGCCCACGCACTTGTGGCGACAGAATGCAGGCAGGGCTTGACACAGACCATTGGTCTGACACATTATGGCACTTCTTATGTTCACTTATGTTCATTATGGCACTTTTAATGCTCTTTAGAACTGTCAAGGAAAATTTTATACTCACACACTGTTGGTAAAATCTGTCAGAAGTTCTTTATTGATCTCAAAGCACAGAGAGAGAGAGCAGAACTGACCCCATGCAAGGAGACAGCCTGGTCTGCCTGTTTTCAGATTACATAGGTATTTTATAGGTTACAATTCAAGAAAAAAGATACAGGCATGTCACTCAAAGCAACATCATACGAAGGTAAAAGGTTACAGCAATTGTTTGCCTACTAAGCAACTTATTCTCAAAACAATATAAGCTAGACTGCTTATAAAGTAAGGTGCCTAAACAAAGCCAATTAACTAGCGCAGCTGCAAGGCCATTTTCTCCTATCTCCTGTAAGGAAGAACAGAGTGGCATCCCTCTGTCCAATGTTTATCATGCATGGAGCTGTTTCCCAGGCCTTGCAGTGTGAAACAAAACCCAAACTAGCCTCATGATTATATCTATCTAGTAGGCTAAAGCTTACATTTGTTAAGAATGAGTATTACCCAGCATTCATCTGCCTTCCATTTGGTGTTACCTTCTATCGGCTATGTGTAGCTTAATTCCATAGGGTCCCTTATAAAAATTTGCCCACAGGTCTGCCGGAAAAGATTCAGGAGGCAGAAAGAGGGGACAACATCGGGCCTACTTTCCCATATAGAGAAGGCCCATGGGCAGAAGATGGTTTGGGCCCAGGAGTCTGGTGACGTGGCCGTGGAGCAGCAGAAGAAGGGGGGGAAGGCAAGACAGAAGCGGCACCATGTACGAAGTCCTTCCCCCGCTCCAGCTCAGATGTGGAGCCCCCCACACCCAGGAGCAAGAGGAGTCTGCGGCAGCAAGGGCCTTTCATTGCCAGGTGCAGGGGACCAGCTGGGACTTTGTTGCTAGTCTCCAGGTCATTGAAGACCAACTGGTGGAACAGTTCCAGGTGGTTGCATTGAGGGAGAAGAAGGTGTAGGCGTACTTGGAGTACGTCTCCAAGTACGTCTCCACTGAGAGGGCCAACGTAGAGCTCTTCACCAGTCGGTCTGCAATTGGTGGGCGGTCGTGGCAGGAGCCATAGAATATGATGTGGCACATGGCTATGAAATGCCGGCCTCTGTGGCCCCTGCCCCTAGGTCCCCTGCAACACTTATGACTTTCCCCCAAGTTCCAGGGGGCCAGGCCAAAAGACTGAACATAGTGCATATGTTTCCTTTCTATTTTAAAATGTTTAGTTTATGTTTTATAATATTGTTGTTGTTGTTGTTTTTGTTTTATTAAAGTTATATTTGTTGTTGTTACGAGCTGACCTGTCCAATCTTTTATCCCTCTGTGTTTAAGTTCTGGCTGGCAGGTGGCAGAATCGCATACAGCTTGTCTATCCCTACCAGCAGCACCTGCCACCCCATGTAGCATAGTTATTAACCCAAAGATGTGCCAGCAGCAGGGTCTCAACTTGCAGATGGCACCCAAGGCGGTGCAGGGCTTGTGTTTGTGTGGGTGGGTGTGGCTGAGACAAAGAGAAACAGGCTCCTTGGCAGCAGGCAGCAGGCAGCAGGTGGCGGGAGCAGGTGGTCAGAGGGATTTTTTATATCCAGCAGCTTCAGCGGGCATCCACGGGTGGGTGTGGAGGAGTAGGCTTTTTTTGGTGGGGCAGGCTGGCATGCAGGCACCGGGCTTCTGGATGCAGTGGAATGGAATACATCCCCCAGTGACTGGAATGATGGTCCCAGAATCTCGTTGATGGTTCCTGGGATGGGCAGGCATTACTGATTCAGGTACAATGGAATGACAACCTATGTGAGCTTAATGAAATATGCCACTAGAATTAGGGTATGGTTGGGCACACTTCATTCAATCAAATGATAGGTGGGAGCAGCAGGTACAAGAATGCACACAGGCAGGCAGGCACAGAATCTCATACAGCTTGTCGATCCCTACCAGAAGCACCTGGCACCACACGTAGTGTAGGTAAGGTACATTGACCCCAAGATGTGACAGCAGAAGGGTCTCAACTTGCAGACAGCCCCCCCAGGAAGGGCAGGGCTTGAGTCTGTGAGGAGGTACCGGAGAGAAAGAGAGAGGGGCTCTTTGGAAGTGGGCATCAGGTGTTGGGTTCTGGTAGTCAGAGGGGCTCTTTCAGCAGCTTCAGTGGGCATCTGTGGGTGGGTGCGAAGGAGTAGACTGGTCGGGGGCAGTGTTGGCCACTGGCCATTGGCAAGTCAGGCACGAGCAGCAGCATCACCCATATGATGGATCTTGGAACTGCAGTGACTGCTTCTGGATGCAATGGAATGGAATGACAGCCCTCCGTGACTGGAATGATGGTCCCAGATTCTCGACGATGGTTCCTGGGACTGGCATGACTGATTCAGGTACAGTGGAATGACAGCCTATGGGAGCTGAATAATGTCCCTAGAATTAGTGCTTGATTGGGCACACTTCATTCAATCATTGATCAATCATGCTCTAGGTTGCTTGCAGGTACAGGGAGGCACACAGGCAGGCACATATAATATGTTGTGTTTTTATTTCCATCTCATTCTGGTAGGTTTGATGCTGGATGTGGCCAAGGGCATTGATCATGATCACAGATGAGAGCTCTGACTGATTCTGGAAGGTGGCAGCTTGAGCTGGATGCACATCTCCCCTGTTGTCTCGCAGCGGGTAGCCTATCTCTCTCTCTTTATGTCCATGTACTGCATGGGTGACAGCATTGGTGGGAGTGTGTCTGTTTTTCCTTTTAGCAGTGGGGAGACTTTCTCTGTGTGTGTGTCTCTCTGTCTCTCTCCCTCTCGCTCTCCTTAGCCTAGACAGGAGCTTGATGGCATCAGGACAGACATGCCATGGGGGTGGGCAGTTGCTTGGTCAATGGCCAAGAGCAGAAGGTTGCTGCTACTACCTTGTGGAAAAGGTTTATCGTGCTGGCTCCCATCATTCATGCTGCATCACCCATCCCCACATGAACTTGTCTCATATCCCTAGAAAGGTTTAGGGTGAAACTCTCACTCTCAAAGGGGAGAGTGTTACTTAGTTACAGGGTGCTTAGTTGCTACAGGGTGGCTTATAGGGATGGGCGAACGTGGTTTGGAAGTTCGGAGTTCGGCCCAAACTCAGCCTGTTCAGACGACCGAATCCGAACCCGAATCCGAACCCGAAGTGACCAAACCGAACTCAATTCCTAACATTGAAATAACTGAACAGTTCGGTCAGTTTAGATCACGTTTGGGTGAGTTCGGGTGGCAAAAAAAGGGTCACTGGAAGGTCAAACATGGCAAGGATGGCTAGTCAGCTGAGGAGCAGACTTCCAGGCACCAGGGGTGGAGAGGCTTTCAAGAAACAAAACTATCTGCATCCCCCCTTCCCAACACCTTCTGAGCTAGTCACTGTCCCTGAACAGCAGGCGTTTCAGAAGGCTCCCTCTCCCAGCATTTCCCAGCTGTGTTCCCTGTGTTCAATCTTCCTTCCTCCCTCCCCCCTCCATTGAATCCTTTCCCTCTCACATATATTCCATCCCAAATTCCCATCCCCTGTTTTTTCATTAAGAGTAGGATTATTAGATTTATTTAAGTTTCATTTCAGTTTTGTACCCCTCCTTGTGTTGTTTGGGATCCCCCCCATCCGAGATAGATAGATAAATAGATAGATGTAGGAGTTAGTTTAGTGATAGAGATAGCGTTAGAGATTTAGTTTTAATGTTTGTAGGAGTAGGTCTGTGTACTTATTAGATAATCCATTTAGTTCATAGCATTTAGAATAGTTAATAGCGGTTAGATTTAATGTAGATAGATACATATAATATTAGATTAAAAAATTAAATAAAAAACCCATATAAAAACCAAAAAACAAAACAAAAACCATATAAAACCAAATAAAAAACCCCAAAAAATATTTTTTAAAAAAACATATAAAAACATTTCCCGAACAGCCGAACCTGAACTGAATGGCCGAGCTGAACAGCCGAACCCAAACCTGGCGAATGAACTGAACGGACGAACCAAACGGATGAACCGAATGTAGCTGATACGAATGGCCGAACCCGAACCGCGATCTGTTCGCCCATCCCTAGTGGCTTAGTTTTATGGAAGAAGGGGACCCTGACTCTCTGTGCGAGGAATGATGGCCCAAGATCCATCATGGTGGGTCCTGGGGCTAGAAGAGTGGCAGCTTGTAGATACATATTGGTCACAGCCCTCCCTCCCTTTAACTTGGCCCCAGAACCCTGATGGTGGGTCCTGGTGCTGGAGTGGCTGTTTATTGGTGCAGTTGAAAATTAGCTCTCTGTGCAAGGAATGATGGTCCCAGATCACGGTGGGTCATGGGGCTTGAAGAGTGGCAGCTTGTAGATACATATTGGCCACAGCCCTCCCTGCCTGTAATTTGGCCCCAGAACCCTGACGGTGGGTCTTGGGGCTGGAGTGGCTGTTTATTGGTGTAGTTGAAAATTGGCTCTCTGTGCGAGGAATGATGGCCCCAGACCCATCATGATGGGTCCTGGGGCTAGAAGAGTGGCAGCTTGTAGATACATATTGGTCACAGCCCTCCCTGCCTTTAACTTGGCCCCAGAACCCTGATGGTGGGTCCTGGTGCTGGAGTGGCTGTTTATTGGTGCAGTTGAAAATTAGCTCTCTGTGCAAGGAATGATGGTCCCAGATCACGGTGGGTCATGGGGCTTGAAGAGTGGCAGCTTGTAGATACATATTGGCCACAGCCCTCCCTGCCTGTAATTTGGCCCCAGAACCCTGACGATGGGTCTTGGGACTAGAGTGACAGCTTCTAGATACAGTGGATAGACAGCCTTCCCTGCCTGTAACATAGGCCCCAGAACCCTGAGAGTGGGTCCTGGGGATGGAGAACTTTGAAGGCCGAAGTGGAGAAGGGTTCCATGTTAACATCAGTTGAACATGTGTCAGTTGGTCCTAAGAGATAGGCAAGCACCATTCTGTCAGAGCTGGCTGAGTTTTTCTTCCTCACAGTACTTGATGATTGAAAAGTTCATCACAGTACCCCAAGCGATCTCCAGGAGAAAATCTTCCACAGCAAGCTGCGTTGCTCCTTATGTGACAAAAGACTTGGGGTTGCTTATCCAGGGGATTTGGGAGTGGGGTTTTGTTCTGGAGTACTTCAGTTTCCCAGGCAGCAGCCTGAGAGGTTTAACTGTGCTTGACATTTGGAGCTAAACAAGGGCATCCCAGCAGGACATGCGATTTCAACAGCCTTTGCATGGACAGCATTGCTCAGTTGTGGGACAGGATTCAAGAGAGCCCAGTTCTAATTCCTGGTTTCAGTAGTCTGCATTTCAGTTTTCCCAGTTCTAAGCCAGAGGGTTACAGTTCTTGGAGCTCACAGAAGTAAGAACCTGTAAAGGAATGAGTGGGGGAACTGGGTTTGGGGCACACAGCTAACAGTGCTCTTGTGCATTCAGCCTCTTTACAGTGTGACCTTGTGCACTTAAATGCTTCCCCATCTCTCTGAAAGACTCTGTGGGACTTAATGAGGCAGGTCCTCAGCTGGTGTAAACCCAGTGAAACGTTACTGACTTCTAGCTGAGGATCAGGGCAGGATAAACTTCCATCCCTTCATGGACTTGTCTCATATCACTAGAAAGGCTTGGGTGGAACTGTCATTCTCAAAGGGGGGAATGCTTCTTAGCCTAGAGTGGAGCTCGATGCCATCAGGACAGGCATGCCCAAGTTTCAGCATTGAACCAGGGAGGATGATAGACACCCCCTCCCCCCCAACAATGGAGGCAAGAGAGCCCATTTCTTCAGCGTTCCCTTCCTGCTGTTCTAAGTGCTGGGATGATTAGGACTCGTTGGCCATTTCTTCCTCCCTTTGCCCCTGAAGGGGTGGAGAGGGGGTTTGGTAAAGCCTTCCCGCTGCATGTGCATGCACGTGGGGTGTTTATAACTACAAGGCGTTTAGGGGTTGTTTGACTATTTTACGTGGAGCGACCGCGGAGTGAGGGCTGTCTGGGTGCTGAGGGAGAAGCTGATATGGGTTTATCTGGGGCCGGTCAGCTGTGAGGGTATTCGGAGTTTGAGAGCCCAGTATCTGAGAATAAGATTCTAAAGCATAAGGAGCAAATTTTGCCCCATTCCTTGCAAGCAAAGGGGGTGGCAGCAATTCCTGCCTCCCTGTGAGGGGAGGGCAGGCCAGACATCACCTCCAGAGTAACCGAGCCACACAACTCCAGCCTCAGGAAATCACCTGAATGCTTATTCTATGTTTTCTGCACAACCCCCTTTAGAAAAAAAGAGAGTATCTCCGTTTAAAAATCAACTCCTTCTATCTTGCAGACTTTGCTAATCTTTCCTAGATTTAGGGCAAAATCTCAACCAGTTTGGGGGTTATGCTTCAGTTATGGGAATTCTACATTTACACACACCCCTTCCCCAATTTCTAAAATGCAGGAATAGAGAATAGGTTTGTAATATGATCACACATCTGAAGTAGTGCCTTTAAAAAAAAAAAAAAATACAACCCTTCCTAGGTTGCTGACCTCTACCCATGTTTCATGTATTCAGTGGGAGTCGAACTGCTTTTTGAGGTTACTTTTCAGTTAAGTTTGTGTTTAAATTATTTTTTCTTTAAAGAAACACACAACAAAACCCTAAAAACTACTTTGGGAGAACATATGCGTGCTATATTTATATTCAGTCTAATCTTTGGAAGGGGATAGCTTTCTTAAATCAGGTTTTTCTGTGGTGCTGATCTGTATCAATATTTTAATAAGGGGGAAATTTTAGCCTCTTTGTGGCTCCACTTCCAGTTTCGGGGCATACAATTTAGAAACTACTAAAGTTTCTGGCTTGAGTGGCTGTTTCTTGATATGGGGGGAGGTCGAGTGACTGAGGTGAGACAGGAAAGCAAGTAAAACTCCCGAGTAATTTGGGGGTAGCGACAATGCATGTGTGCTGAGGCAAGATTGAGCTGGCAATGGCAACCTGTGCGGGCAGACAGACTACATTGCATGATTGGGGGCAGCAGCAGTCATCGAGTTTCCCGGGTGGGTCCTGGAGCTAGAGTAGTTGTTTCTTGATATGGGGGAATGACAGTGCCTCTCTGCGAGAAATGATGGCCCCAGACCCATGACAGTGAGTCCTGGGGTTAGAGTGGCAGATTCTTGATGCAGTTGAAATATGGCTCTCTGTGAGTGGAATGACGGGCCCCAGAACCCTGATGGTGGGTCCTGGGGATAGAGTGGCAGCTTCTAGATATTGGACAGCCCTCCCTGCCAGTAACTTGGCCCCAGAACCCTGATGGCAGGTCCTGGGGCTGGAGTGGCTGCTTCTTGATGCAGTTGAAAGATGGCTCTCTGTGAGTGGAATGAGCTGGAGTAGCAGACATTGGATTGCTGGATCACAGTACCCATGGCACAGTAGAGGCAGCAGAAATGGACACTGGTTTGCCCGGGTACAGAAACCATGACAGCAGAGGCGGCATTGGGAGCAGCAGCAGAGATTGGATGATCGGACACAGAACCCGTGGCACAGAAGGCATAGGTGGCACTGGCAGCAGCATCAGACATTGGATTGCCAGGGCACAGAACCCATGGCACAGACAGCAGAGGCAGCAGTGGCAGCAGACATTGGATTTCCCAGAGGCAGCATTGGCAGCTGGTGCAGATATTGGACTGACCGGGCACAGAACCCATGGCACAGAGAGCAGAGGCAGCATTGGCAGTAGCAGCAGCAGACATTGGATTGCCTTGTAGCAGAACCAGTGACACAGACAGGAGAGGCAGCATTAGCAGAAGCAGCAGACATTGGATTGCTCGGGCACAGAACCCATGGCACAGACAGCAGAGGCAGCATTGGAAGGAGCAGCAGACATTGGATTGACTGGGCAGAGAACCCATGGCACAGACATCAGAGGCAGCATTGGCAGAAGTAGCAGACATTGGATTGCTCGGGCACAGAACCCATTGCACAGACAGCATTGGCAGTAGCAGCAGCAGACATTGGATTGACTGGGCACAGGACCCATGGCATGGACAGCAGTGGCAGCATTAGGGATGGGTGAACGTGAACACGAACCTGAACATGAAAATACCGAACAGAACAGAACACCGAATGGCAAAATGGCCGAACAGTTCGATCACTTCGGATCGTGTTCGGGTGAGTTCGGGTGGCAAAAAAAGGTTCACTGTAAGGTGACAGGGAGGGGTAGTACTAGTCACTGAGGAGCAGACTTCCAGGCACCAGGGGTGGAGAGGCTTGCAAGAAATGAAACTATCTGCCTCCCCCCTTCCCAACACCTTCTGAGCTAGTCACTGTTCCTGAACAGCAGGCGTTGAGTAGGATTATTAGATTGCTTTAAGTTTCATTTCAGTTTTGTACTGAAATGAAACTTAAACCTTAAACTGAAACCTTGTGTTGTTTGTGATTTCCCCCCCCATTCCATATATAGAGAGATAGAGAGATATAGATATAGAGAGATTGATAGGTTAGGGATAGTAGTTGTAGGAGCTAGCTTAGTGATAGAGATAGCGTTAGTGATTTAGTTTTAGTGTTTGTAGGAGTAAACCTGTGTACTTATTAGATAATCCATTTAGTTCATAGCATTTAGAATAGTTAATAGAGTTAGATTTAGTGTAGATAGATATATATAATATTGGATAAAAATAATAATTTAAAAACTCCATATAAAAACCAAAAAACCAAATAAAAAACAAAAGAAAACAATATAAAACCCAATAAAAAACCAAAAAACCATATTAAAAAACAAAAAACCCACCCATAACAACATTTTCCGAACGGCTGAACGGTCGAATCGAACGGACGAACTGAACGCAGCCGAACCGAACGGACGAACTGAACTGCCTAACCGAACGCAGGCGGACCAAACGGCCGAACCCGAACCACAATCTGTTCGCCCATCCCTAGGTAGCATTGGCAGTAGCTGCAGTAGACATTGGGTTGCCTGGGCACAGAACCTGTGGAACAGCAGAGACAGAAGCAGCAGGATTTGCTGGTAAATAGCACCCATGAAGCCAGGATGGTTGAATTTGCCAGGGAATAGCTCCTATACAGCAGCAGACATCAGCAGCAGGATTGCGCGGGCACATTTGGATTGGACAGGGCAGAGCACCCATGGACTAGCAGACAGCAGCAACGGGATTACCAGACCAGTGGTGCACATCACCCAGGGTTGCCAGGGTAGGCAGACAGGCAGCGTGGTAAAATCAGAAGGCAGGCAGACTGAGGCAGGTTTCAAGCTTTGCAACCTGGGCGGGCAGGAAGGCAGTGTGGCATGAGCAGTAGGCAGGCAGACTGAGGCAGGGTTCAAGCTTTTCAACCTGGGCGGGCAGGCAGGCAGGCAGCGTGGCATGAGCAGAAGGCAGGCAGATTGAGACAGCATTCAAGCTTTGCAACCTGGCTGGGCGGGCGGGCAGGCAGCATGGTATGAGAGGCAGTAGGGAAGGCAGACTTGGACCAAGTTGTGAGGGCACTCAAATAGGCTGGCAAAGACTGTGCAATGCACACGAGAGAGCCAGTCAGATAGCCGGGCTGAGATCCTCTAGCCACTAGCCACAGGCTAGCTTGCAGGCTTACAGTTTCCCAATGCCACCCTGCAGCATGCAGTCAGTCAGATACGTCGGCCGAGGCTGTGTAGTATGAGGAGAGAGAGAGAGAGGGAGGGAGGGAGGGGGCAGGGAGGGTGCCACTGAAGCAGTGGGAGGAAGGGACAGCACCTCACCCTCATCAGCAGCAGCCCTTATTGACGAGGAGTCCCTTCCCAAGACTGCCCCTGGCATGGGATTGCGTGTGCCACTGCACCATCACTCCTTGTCCAGGGGCAGCTCGGGGAATCCCAGCAGCGGAAGATTGACCTTCAAGAAGATCAACTGCTCCACCAACTTGGTCCCCAGTCTCAGGTGGTGCAGGGAGCAAATGTCCCCCACCACAGAGAACACCCGCTTTCTGGGGACACTGGTTGGTGGGCATGACAATAATCCCTTGGCCACTTTGGGCAGGGCTGGCCACACGTTGGTCTTGCCGGCCCAGTAGGCCAAGGGACCACTGTTGGGATCGATGCATGGCTCCTCGTCCAGGTAGGCATCAACTGCTGCTGAGGCACCATCATACGCCCTCTCATAGCTGTCCCTGGGCACCCCCACCCCCACTGCCCTCAGCCACGCTGTCAGTTCCTGCCCTTTTGTGGGCCATGCAGAGGAGGAGCTCCTGGCAGTATGGGTGCTTCTGCTGCTAATCCTGCTGCTGGTGCTGCTGCTGCTACTGCTCAGGCTGGGGGCAAGGATAGACCCCGCTGGCTGAGAGGGGCAGCTGCTCCCACTCCCACCATCCCCTGGGACGTCCTGCTGCTGCTGCCACGCACTCTCAAGAGCCCGCTCTGCCTTCTGGACCCTCCCCACAACATCATCCTTCCAGAGGTCATAGAAGGATGACTTACATGCCACGCTGCCCTTGACCCTGGGGTCCAGCCTTGTTCCCACAAAATATTCCCCCCGCTGCAGAAGCTTGTCAAACCTCACCATCAGGCCTGTGTTAAGCTTCTGCGCCAACCCAACTGCCTCAGTCTCCAGCTTCTTTCCCCTAGGGCCACAATCCTGCCCCTGCATCATGATCTCCTCCAGACTCCTGTGGAGACTTTGGACCAGAGGGGTCACCTGACTTATGGATAACTTATGGGTCACCTGACTTATGGACACAGGTCGTTGAGGGACAGACATCACCTCAGCAGCACCAGATACAGAGACCTCCTCCACAGAAATCTCTGCATCGCTGTCCCCATCCACAAACAGAGTGACAGAGGCTGTTGGACTCCTCATGCTGCTCCCACTCTGAGAAGCACTCTCCTCCTGCCCCCTATAGCTGCTGCTGCTGCTGCTGCTGCTGCTGCTGCTGCCCAGGAATCGGGCCCTGCCTCTAGCCAGGCTCTCAACAATGGGGGAGTCGGGGGACAACGCTGGTCCCTCCTGGAATACTTCATCCCCTGAATTGCCTGCTGCCACTGATGACACAGCCACCACAGCCTCTTCTACTGCCAGGAGGTGATGCCCAACCCCCTGGGCCTTAGTGTTGGGAGAGCAAGATCCAACATCACCACCAGGTCTTCGCATCTTGGGGNACTGAGGAGCAGACTTCCAGGCACCAGGGGTGGAGAGGCTTGCAAGAAATGAAACTATCTGCCTCCCCCCTTCCCAACACCTTCTGAGCTAGTCACTGTTCCTGAACAGCAGGCGTTGAGTAGGATTATTAGATTGCTTTAAGTTTCATTTCAGTTTTGTACTGAAATGAAACTTAAACCTTAAACTGAAACCTTGTGTTGTTTGTGATTTCCCCCCCCATTCCATATATAGAGAGATAGAGAGATATAGATATAGAGAGATTGATAGGTTAGGGATAGTAGTTGTAGGAGCTAGCTTAGTGATAGAGATAGCGTTAGTGATTTAGTTTTAGTGTTTGTAGGAGTAAACCTGTGTACTTATTAGATAATCCATTTAGTTCATAGCATTTAGAATAGTTAATAGAGTTAGATTTAGTGTAGATAGATATATATAATATTGGATAAAAATAATAATTTAAAAACTCCATATAAAAACCAAAAAACCAAATAAAAAACAAAAGAAAACAATATAAAACCCAATAAAAAACCAAAAAACCATATTAAAAAACAAAAAACCCACCCATAACAACATTTTCCGAACGGCTGAACGGTCGAATCGAACGGACGAACTGAACGCAGCCGAACCGAACGGACGAACTGAACTGCCTAACCGAACGCAGGCGGACCAAACGGCCGAACCCGAACCACAATCTGTTCGCCCATCCCTAGGTAGCATTGGCAGTAGCTGCAGTAGACATTGGGTTGCCTGGGCACAGAACCTGTGGAACAGCAGAGACAGAAGCAGCAGGATTTGCTGGTAAATAGCACCCATGAAGCCAGGATGGTTGAATTTGCCAGGGAATAGCTCCTATACAGCAGCAGACATCAGCAGCAGGATTGCGCGGGCACATTTGGATTGGACAGGGCAGAGCACCCATGGACTAGCAGACAGCAGCAACGGGATTACCAGACCAGTGGTGCACATCACCCAGGGTTGCCAGGGTAGGCAGACAGGCAGCGTGGTAAAATCAGAAGGCAGGCAGACTGAGGCAGGTTTCAAGCTTTGCAACCTGGGCGGGCAGGAAGGCAGTGTGGCATGAGCAGTAGGCAGGCAGACTGAGGCAGGGTTCAAGCTTTTCAACCTGGGCGGGCAGGCAGGCAGGCAGCGTGGCATGAGCAGAAGGCAGGCAGATTGAGACAGCATTCAAGCTTTGCAACCTGGCTGGGCGGGCGGGCAGGCAGCATGGTATGAGAGGCAGTAGGGAAGGCAGGCTTGGACCAAGTTGTGAGGGCACTCAAATAGGCTGGCAAAGACTGTGCAATGCACACGAGAGAGCCAGTCAGATAGCCGGGCTGAGATCCTCTAGCCACTAGCCACAGGCTAGCTTGCAGGCTTACAGTTTCCCAATGCCACCCTGCAGCATGCAGTCAGTCAGATACGTCGGCCGAGGCTGTGTAGTATGAGGAGAGAGAGAGAGAGGGAGGGAGGGAGGGGGCAGGGAGGGTGCCACTGAAGCAGTGGGAGGAAGGGACAGCACCTCACCCTCATCAGCAGCAGCCCTTATTGACGAGGAGTCCCTTCCCAAGACTGCCCCTGGCATGGGATTGCGTGTGCCACTGCACCATCACTCCTTGTCCAGGGGCAGCTCGGGGAATCCCAGCAGCGGAAGATTGACCTTCAAGAAGATCAACTGCTCCACCAACTTGGTCCCCAGTCTCAGGTGGTGCAGGGAGCAAATGTCCCCCACCACAGAGAACACCCGCTTTCTGGGGACACTGGTTGGTGGGCATGACAATAATCCCTTGGCCACTTTGGGCAGGGCTGGCCACACGTTGGTCTTGCCGGCCCAGTAGGCCAAGGGACCACTGTTGGGATCGATGCATGGCTCCTCGTCCAGGTAGGCATCAACTGCTGCTGAGGCACCATCATACGCCCTCTCATAGCTGTCCCTGGGCACCCCCACCCCCACTGCCCTCAGCCACGCTGTCAGTTCCTGCCCTTTTGTGGGCCATGCAGAGGAGGAGCTCCTGGCAGTATGGGTGCTTCTGCTGCTAATCCTGCTGCTGGTGCTGCTGCTGCTACTGCTCAGGCTGGGGGCAAGGATAGACCCCGCTGGCTGAGAGGGGCAGCTGCTCCCACTCCCACCATCCCCTGGGACGTCCTGCTGCTGCTGCCACGCACTCTCAAGAGCCCGCTCTGCCTTCTGGACCCTCCCCACAACATCATCCTTCCAGAGGTCATAGAAGGATGACTTACATGCCACGCTGCCCTTGACCCTGGGGTCCAGCCTTGTTCCCACAAAATATTCCCCCCGCTGCAGAAGCTTGTCAAACCTCACCATCAGGCCTGTGTTAAGCTTCTGCGCCAACCCAACTGCCTCAGTCTCCAGCTTCTTTCCCCTAGGGCCACAATCCTGCCCCTGCATCATGATCTCCTCCAGACTCCTGTGGAGACTTTGGACCAGAGGGGTCACCTGACTTATGGATAACTTATGGGTCACCTGACTTATGGACACAGGTCGTTGAGGGACAGACATCACCTCAGCAGCACCAGATACAGAGACCTCCTCCACAGAAATCTCTGCATCGCTGTCCCCATCCACAAACAGAGTGACAGAGGCTGTTGGACTCCTCATGCTGCTCCCACTCTGAGAAGCACTCTCCTCCTGCCCCCTATAGCTGCTGTTGCTGCTGCTGCTGCTGCCCAGGAATCGGGCCCTGCCTCTAGCCAGGCTCTCAACAATGGGGGAGTCTGGACTGCTGGGGATCACATGAATAAATACTTCATCCCCTGAATTGCCTGCTGCCACTGATGACACAGCCACCACAGCCTCTTCTACTGCCAGGAGGTGACGCCCAACCCCCTGGGCCTTAGTGTTGGGAGAGCAAGACCCAACATCACCACCAGGTCTTCGCATCTTGGGGCATGGGGATGTGCTTAGGCTGCTGCTTCTGCCCACTGCTGGCACTCTGATGGCATGGCCCCTGTCACATGCCTCATTGGCTGCCTTATGGGCTGCAGAGCGGCCTTGCCCTCTCATCATTCCCTTCTCCATTTCTACAAACCACACATAACAATTATATTAAATACATTTTTCATTTATTTTTTTACAATTTTTATCAAATATTATATCTATCTATCTACACTACACTCAATTTAACTGCTTTTTAACTATCTAATAACTATTATAAAACCTATGGAACTAAATAATGGAATATAGAAAGCACACTCTAAAACTAGTTCACTATATCTCTATAAACTAAACTAACTTAACTGTAATAGCTATTTTAACTATAACCCTAACTAACAACTACTATAATCTCTCTCTCTCTCTCTCTCTCTCTCTCTCTCTCTCTCTCTCTCTCTCTCTCTTTTTCTGTGTGTGTACACACACACACACACACACACACACACAACATTACACAGGGAGGGGGGAGGGGGGAACACAGACAGCTCAAAACAACACAAGGAGGGGTACAGAAACTGAAATAACACATAAATCAATCTAATCCTACTATAATAAATCAAAAACCAGGGGAAGGGAATGAGGGATGGAATATGGAGGGAGAGGGAAAGGAATGGATTCAATGGAGGGTAGGGAGAATAGATAGAACACAGGAAAGCGTAAAAAATAAAAATAACTGCTAAATCTCTCTAATATAATCTAACTAAATGATAATAGGGAGGTAAATCTGTTGGATGGGTGAAATGGGAGGAGAAGTGTGAATGGATGAGGGAAGCAAGCTGCTGGGAGTCGGGGAGCCTTCTGAAAATACTGCTGACAGATCAGTGGCTGGCTCAGAAGGTGTTGGAAGGGGGGCAGGGCAAAGAGGTTTGTTACTTGCTGCTCCCGCCTTACCACAAGGCCCGATTGGTTCTGTGCAGCCAAGCCCCTGGACAATCGCAGACTGTGAAGCCAGTGTTCAGTTGAAAAGGAAAGGTGATTGGGTTGGCTGGCTGCTACTCCAAGCCTCTCCACCCCCCAGTACCAGGAAGTCTGCTCCACAGCTGCCTCCCCCTCCGTGGGCCTTCAGTCACGTTTTTCCCGCCTGAACTCAACTGAACATGGCCGAACACGAACAAACTGTTTGGTCGGTTTGTCATTCGGTTCGGTCGGTTCAGATTCGGTTCAGAAGTTTGGTACGGTTGTCCGAACAGACCGAGTTCAGTCGGAACTCCGAACTTCTGAACCGCTTTTGCATATCCCTACCAGGACTCACCATCAGAGTTCTGGGGCCTACGTTACAGGCATGGGGGGATGTCCATCCATGTCATCTAGAAGCTGCCAGTCATGCCCAGGACTCACCATCAGGGTTCTGGGGCCATCATTCAGCTCACAGGGAGCAGTAATTTCACTTCATCTAGAAGCTGTCACTCTAGTCCTAGCACCCACCATCAGGGTTCTGGAGGCATCATTCTGCTCAGAGGGAGCCATCATTCCACTTCATCTAGAAGCTGCCCTCTAGTCCCAGGACCCACCATCAGGGTTCTGGGGCCATCATTCCTCTCACAGGGAGCTGTCATTCTTCTGTATCAAGAAGCAGCCAGCCTCTCGAGACCCAGGACCCACCATCAGGGTTCTGGGGCCATCATTCCTCTCACAGGGAGCTGTCATTCTTCTGTATCAAGAAGCAGCCAGCCTCTCGAGACCCAGGACCCACCATCAGGGTTCTAGAGCCTACATTACAGGTATGGGGGCTGTCAATCCATATCATCTATTAGCTGCCATTCCTTTCTTAGGACTCACTATTAGGTTTCTGGGTCCGTAATTCTGCTCAGAGGGAGCCATCATTCCACTTCATCTAGAAGCTGCCCTCTAGTCCCAGGACCCACCATCAGGGTTCTGGGGCCATCATTCCTCTCAGAGGGAGCCATCATTCCACTTCATCTAGAAGCTGCCACTCCTGTCCCAGGACCCACCGTCAGGCCTATGGCCACGCTTTAATAAATTCAATTATATTGTATCAGTATCGGTTGTATTGGATTGTTTGCACTGATTTTTGTATCAGATTTTTAACATTAAAAGTTAAATTTCATCAGGCCTAAGGCTCGTCCAGTTGATTTTGGGACTAAATCTTTCAATGATAAATGGTATGGGGTACTTGGACCCAAAGGGTGAGTTTACCTTTGTGGGAGTCCAAGGCAATAGTGTGGTATTGGTTATGGTCTCATCGGAGGCTCTTGACTCCCTGGTTAATTTTGAGGTGTCTGAGATATTAATATCAGACCATTTACCATTGGTCACAACCCTGGAAGGCCCAGAGGATACTGGTCCCAGGGAGGAGTTGTCTCCAGTGGTTACAGGTGACTTTTTGTTTAAATACCAACGGTGGACAGAAAGAACAGCCTCTGTTTGGAGAACCTCTCTGGAGTCCAGTGATCTTAGGAAAGTCAGGGATCAATTAGTCCAAGGGTTAGGGGAGGAAGGAGAGATTGAGATGTATAATAGGTTGATATCTCACCTTCGGCAACAAAGCTTTGGGGCTGCTGAGGAAAATTGGTGCCAGGGATCTGTTTACAGCCCAAACCAAAAGTGGTTTGATACCGAATGTCGGAATGCTAGGGGGAAGGTTTGCAGGATTTATAGAGAATATCGTGCGGATGGTGCAGCCTTTCCTCCGGCCCAGTACTTTCGAGGAAAAAGAGCATATAAGGATTTCATTAGGCTGAAAAAGAAAGTATATCAGGATGGGAAGTGGCAGGAACTTTTGATAACAAGTAGTTCCCAAGATTCAAGAAGTTTTTGGCGCATTGTAAATGGGGCTACATCTACGCCAAGAGTAGCTCGGCCCATACCGGTGGCACCTCTGGCATGGGTCAATTTAATTGAAATGTCTCAGATAGAATTGAATGAGGGCATAAATTTTAACCCAGTTGAGCCCAGATTGTCTCAATCGATTACCCCAGAATGGCCTCCAGTGACTGAAATGGAGGTGGGGCAAATAGTGGAGACATTCCATAATGGCAAAGCCCCGGGACTGGATTTAATACTCATCGAGGTCATAAAGGGAAATAAGGAGTGGTGGCTACCAGTTCTGGTGAAGGTATTCACTAGAATCAACAACGTAGGAATCCTACCTTATCGCTGGACTCGGACTGTGGTGATCCCCATTTACAAGAAGGGCCAGAGGTCTGACCCAGCCAATTATAGGATGATTAGTCTCATTAGCGTGGTAAGCAAAATATACGCTACGTTTCTTTTGGCTAGGTTAATAGAATGGGTGGATAGTAACTTGATAATCCACCCTGAGCAGACAGGATTCCGAAAGGGTAGGGCGATCCTGGACCACTGCCTGGTGCTTCATCACCTAGTGGAGAAATATAGAACCTCTAATCGGAAAATTTACACCCCCTTTTTAAGCCCTAAATATTTATTTATTTATTTATTTATTGTGTAGATTTATGCCCCGCCCCTCCTGCAAAAGCAGCCCGGTGTCATTTGATACAATCAATAGATCCCTTCTCTGGAAAAAACTCCAAGCTTTGGACATTGAGCCTATATTATAGACACTTATTCGGGCTTTGTATGTAGACACCTCGGTAGCAATTAGGGTAGACTTGATGGACCTCCTTACGCTGGATATCCAGGTTAAACAGGGTGTTAAGCAGGGGTGTGTCCTTGTACCAACCCTGTTTAACCTATTCATCAATGATTTTATCCCAACTACAAGTCAGGGAAGATATTTCCCCCCGAAACTGGCATTTAAATCTATTGGTACCCTCTTCTTTGCAGACGATCTGGTTCTTTTATCGCAAACTAGGGTCGGACTGCTGAGGCAGCTCTCGGCTTTTGTGTGCTATTGCTGGGATAATCCTTTAATAATAAATTGTGCCAAATCTAACATTGTGGTTTTTACCAGAACCAGGAGGGTTTGCCAGTGGGTTGTGGATGACATGCGTTTTCAACAGGCTATGGGATATTTTTCAGACAGCAGCAGGTGCCTGAATACTTAAATGTACAGCCACTGTTCATTATAAACAGGGGACTGCTGAAGCCCCAATTTTGTGGAAACCGCTTTACCTACATTTCTGAAAATTTAACCATGGATGTAAGTTGTGAGGACCATCATAGCCCCAAAGTTTTTAAAAAATCCATCAGGAAAAAAAAATGTTATTACTGCTTAAACATTAATTGCTTGTAGTCAAAATTCACATTGACCTCACGTATTTGAATCATCAATATCTCCTCCCCCTGCATGAGTTGAGCCTCCAAACTTCACAGGCTTTGAGAATGAGATCAATAACAAGTGCTTCTAAAATATTATACTGATTGATGCAGCCAAAACCAAGTTATTAGTGATAAAATCTCAGTTCTGCTGGTTCGCACATGTGCACTTGAGCTCCTCTCTCCTGTCGGTGAGTTGGGGAAGCGACTGCGTTCCATCCCCCTGTGATCTCTGGGCACTGCTGCTCCTGCTGCTGCCTGGCCCCTAGCTGTCCGTTTCATTTTAAAAAATAAATAAATTCTGCCACCACTGCCGCCGTGGCCGCTCTATCTGCAGCCGCCACTTCCCCGGGCCCCGCCAGCTGACAATGGGTCCCCAGGCTCAGGATCCCCCGGCACTCCTGCAGGGGCTGCCAGGATTACACATGCTGGCATGGCCTCACCGCAGCATGCCGCTGACAGGGAGGCGGGGCTGCAGTTCAGAGCAAGCGAAAAGCAGACAACAAGGTTTGCCTAGCGAGGGGGTGGCACCTGGGGAAGTGAAGGGCACAATTGTGCCAGAGTAATTTAAGTCTGTTTCTACATAACGTCATTGTGTACAACGAATTGTATAATGTCTACATTCACATTCTTTACTTCATTGTATGAACTGTACACAATTTGTATACATGTAAAGAACAGACTTAAATTACTCTGACAAAATTGTTCCTTGTCAAATTATGATAATAAAATAGTTTCATAAGTGTAAAATGTGCAAGTTTAGTTATTGATAAAAATGAAGTATGTATGGTAAGGAATTTAGTACATATATTACCTGTATGTTGATAAAATATTAAATATTGCTCTAAGCGTGAATTAATTTCTGTTTTTTGGCATTTATGTTTTGTTGCAATGTATGGAGTGGAAGGTGTTTTGAATTGTAATTGTATTGAATAGTTTTTGTGTGTGTATTTTAAGAAAACTCTTGTACATTTAAGTGTATTTTTAAACTGTTAAGTTTTTTGCTTTGGTTATTAAATATCTGGGACTATTCTTTGAGTCCTCAGAACAGTGTGCAGTCCATTTAGGGCAGGCTGAAGTGGCAGCCAAAAGTCAGGCTGCAGCGATTCTGAGATTCTTTGCCGGAATGGGCAGGAGGCATTGGGAAATGGTGGTTAATATTTTGGAGATAAAGGTAAAACCATCCTTTTTATATGGTGCACCAATATGGGCTCCCTTATGGGGGAAAAGTTTAAATTCTTTACAAGCACAATTTTTGAGTTCCCTCACCAAGGGTATCCCAGTTGTTGCTATCCGCCTCAAGGAGGGCACCCGAGGGTGGATGGCTGTAGCTTGGGAACAAGCAGCCCACTTTTTGCTTAAAGCAAGCAGATCTCCTTGTGACAACCTGCTCCGTGACATCTTCCTTGACTCTTTTGTCAGTCCATGGCGTCGGGCTATTTTTGACCATATGGCCCGCGCCGTTTTATCAGAGACGTTTTTGGGGTCTAGAGGATACAAAGTAGCCAAAAGAGAGATTGTTGCCTGCTTCCAGGATATAGATAGGCAGAAGGAGCTGGCCTTGGTGGCTAGATCTAGCCATCTAGTGGGGTATGTATCATGAGCACCTCAGGTTGGACAGGGGGCTAATTATGTTGGTTCTACTGCATCTTCTAGAGACAAACAATTGTTCCTTGCTGTTAGGGTCAATGCACTTCCCACTAGGGTCCTGGAGGGACGGGTAGCACAGATTCCCTATGGGGATCGCTTGTGTCCCTTTGATGCCTTGGATACAGAATTCACCCAGCATGTCCAATTTGAGTGTCACTTTTACGACACGATTTGTGATGAATTGTTGCAGTCTTTTCTTGGGAAATATCATGGTGCTTCTCACTGGTCCCTCTTGCAGATGGTCCTTTTGGATGTGGATCCAGAGACTACACGTAGTGTGATGCAGTTTTTAACAAGAGTGATGGGTCTGAGAAGGAATTTTCTTGAATTTAAGCCCTTCTTAGGCTTGTCCTAGAAATTTTATATTTTGCTTTTATACTATGTATGTAAATTATGTAATTTTAGTTTTGAATTTAAGGGCTTACTTCAAATTTGGGAGTTAGATGGTCTAGGTACTAAGTAGATTTGTTATTTAAGTATTTTATAGGTATGTGCTTATATAGATATGTTTGATTGACTGTTATATTTATGAAAATGGCTGGATGAGTTTGTTTGTTTATATTTTATGGCACTGATCTAAGGTCGCGCCTTCAATAAATAACGTAACAATTTTTAACATTGCGTTTTTTCCATTGAAGTCAATGGGGACAAACTGCAATGTTAAAATCTGTTACAAAAATCAGTGCAAAAGATCTGATACAACTGATGTCGAAACATATAGGGTGTAAACAGATGTAATGGTGGCCCGTTCTGTCCCACATTGGGCCTGAATTCACCCTCTCATCTGTTTCCCTGCCTCCAGATGTTGGCCTGTGACTGCCCTGGGGCAAAAAGGCTGCTGGTCCAGGATGTGCCATCCCAGGCCAAAGGCCACCCAAAAAGGCTAACACAAGGTTGCATGTTTGTTTGGCATCTCTCCCTGACTCAGAGATGGTTGGCTGCAGTTTCCTGCCTCAGGGTGGGCCTGGGAGGCACCTTGCAGCTGACAGGAATGTTTTCACCCATATTGGCTTAACCTAAGAATTGCTTGGTAACTTGGTGTCCTGTTTCAAATTCTAAATCCTGGGCAACATTTTTCATCCTGAATAAAGATAAAAGTGTGTCCCCAAATTTTTGGTTCTAGCGCTGTGGAGGGCTTTTTAACAGGGATTTTTCGTGTTGGTTTAACACACACCTATGCAAAAAATTCCCTCTAGATTTTTGTCCACATATACATGTGTGGGACATTATGGGATATAGTTCAACTCTACATTTTGTGGGGTTACCAAAACAAAAACTCTGTTCACTCAAAATTTGAACTGGATGTGGGCCTTTATTGATTTTAGTTCTGCCTTCGATGTTTTTAATCATGAGAAGCTGTGGCTAAGATTGACTGAACAGGGAATTAATAAAAGACTTTTGTTAATAATAAAATCCCTCTATACTGACACAGTGCTTTATGTTCGGGTAAATACAAAGGGTGCCCTGACAGATCCCATCCCTACAACTAGGGGTGTCCACCAGGGCTGTTTGTAGGCCCCAATATTGTTTAATTTGTATGTTAACTAGGGATGGGCGAACGCGGTTCGGAAGTTCGGAGTTCGGCCCAAACTCGGTCTGTTCGGACGACCGAATCCGAAAACGAATCAGAACACGAACTGGCCGAACCGAACTCAATTCCGAACGTAGAAATGACCAAACAGTTCAGTCAGTTCGGATCGCATTCGGATCGTGTTTGGGTGGCAAAAAAGGTTCACTGGAAGGTTAAACGTGTTGGGGAGGGGTAGTACTAGTCACTGAGGAGCAGACTTCCAGGCACCAGGGGTGGAGAGGCTTGCAAGAAATGAAACTATCTGCCTCCCCCCTTCTGAGCTAGTCACTGTTCCTGAACAGCAGGCGTTGAGTAGGATTATTAGATTGCTTTAAGTTTCATTTCAGTTTTGTACAGAAATGAAACTTAAAACTTAAACTGAAACTTTGTGTTGTTTGTGATTCCCCCCAATGCCATATATATCAATATCGATATAGATAGATAGATAAATAGATAGTAGACATTTGTAGGAGTTAGCTTAGTGATAGAGATAGTGTTAGTGATTTAGTTTTAATGTTTGTAGGAGTAGGCCTGTGTACTTATTAGATAATTCATTTAGTTCATAGCATTTAGAATAGTTAATAGCAGTTAGATTTAGTGTAGATATAATATTAGATTAAAAAATTAAATAAAAAAATCTCATATAAAAACAAAAAAACCAAATAAAAAACAAAAAAAACCATATAAAACCAAATAAAAAACCAAAAAACGATATAAAAAACAAAAAGAAAACCCACAACAAAACATTTCCCGAATGGCTGAACCCGAACCGAACGACCAAACCCGAACCCGACGAACTAACTGAATGGCCGAGTCGAACGGAGCCGAACCGAACGGCCGAACCCAAACCGCGATCTGTTCGCCCATCCCTAATGTTAACCACCTGATTATTAGACATAATAGTAACGAGGATTATATGGCTCCTAAGATTGGAGCGCGGAGGGTGTCTGCACTGATGTATGCAGATGATACTGTTTTGTTCTCTCTCAATCTTGCCTGCAATCGTAAGATTAGAAGGGGGGATGAAATCTTTGTCAACCAGGATTAGCGGGCTGATGCTGATATTTTTGCTGAAGATTCTGCATTCTCTGCCGGAATCCCTAGTGAGAGGTTTACGGGAAAAAAATGAGTGCAATCTGGTATAAGAAGGATGACTGGTGGAAAAGGGTGACTAACACTTTAAACCAATTGGGGCTCTCTTTTGAATTTATCTCAGAGTTTCCATTTAAGGATGCCGTAAAGATGATTGAGATAAGGATTAATTATGTTGATTATCAGATGCAAAAATCTCAGGCAGCTATTTCTCATATTTCCCCATGTTTTAAAAATTGGTTGCCAGGGTTGGAGCCCCAAATTATTTAAAGAATATCCTGAACTCAAATCATAGAAAGGCTTTTACTGCCCTGAGATTGCAGACAACAGAAATGGCCATAATAATAGGCACGTATCTAGGTAGTCCCTGGCAAGAATGGTTATGCATCTGTAACTCTGGGGAGGTAGAAGATCTGCCATATTATTTGTTTTTTTGTTCCTTGTATTTAAAACCCAGAAATCAACTGATGAAGGTTAAATGGGGGAGTATTGGACAACTCAGCAGAAATTAATTTACCTGTTAAATGATGAGAACAATGAGGTAACTGAAGCAACTGCAAAATTTGCTGCTATGGCATCTAAACTGAGAGGCAATAGTCTTCGTGTGTGCAATAGAGCATGGTTTCTGTCTATGATTTATTATTGTACTATGGATAATATCCTGCTATTTAGTAAGATTTTTTTTCACGTTTGAATTGACAATGGTCACTTTTACACAGACACCACCCACCCACGAACACCCGGAAACACCCATTGGAAGGGTGGGAGAGTGTCCATGTAAAAGTCCATGAGTGGGTGTGTGTGCGTGCCTGACCCACCCGCCAACACCTACGGAACAGGAGGGCCATGCCCCAGCCCAGGGAACACAGGGCAGGCGGCTTCTGCATAACCCATTCCCCCAGGACAGCACCCAGACAACGGAGCACCAGACCACTGGGACAACGGCCAAGGAGGGCCCCCAGACAGTCAGGTGAGCTGAAGGGCACCCCAGAGGGGAGAGGGGAGGGCAAGTCCCATGGGGGCATGGAGGGGGGCAGCAGGACCCTGAGTAGCACCAATGCACTACCCCCAACAGGATACAACCATCTCCACAGCTACCACAGCCACAGGGCAGGACCCATGTCACCAAGCCAGTTGACCCTGCACATGCTGGTCCCAAAAGGGGGAGCCCTGGTCCAGGCAGGAGATCAGGAACTTCATACGCATGGGGGAGGGGTCCGAAAGGGTCCAGCACGACCTGGTGCACAGCTACAAGACCACACAGGTATATGCAGCCATCGCCCAGGAGATGCAGTGGCAGGGGCACAATAAGGATGTCACCCAATGCATGCGGTAGGCAAAGGACTTGAGGTCCGGATATAAACATATCAAGGACAACAATCTCAAGTCCGGCCAGGCCATGCACACAGCCGAGTTCCAGGAGGAGCTGGACAAGTTCAAACAGACAAACAATGTAGAGGCAAAGGAACTCACTCTGAAGGGACAAGGGTTCCTGCAAATCACAAAGTGAAAAAGGAAGAGAGAGTGAAAATGTAAACACTGCACAATCAATGTACTACTGAATAAAAATCTTTATATATGGAACAATTCTGTTGCTTAGTCTACTGGTGATACAATGTATGCAAACACCATAGACTACTATTGTAAATAGACAAAGTATAAAATTATAAAAATATTTATTGTTATGAATCCCCCTAGGGGAAAAGAACGCAGCCAATAATATGCTGACACCGTCATGTACCTTTGACACCTCCAGACGCGTTTCGGGGGTGCACCCCCCTTCCTCAGTGGATCAGAATGCTGGTATCTATGACTTATTGAATATTCAACAGAATACTTATATTTTCCTTTGTGCTTCCGCCTCTATAGAAGCGCAGAGCTCTTCCACATTAGGATTCCCCCACTGCTACACTCATTCACAGCACAAATATAACCATCCTCCTCCTTGTATCATGAGTGCTGTTATGCAACCTCATTCCCTGTAGTTCTCAAAGGTAATGTCCTATCAAGTTCCATATATAAAGATTTTTATTCAGTAGTACATTGATTGTGCAGTGTGTGCATTTTCATTCTCTCTTCCTTTTTCACTGTGTGAGCGGGACAAGTTCCTTTGCATGGACTGGGACATTGTGGCCTCCCGCACACACGGCAGCGCCTTCGCAAGGGGAAGATAGAGGGCCAACACACAACCCCCCGTGACTGACCCAACAGAGCGGGGGGGGGACGATGCCCTTGATGAGACCAGCCAGGAGGCAGGAGGTGACAACCCCATCCCACAAGGGGATGAGGCACCCCGGGTTTCCGAGCACAGAACCCCCACACTCCCCAAAAAACCCACAGGCCTACTTGCCACAGGTATGGGGTGCATACGCAGAATAAGGGGAGACCCAGGATGGCCACCAGGAGGCAGAAGAACAGGTTCCAGGTACGATCAGCCCAGTGGGGCCAGTGGGGGAGGGGGGGAGGCCCAGACAGAGGCGCAACGGCCAGTAAACACTAATGGCCCCCTTATCCCATTGCAGCACAAGGCAGCCTGGAGGTGCATGAGATGGAGGTCGTGGAGGAGGAGGTGGTTGAGGCAGGGCCAGTGGTACCCCTGCTACTCAGTGAGGCGCACATCCATGGCAGGGCACACCAGCCAAGGGGCCACAGGGGGGCAGGGTGCGGAGGTGGGCGGAGGTACAGCATGGAGAGGGGGACCCCAGGGGCATGTGACCCAAACCTGCAATGCCAAACAGGGGTCAGGGTGGTGGGGGCAGGTGGGAGGGGCTGGTTGCCCCACAGCAGCCCCCACATAACACAAGATGGAAACAGACTCCACCTGCAGGGATCTGTGGCCAGGGGGCGATCCCTCAAGAGGGCAGGGCAGGGGGTCCCAAAGGGGAGGGAAGAGGGGAGCAGCCACAATATGGGGGACACCCCTCAAGACACTCCAGAACTTGTGGTAGCGGCCAGTGGAACACACCGTCTGGAAGCACCGTCTGGTGTGCAACCTCTCATTTACAGAACAGGGAACCGCTCGTGCGAGGGGTGAGGCTGCCAGCAGCGTGGAGCGGAATCAGGAGATAAGGGCCAGGAACCAGCGTCGGAGGGAGGACCTCAACCGGGAGCTGTTTGAAGAATAACAGCAGTTAACCAAGGTGTCATTGGTTGGAGGTCCACACCCCCACTTTACCGGGTTTGAGTGACTCAGTTTCCCTCGCGTACAGCCCACTTGGATCAGTTTCTCTCTCTGGCCGATTCAAGCCTGCCACAGGGACAACTCCTTTGTCACCGAAGGGCCCGATCCTTCCCGTTTACAGATTCTTTATCTCTGGGTTCGCAAGAGCTTGAGAACTCTTGTTGCTCACTTGTGTTCTAATGTTAGACACAGACACTTCTTCATAAAGATAAGAGTAAGTTTATTGATTACATAAGCAAGATTGTTGATACAGAGTGGTTACTAGAAATCAAAGGTAAACATAACACATTCCTGATCTATACTGGTTGAATCCCTAAATAAGCATCTTACACTACAAGGTCCATAAGTTCTGGTCTCTCAGTCATAGATGTAGAATGACTGGGCACTGATCTCTTAGTTGGTAGAAAGCAAAATCATGCCTCTCAGTCCATGGTTTCCAGCCTTGCTTGCTGGCAGCTTTTAAGATGCAGATGCAGTTGCTCAAGATGGCCAAGTGAGAGAGATTCTGCCTTAATGGCCCTCGCTTAAGTACCTTTCATGGTCTCTTTGTTTTGGCTTTCCCGCCTTGGAGAAACCTGAGGTCTGTTACGTAAGCAACCCAGTCCAACCTGAAGGTCGATCTGCATCTCCACAGGGTTCCATCTGGCCAGGGTTCCCAATACACATTCTTTCTATCTCTTTGCATTTCCTGGAGTTTCGTCAGTGTTACAGTCCTGATTTGGGTTTTACAGTTCTCAATTGTAAAATTACATACATGTTGCACCTTTTGCTTTACATATTTACTAGGCTTGTAGTTTACATGTAGGCCAGTATCACACATGTGTGACCCTAAGTTTCTCTGTTGCACAAGGTGCACTCCAGGGAATTAGCGCTCACCAGGGCACTCATCAGATGGAAGGGGGACAGGGATCTGGAGATACTGGCTGCCATGATGGCCAGGTTCTGTACCAAGCACCTCTGGGACAGGCTCCAGGCTGCCCCCCTCCAACGTGAGCAGCGGCGCGCCTGTGATGGGCTGGAGGGTCAGGCTGCATGGCTCATGGACCTCATGGGGGAGGCAATGGAGGCCCTGTGCATGATCTCCAGCGTGACAGGCCCTGCCATGCTGCGGAAGGAGGGTTGGCAGCCAACCAACACCATGGTGGCCACCCACTGGTGCAAGTGCCCCCCCCTTCACTACGGCCACCTGAGGGTGCAACAGCAGCAGCCCTACCCGGGCCTGGTCCATGAAGTCCCCTTCCCCCACATAGGAAAATAGGACATGCCGGCGGGGCCGCTCTTCCAGCCCACAGCCCTGCTGGTCCTGCCCCCGCTGCAACCTCGACCCCTCCACCTGGAAGTGACACCCCCAACCTAGGAGTCAGCACCCCAAGACAACCAACTGCCCATGGGCTCCACCCCACCCTCTCTGGTAAGGCTGCAGCACCCCAGGCCCCTGGGGGTAGGGGGCGCAACATCGGAGGGGAGGGGGGTGGACTTGGAAGAAGGAGAACTGCACAAGGCAAGACCCCGGTAGGGAACACAGTATATACCCACACTGAGCACATGCACTACGCGAGGTGTGGTGCAATGGCCATTGCCTGAGGCAAGTCTACCAGCTCTGTGAAGCTCTACTGGAACGTTCATGGTCCATAATACCATTGATGGGTCTGTACAAGGGCTCGCTTCATCAGGGATAACTCTATGGCATGTGTTATGCTCGTGTGGGGAGTAGGGGACTCCCTGGGTGACCATGGGGCACCCAGTGGCCCAGGCCCTTGTGCGGGAAAGAGATAAGTGCACACGAGGATTGCTTACCCCATTCTTGTTTCTCCATGCAGGGACCTTCAGCGGAGGCTGGTATGGAGTGGCCAGTGGATGACAGGGAGGCCAGGCCATTCAGTCAACGATTGCTGCGATCAGCTGCAGCTAGGGCTCACCAGCCTGCGAGCCCCGGTGGTGCGGCCAAGAGGGGCGGGGGCACCCCAGACGTTAAGCCCCCCTTCCATTGTACAGTTCCCCCTCCAATAAATATGTTCCACTTATACCTCGCTGTTGCTTCCTCTGTCCCGGGCCGGAACAGGTGGCCGGTGTGCGTGTGTGTGTGAGGCTTGCAGGGGGACACTGTACATTGCCTGCCCAGCCGACGGGGCCAGGAGCCTGCCCAGTGAGGCCGCAGGCAGTGGTGGTGGCTGGAACAGGTGTACACAGACCCTGCACAGGCGGACCAGCAAGTGGTGGCAGGCAGGACATTGCGTGGCCCGAGCACACCTCGGTCGACAGTGAGGGGAGGGCTCACGCACCCAGGAAACCCATGGGACCCATTCCCGGGACCTCCTAGCCCACACTTGAGACAGAGGCCAGGTTGCAGGTAAAGGGTACTGCCCAGCTTTATTGATGGGGTGCACAGGTTTGTGGACTGGGTTTGTGGGTCGGGCACGACCATGTGTTTGGCCACCTGGGCAATGATGCAGCGGCAGAGGGCATCCCTGTTTTCCTCGGAGATGCGCTGGAATGCCCCACTCTGGGCATGTTTGTACAGGGGCATGGGGCTGGCCCTCTGCACAGGTGGTGGGTTGTCCTGGGCAGAGCCTCCTGTCTCACATACATTGTGCAGGATGCATGCTGCCAGGACAAGGATGGGGGTGTGGTCCAGGTCAAATTGGCTCCTGTTCATCAGGAGGTGCCAGCGCATCTTCAGGAGCCCGAAGGTCTGCTCCACCATGCTGCATGCGGACGACAAACGCTCATTGAACAGGTGGTGGTCTGGGTTGCGCGCCACTGGATAGGCTCGCATGAGCAACGGGATAAGTGGGTAGGTTGGGTCCCCTATCACAACAGGGGCCATGGGAACGCCCTCTATCATGTGGTACAGGTTGGGGGCTATCTCTCCATCAAACATGCGTGCGTAGAATGGGGAGGCACGCAGGATACGTGCGTCATGGCTCCGCTCTGACTGGCCCGTGTACATCTCTATAAGCAGGCCCTTATAATCCACTATGGCCTGCAGATTGATGGAGAAGGAGGAGCAGGGCCACCTGCTGTAGCATCATGCACAGCAGCAGGAGGGATGTGCCCAGGATTTGCAGCAGTGCGTCCCTGGGCTGTGGGTGCTTGTCCTCCGGCAGCATGGTTCTGCAGTTCCCCACTCCCGGGAACCCCCTGATGGATAGTGCCCTGGGCTCTGCGTGCTCCCCTGTGTGGCCTGTGCCCCCGGCTCACACTTCCCTTGTATCTCTGGTCCACCTCTGTTTCCACCCAGCTCTGTGTCACCGTTCTCTGCTTGCTGTTCAACCTCATGCAACTCCCTTCCGGAGGAAGCTCGCCTGGCCCCAAGCCTTTTAACATTTCGGCGGAACTGTAAGACCTGGCTGTTTGCCCAGGCCTTTGGGAGGGAGGGTGGGGGGGGTAGTTTTTAATCCCCCGCCCGTTTATTTATTTATCACTGTCCTTTTTACCCTGTTTTATTGAGATATTTTATATTTATATTTTAAATTGTTCTTAACTGTTTTATGACTGTTGTTAGCTGCCCCGAGCTGCGTTGCAGGATGGGGCGGGATAAAAATCTACAAAATAAATAAATAAATAAAACTGCCTCTACGCACCATGCCCAACCACCTGCATCGAGTCGCTTATGTACTGTGTAGCCCGTTGGTGGCAGGGCACCGATTGGTGCTGGACTGGGGGTGTGCTGGCACTGCCACTGGTTGCCTGGGCCAGCTGATCATCCCCAAGTTTGCGCCGGCCACATGCCCGCCAGGGGGGATGGGACCGCGCATACACCAGAGTACCTCTGCATCCACATCTACTGTACATTCTTCCGTGCCATGGTCCGCCTTTGCATGCTGCAACTGTGTTTGGTGTGGATACTGTGCCCGGCTCGGCTACTTGGCCTGGCGCACTGCCCAGCCATGGCCTCACTCATCTCTCGTCACCTGTGCTGGATCCCTTCATCCTGTGTGTGGGTTGCAGAGCCGCGGCCACAGTGGTCTGGCCTATCTCTCACATGCAAGGTCACCTGTGGGTGAGGGTAGCCTCTCATCACGTGCTCGTCTCAGCCACTGCAGCCCTCTATCTCTGCCTGTTGCTTCACCATAGCGGGCCACACTGCTGTCATGGCTGGTTGTTGTGTGGGGACCTCGGCTGGGGATGTCAGGGAGGGGTGGTCGCCCTGTGTGGACAATCATGCTATTGGGGGACCTCTGGTTGAGCCCCTATGTTCAGCTTTTGGTGGGCGACCCCCTGTTGGTGGTGGATGGCTTTTGGCTCCTGTCACGGTACATGTGGACAATGGGACGTCAGGTTGGTGCCCCAGAATGCCAAGGGTGTGCCCTTGAGCTCACCTTCACCCTCCTGAGCCAACCTCCTTGGGGACACCCACCCACCGTTGTCATGCCATGGACTGCTGAGGAGGTAACAGTCGCTCGCCTGCTGACGGCACGATCCGGGTACAGCCTCACCTTGCAGTCCGGGGGTCCCCCTGTTGCTGCCCTGTACACTGGCACCTCCTGCATGCCCGCAGCATCCCACGCATGCTCTCGGACTTGGGGTCCCTCCTTTGGGACTTGGGCTTGCTGTCCCCCGAGGTTGGTAGACCACTCTGGACCGGGGACCCTACCGCTGTGGAGCTCTCTGCCCTTCTATTGGTGAGGGACCTTCCAACTGTGAGGGCTGCTGCCACCAGTGTGGATCAGCTCCTTCCCCGCTTCCTAGTGGATGATCACATGTGCTCCTGGGGCTTCCAATTGGGCCTGTTCACCTGGGAGGGTCTAGGGCAGGGGACTCTGTCCCGGGAGCACTCACCAGACATTCCCTGAGCTGCACCTCGATGCCACCCGCTCTCTGCCACCCTGCTGCCCTGGACGGTGCTTTGCTTGCCCCCCCCTGTGCTGCTGATTGGACTGTGTGCTGACATCTGCTTAGATGTTGCCTGCTGCATTGTTCACTGGACCCCATTGCCGCCTCTGGGTGACTTGATGGAGCTTCCATTGTACCCTTGCCACTGTCCGAGGGAGCACCTGTGTCCTCCTGATGTGATCCTCTTGCCCAGTCATGGATCCACCTGCACCCCCCTGCTCTGGCTCTCTTTGCTTAGGGGACCCTGCTCCCCTTGTGCTAATAAAATGCTGTTCTGTGATGATTTGTCCTGCCTTGCTTCTCTTGCTGCTTTGCCACCTGGGTGCCCCTTCACCTTACCAGCCCTCCTGCCCCCATCTGTGTGGTTGTATGCTGGGGGTGTGCTTGGTGTGTACTGGTGGGCACCAGGCCTGTGGGGTGTGATCCGGTTGTGTGGTGTGTGTTCCCCTGATGGCTTCCCTGCTGGGCGCTTACGCCTGGTCATGCACAAGGGGTGGTATTGGCGGTGGGCGGTCGGGGGGTCAGGCAGTTGGGTGGGCACCCCTTGGACTCCCCTGTACATTTGGTGTGACCCTGGCCCTGCACCTCCCCTACGCTCCCCTCTGCCATCACCCCCATTGGTGCTGTCCATATGAGGTAGTTGTGATGGATTGGCGACAGCAACAGGGGCACTGGGTGACTTGGTGTGAGTAGGGGTTGTTCTGGCCCTGGCCTTTACCCCTCTGATCCCCCTTAGTGCAAGGGTCTGGGTGCTCTTCCGGGTGCTGGCTGTCAGTGTGTGGGGTGTACCACTGGTGCTGTTGCTGACCTCGGCCCTCCTAGGACCCTTTTGTGCGAGCATTCCCCATTGCACTGTCCCTTCTCTCCTGCAGCTACTCTTGTCATGGTGCTGGTAATCTTGCATCTGGGCAGGATCGTCCTGCAGCTGGAGCGGGCAGCATGGGACCTGAGGATGGTGGGCTGGCTCTTCAGTGGCATCCATGAGTGTGCTGCCTGTTTGCTGGGCCCTGTCCCTGTGTCCCTCCATGGGGGGGTTCTGTTCCTTGGTGCCTGGGGCCAGCTCTGATGACTGTCTCCTCTCCCTCTGTCCCAATCAGTGAAATCCATGATCACGGAGCAAACCTGGGAACAGGGGGCATTGTTGGAGCTCCTCCTGCATGTCCTGGACTGGCTGTACCAGCTTGACTGTGCTCAGGCTGAGCGCTGGCACTGTGCGCGGGGTCGCTGGCCCTATTGACCGGGTGTTGTCCTGGGCCTGCTGCTGCTGGCACTGCCCCCCCTTCTGTTGCCCCATCCCCCTGCACTGCCCTGTTGTTGTCCCCTGTTGCCGGTTCCCCATTACATTAACGGTTATAGTGTTCCTTCCCCGTGTATCCATGTTTGTCTTTGCTTTGACTTCTCCCCTTGTCTGGGTGCCTCTGGGGTGTGTGTGTTGCGGGTTTGCCTGTGTTGTGTGGGTGCCTTTCCCCCCCATGCCCCCTGTGGGCCCATCCCTGTGTGCTTCTACTGACTGCTGTGCGTGTGCCGCTCTGCTGGGGGGGGCTGGCGCCGGGTTGCCTGGGCTCTGTGCCAGGGCAGTGCGGAGGCAGCTTCTTTTTTAGCAGCTGTCATCCCTGCTCCCTCCTGCCACACCCACGTGGGTCCTTGTGGCTTGGTGGCAGGGTTGCATTGCGTGGTTTTATCTGCCCTCGGTCGGCCATGTTGTGCCGTCACTGTGCTGGCTGGGGATTCCCCACCAGTCCCGGCTGTCTGTGTACTTCCACGGGTGTTTTCTGGGTGGTTTCCGGGATGGGTATTTGGCTGCTGGGTGTTTGTCAACCCCTCCCCTTTCCTTCCCACAACCCCCCGTGGTGCTGTCCGTGTAACTGTCTCCCTGCTTGATGCCGTCATGTGCATAGATGAGTGGGGGGTATGTGGGGATGCATGTTAGGTGGGAGCATGCATGCACCTCCCTCANATCTATATCTATATCTATATCTATATCTATATCTATATCTATCTATCTATCTATAGATAGATAGATAGATAGATAGAAGAGAGCTGTAGGAGTTAGCTTAGTGATAGAGATAGCGTTAGTGATTTAGTTTTAGTGTTTGTAGGAGTAGACCTGTGTACTTATTAGATAATCCATTTAGTTCATAGCAATTAGAGTAGTTAATAGCAGTTAGATTTAGTGTAGATAGATATATAATATTAGATAAAAAAATTAAATTAAAAACCCCCATATAAAAACAAAAAAACCCCAATAAAAACTAAAAAAACCCATATAAAACCAAATAAAAAACAAAAAAACATATAAAAAACAAAAAAACCACCCATAACAAAACATTTCCCAAATGGCTGAACCTGAACCGAATGGCCGAACCGAACGCCCGAACCCGGCGAACGAACCGAACTGCCGAACCGAACGGACTAACTAAACGCAGATGAACTGAACGGACGAACCCGAACTGCGATCTGTTCGCCCATCCCTACTGAAGATGGGTACTTGCATATCCAATTTTTCCAGTATATCATATAGTTTTTTCGGTTTCTGCTTTTTGGTCTAATTATTTCAGTATTTTGAGTGTCATTTTTGGCAATTGTGCATGATCAAATTGTACAAATATTTCTGAAATGGCTGAAATAACCAAACTGGAAAATACTGAAAAGGTTTGAAGTGGAATAATGGAAAAGAATACTTCATGGAGTGAAAACAGGTATCAGTTACTACAGAAACAACCATTTATTTACTGTTCAAAGAATGTAGATTCAATGGATCTACTCATTCATTCAGGTATCCATTTTCTTGTTATATTCAAAAGAAAACACAGCAAGTCATGGGAAAAATAAGAATAGACCCTCTCTGTTAAGTACATGTTCATTACCCTATGGTTGCCTTATTAATACTAATTTCTGTCTCTTTTCATTAGAAGCATGTATTAGAGACCTTCATACGATTTCAAACAGTGCTGAACAATATAACCTCAGGAACCTCCCATTCAGTTTATCAGATCTGACATAACCGTTTAGTTCAACACTAAAGAACAGTTGTGCCAGGATTTGCTGAAGCAGTTTTAAAAAATAAAACCCTGTCATTATTCTATGCTGGCATTTTATAAAGTAAAATTCTCCCTTTTTTGCCTTTAAGTCTAGCAGGTGTGTTGATGCTATATTACCCAGAAACCAGTAACTCTTCCCCTCATCTCAGGTCAGTCACTATGTGGACAGTTCTTCTCAGGCTGTCAAAGTCAACCTGCCCATAAGCATCCCTTTGCAATTTAGAAACCCTACCATTCTTTAAAGCGAGAAATGAGTTTATTGCTACTCTCAAGTCATTGGTTTCAAAATGTAAATGGAAGCCAATGTTTGGAGGCAAAGAAGTTCTGGCCCATGTGAATGTATGATATGTGCCCCTCCTAAATTAGAAAAGTTGAACAGACACACACTGGGAAGGAGAGACACACAAACGGAAAAATTACCATAATTATACAATTTCTAATGTTAATTTAAACATAACATCCCATTCGGGGAATGGGCTGTCTCAAGGAGCTGGTCCCGGGCTGGTCCCGGGCTGTCTCAAGGAGCAGGTTCAGCTCCTGCTCAAGAAACCATCATTGAACATTGACGCCCCTGCCAGTTATTGGCCAGTCTCTAACCTTCCCTTTTTAGGGAAGGTTATTAAACGGGTGGTGGCTCAGGAGCTTCAGAGGCATTTGGACCGGGTTAATTTTCTCAATCAATCACAGTCAGGCTTTTGTCCGAGTTATGGCACATATGTATATATATATCTTTATCTCTTTATATATATATAACACTCCTTGAACAGTAAATAAATGGTTGTTTCTGTAGTAACTAATACCTGTTTTCACTCCATCAAGTATTCTTTTCCATTATTCCACTTCAAACCTTTTCAGTATTTTCCAGTTTGGTTTTTTTTTTATATATATATATATATATATATATATAGAGAGAGAGAGAGAGAGAGAGAAATAGATTGTAGGTTAGTGATAGTAGACAGTTGTAGGAGTTAGTTTACTGATAGAGATAGTGTTTAGTGATTTCGTTTTAGTGTTTGTAGGAGTAGTGTGTACTTAATCCATTTAGTTCATAGCATTTAGAATAGTTATTAGTTAATAGTACTTAGACTGAGTGTAGATATATATATATATATATATATATATATATATATATATATATATAATATTAGATAAAAAAATAAAAAAATAAAATTAAATTATATATATATATAAAAACATTATTTTGGAGGGAGAAATGGAGAAGGGAAGGAGAGGTCAAATTGCTGCCCATAGGGGAGGCAATGGGGCACGTGCCAGAGGTGGGCGGGGCCGTGCAAGGGGAGCGACATCAGGCAGCAGCAGTAGCCAGAGGCAGAGCGCATCACCCCCAAAAAACCTCAGCAGGCCTGCTTTAGGGCAACAGGCTTCAGTACCTCTGCATTGCCTCCTGTCAGTGCCCTCCTCCACTGCCACGCAAGGCACTTTAAGGTCTGTAGGACTTGAGGCTCAGGCTGCATCTGTCTCTGCTGGTGGTGGTGCTGGAGTAGGTGCTGGGGCTGCTTCTTTCGATGTTCCTCCAGGGCCACCAATGTCCCCCACTGTCAAGGCAATCCCCAGCAGTCCAAAGCTGGTGTATCCCACCCCGGCTGCTAGAGGCAGGGCCCAATCCATGGTCAATGCCAGTACTAGGGAGAGGAGCAGCAGCAGCAGCACTAGCAGCTACAGAGGGGGGAACAGGGAGAGTGCCAGCAGCATGGCGGGCACGGGCAGTCTAGCCTCTGGGTCACAGTACTCCCCTTCACGGGAGATCACCGTAATCGGGGACAGTGAGGAAGAGGCAGACACTAGTGCTGCAGAGATATCTGCAGCTGAGCCTCCTCCCAGAGCTGTGTCGCCAGTGCCAGTGCCACAAACTTCTCCCACTCCCAGCAGCGCTGGCAGCAGTGCATCTGCCGGGGTGGGCAAGAAGGGAGGAGGGGGGGGGGAATCCTCTGTCTTGGATCATTTTAAGCTGGTGGAGGCAGATGATTCCGAAGAGGTGCAGTGTACGCTGTGCAATAAGGTGGTAAACCACGGGTAGGTGCTTGCCAAGCTTGGCACAACTGCAATGGCCAGGCACCTCAAGGCATGTCACAATGCTGTGTTGCTGAGCAGGAAGGCAGGAGAAGTGGATGCCAGTGGGTTCCCGACTCCAGCGGCCAGTCGTCTGGCTCATTCAGTGGGCCAGCATCCTGCACCAACTGCTGCTGCCTCTACCAGCAGGAGAAGTATGGGGGCAGAAAAACAGCCGGAGCCTCACCTAGCAGGGCTGACAGTCCACCATGGAGGAGATGGGGTGGGGGATGTGTCAAGGCCATCGGCAGGGTGCCGTGGCACAGGCATCCAAGAGAAAGCCAAGCGCCTGTTGGCCAAAATGATTGCCCTGGATAGCCAGCCCTTGTCCATTGTGGAGGACAAGGGCTTTCAGCGTCTGATTGGGTTCCTGGCCCCCAACTTTAAGCTGCCTTCTCACTTCACCCTGAGTCGGACTGTGGTCCCACAGCTCTATAGGGCTTTGAAGGAGCGGGTGAGGGAGCAACTTGCAGGGGCTGGGGGGCAATGGTCCACTTCACGATGGACCTGTGGTCCACCAGAAACACCCAGCACGCCTACCTGGCGGTGATGGCATACTGCTGGCAGGACACAGAGGCAGCGCTTGGCAGTGGCAGGAGGGGATCTGAAGCAGGGTATAGGTGGGCCCTGCTTCAGACCCAAGTTATGGACAGCTCCCACACCATGAGGAACCTTGAGGCATCCCTGGCCACCATGG
>QEPC01005539.1:122911-132983 GCA_003113815.1 Sphenodon punctatus | reverse complement strand
AGGAATTTAGGATGTAAAGCAATATCTATTCTGTCTTGGAAAATAAATCTGCAAATATGGTTCTGAGATTATTATGACTGCTATTTCACTAACTCTTCTTAATGAAGTTATTGGTAACAGGAATACTGTCTTTAAACCCGCACCCCATAACCAGTTCATTTCCAGCCCCCTTATATTTAATTCATGCTGCCCCAGGGGCACAAATTAAATGGTTATGGGTGGGGGCAGTGTGAAGTGATTATGCGGAGGTGCAAATGAACTGGTTATGGGGTGGCGGCAGCATGAACTGATTATGGGGGCACAACTGATCTGGTTATATGTCTCTTTTCATGGCATAATGTGCTTAATAAGCTAGCTGCATTTTGGGTGTCTGGTGTGTTTGATAGCAGCACCTCTGGACCGGTCACACCGCATGTGTCCACAAGACACAGGTGGCACCAACAGCAAGAAGCAACAGGTCCTGGAGGCCAGACTGGCTAAGATCACCCCCTCCTCCAGTAAGGCAGTGGACAGAGTCAGTCTCTCTGTGCCTACCTCACTGTCTGCTTGTCTGCCCCTGCAGTGGAACCACTCCTGGGGAGTGGTGGTAGATGCTCGGCTGGGGATGGGGGTGAAGCATTGGGAGGTCGTGCATCTCCTTGGTTGCTTGGAGTGGTGGAGAATGGGAATCCTTCCTGTCCAGAGGAAGTAAGTTTTATGTAAATTTATATATTTGCATAATTAGGTGGGGACTAATTATGCAAATTAGGCCCCGCACCAAGACTTCGCACATGGCCTCACAAACCCTGGGGCCGGCCCTGCTCCCACCCAGGTTGCAAAGCGTGAACCCCGCCTCAGTATGCCTGCCTCTCATGACACAGTGCCTGTCTCTGCCTACCTTGGCAACCCTGGGTGATTATGCACCACTGGTGTGTTAATCCCGCCACTGCTGTCTGCTGTTCCAGGGGTGCTCTGTCTTGGCCAATCCAAATGTGCCAACACAATCATGCTGCTGTCGTCTGCTGCTGTATTGGGAGCTATTCCCTGGCAAATCCAACCCTCCAGGGGGGCTGTGTACAGGCAAATCCTGCTGCTGCTGTCTCTGCTGTTCCATGGGTTCTGTGCCCAGACAACCCAATGTCTGCTGCTGTTGCCAATGCCGCTCATGCTGTCTGTGCCACAGGTTCTTGGACCTGTCATTCCTCACACAGGGCATTGTCATGCCACCACGTTGAGAAACAGCCACTCTTGCCCTAGGACCCACCATCTGGGTCCTGGGGCCAGGTTACAGGCAGGGAGGGCTGTGGCCTAAACCCAGAAGCTGCCACCTTAGCTCCAGGACCCACCACGATGGGTCTGGGGCCATCATTCCTCGCACACTGCGATGTCTTTCCACCTCATTGAGAAACAGTCACTCCAGTACCAGGACCCGCCATCAGGGTCCTGAGGCCAAGTTACAGGCAGGGAGGGCTGTGGCCAAATCCCAGAAGCTGCCACCTTAGCCCCGGGACCCACCGTGATGGGTTTGGAGTCGTCATTCCTCGCACATTCTGATGTCTTTCCACTGCATGACAAGAAGCATCCACTCCAGGGCCAGGACCTGCTGCCAGGGTCCTGGTGCCAAGTTACAGGCAGGGAGGGCTGTGGCCAAGATACAGAAGCTTAGCCCCGGGACCCCACATGATGGGTCTGGGGCCTTCATTTCTCCCACACTGAGATGTCTTTCCACCTCATTGAGAAGCAGCCACTCCAGCACCAGGACCCGCCGTCAGCGTCCTGGGGCCAAGTTACAGGCAGGGAGGCCTGTGACCAAAACCCAGAAGCTGCCACCTTAGCCTCAGAACCCACCGTGATGGGTCTGGGGCCATCATTCCTTGCACACTGCAATGTCTTTCCGCCTTTTTTTTATAGCTGTTCAGATTATAACTGTTCATATTCAGATTGTTGTTAACCACAATCCTTAGATCCAATTTACATGTGCTGCTGCCAAGCCAAGTATCCCCAATCTTATTCTTGTCCATTTGGTAGGGATGGGCATCTGGCTCAGGGGCATAGGAATCATAGGGAGAGGAGGGACCGTTGTCCTGGAGCCCATAAGCCTAGGGGGTCCATGAGTCTAGGGGGCTGCAATATAAACTTGATTGGACCAGTCAGGCACTCAGAGCAGCCTCTGAATCATGTGGGTTGCTGCAGCAGCATCAGAAGTTCCAGTCCTTTCTATCTCCTGCAGCACTCCCCAGCCCCGGATGAAACCACTGAATTAACTTCATGACTGCAGCCCAGGAGGTGAGCACATCATGGGCAGCCCGGGTAGGAGGGAATCACGTGGCAGCAGGAGTCTCTTTCCATGCTCTGACTAGACTGCTCCTGCCCCTCCAATCCTGGACACCCCCCCACACACCCCATCCCCCTTGTTGAAGAGTTGGGTCTCCTCCACTCTGGGACTGCATGGAAATGGAGGGGAAGGACAGGGACTCCCTGCGTTGGGGTGGCTGCATTTTGTGGAGCTTGGAGGAGAGAGGGAGACACACTGTTCCCATCTTCTGCCCAAGGAGACCCACTGAAAGAGACTTCCTGGGCAAGGGGGGGGGGGGGGGGTGGAGGGCTGAGCTGCAGCAGCTACAGAGAGAGCAGCCTGCAAGGAGTCAGAGTAATTGCAGGAGCCCGGACTGTGGAGGCAGCGCTGACACCGGGATCAGGTTTGAATACGGGACCACCCAAGGCAGACACCCATCCCACTGTGCCTCCCTCCCACTCTCATCCCCCATGCCCACCTGCCACTCTCCACCCCACTGTGCCTCCCAGGGCTGCACTTGCATGGCTGGGCAGCAGACTGCAGCGAGCTTCTCCCCCAATAAGTTATTCTGCCTCCCCTCCCTGACTCCGGTCCTCATCCCTCACCTGCCTGTGCCTCCTAGTAGTGCTTCAGCTCAGCCCAGCCTGCTGGGGATTGGGCTGGGAGATAAAGCTGTTTGTTTACAAACAACTCCCCCCCATGTGCTGATCAGAAAGTTGTTACCTTGTAAAGAAGGTTCTACGATATGGCAACTAACATTATCACAACTGGGTTGTGCACGCTCAGCCTATTCAAATAATAGACCACATGATGGTCTCGAGCTCCTCTAGTATAAAAAGCACTCTCCCTCTCTGATTGACAGTTCCTTCAACCCTTTCTAGGAATATAAGGAAAAAATTCCATGCAGGGCTGGAAGGGTGAGTATTGTGAGATTGTTCGGAGCCATCTCAAAGAACCTTATTTACAAGGTAGCAACCTTCTGTTCTTCTTCGAGTGGCTCCTCACACGCTATTTTTACATGGCTCCACAGGGTGGGGGGGTCCATCGGCTCACCATTGCATGGATGGGGCATGCACACGGCTGCACATGCATCCCCACTCACCCCCCACTCATCCGCACACACGGAGAAACTGACGTTTCCCCTGGTTGTTCCGTGCGTGGGGACAAGTGGGGGGGGTGAGTGGGGATGCATGTCAGGCATGCGCGCACACACAGACCCCTACTCACCATGGGTGCGTGCACCGCATCGTTTACACGGGGCTCCCCCACCCATGAACACACAGAAATCTGCGTGTTCATGGGTGGGAGAGGTCCGTGTAAAAAGGGCCACATTCTCACAACTGTCTTACTTATACTATTTTAGGTAGGAATTGAGGATGTAAAGCAATATGTATTCTATCTTGGAAAAAAAATCTGCAAATATGGTTCTCAGATTATTATTGGGGGGGGGGGCAAAGTCCATTTCTTGTCCCTGGGCCCATTCCAACCTAGCTATGCCCCTGATCTGGATTAAACTATGAATCTGGTTCTGTTCCAGATTCTGACCTGTTCCAGATTAGTTATAGATTTGGATTTAGATATAATTGAATTTAAAGGGGAAACTTTGCCATAAAAGTCAATGGGAAACCGATCTGCACTCCCATCCATAGTCACTCCCAGGGCAGTGGGTCTAATACCCCACCCCCATCCCCAAGGACCCAGGAGTATACTGACTGGCCTCAGGGGAATTGATTGAAGCTCCGCTGGGCTGCTGCTGCTGTGGGGCCTTCTGGCAGGCTCCCTACCTATGGCACACTGCTGAGCTCCCAGCTCTAGAGCATGCATGTGAAAAATGGCCACCAAGACCATTTTGTGCATGTGCAGCCCTCTTCCAAAATGGCAGTGGCAGTATCATCATGGAGACAACAAACATGCAGGTGACGAAGCGGCTCCCTGGTCCTTGAGGTGAGCCACTGCAGCTGACACTACTCAGATTGGTGGGGAGGGCTTTTCACACATGCAGCACTGCGGGGGCTGTGTATGGGGGGAGACCGCAGACAGGCACACACCCATCTCCACCCACCTCCACCCATCGACACACATGGAGCAGTCCCGCCTGGCCTTTTTAATCCCCCCAACACCTGCCCCATCTTCTTTGGCATTTCAGATCCTCCCCCAAACCCGTTGTTTCAGTTAAGTCTCTTCCATTTTATTGGTTTACTGCCCATTAAAGACTACTGGCATTTCCAAAGTCCCATTACTTCCACTTGATATTCATGTTGTCTTTGTTGTCTCTAATCAGCATTCCTTATTCCTTGTCAGTTTCACCTGCTAGGGAGTTTGCATGGAAACTGGAGCAGCAAGCCAGCTAGCCAGTGAGTCAGCCAGCCAACAGTAAAGCTCAGCTTTGTTCAGCCATAGCATGCAACAAACTCCCCTAGCATCCATAGAACAATGCCACTTACATCCGTACAACATTAAGTTCAACAAAGCTCATCTCCTCACATATAACATGATAGAACGTTAGTGAATCAGACAGTAGCAATCTGTTTTTCCTCACTCTCCCCATTTGCTAAAATGTGCACTTCAAAACATCAGAACTTCAAAACTATACACCAAATTTTCAAAAACTTAAAACACAAAATCCATTCAGGCCACACTTAAATGTTCAAGCACTGCTGGATTTCTTAATACTGCTCTCAGAATTAAATCTTCAGGATCAAATCAAGTTTCATAGGAGAGAAAAATGTCATTCTGCCTCTGACATTCAAATGTCTGCATCTTTTTTTGTTTTTCATCTAACTTGCCGAAATTTGGACAGATTCTGCCCCTCACTGAAGTCATTTCCCCTACCACATTTCACTGTGATAGGATTAATCATTCTGATTTTATAATCAATACAATGTTCATGATTTTAACATAGTAATAAAGTTGCTCTAACTATACAACTACTCCCGTGGCTCTAGAATTTGCATACCCACTTATTTGGTCATTTCATTTTGGATACTTTGTTCATTTTAGTGGTTCAGTTTTTTTCAATTCAGTTATTTTGGTTATTTCAGAATGTTGGTTACTTCAAAGCAAGGTTACTTTTAAGGGCCAACCTTAGATTTTGCAGGGCCCAAGGTTAAAATAAAATTTGGGGCTTTCATGGCCCTGCTTGCCATAGTCACACCCCCATAACCACACCCACTGAAGAACTGACAGTTCAATGCTTGCTTAGGAATATAAATAAGTAATTTTTGTGGACCCAAAAGGGCAGTTCTTTTGATTTAATGGTGAGGGGAGTGTGTGAGGGAGCTGGTTGTGTGGTATGAGGGGCACATTATGTGTGTATGAGAGACAGAAAGATGGATGTTTGGGTATTTATTTATTTATTTAATTATTTATTTTATTTATTTAAAAAAATTATACCCCACCCCTCTTGCCACAGGCAACCCGGGGTGGCTAACAACATAAAAGATGTTAAGGGCGATGCCTGCCGGGAAGCCCAGGAGCGATACCTACCATCTGCTGGCTGCTGCTGGTGCTCCCGTCAGACCGGCCTCGTCCCGCTGCTGCTGCTCTGAGCACCCACCTTCCACCTCTGGGAAACGCAAGGATCATGAGTGCCGGGGCTTGGGCAGCTTTGAACTGGGACTCCTCCCTCCTCCCCCCCTGCCCACATCCGGAAGTAGCCTGGGGGGCATTTAAGGGTGACGCCTGTCGGGAAGCCCCTGAGAGATACCTACCATATTTCGGCTGCCGCTGGTGCTCCCATCGGGCCAGCATCATCCCGCCGCTACTGCTCTGGGCTCCCGCCTTCCACCTGTGAGAAAGACAAGGATCGTGAGTGCTGGGGCTTGGGGGAGCTTTGAACTGGGACTCCTCCCCCCTGCCTGCATCCAGAAGTAGCCCGGGGGGCATTTAAGGGTGACGCCTGCAGCTCTGCCGCAGGCCGTGTGCCGGCATCCGTGAGCCAAAGGTCCTCAGCCAAAGGTTGCGGCCCTTTGGGGCCCTTCAAGGACTGCAGGTGACTTAGGGGTTGATATCACTGTGACTTGCCTGTGACACCCAATTTGTAAAGATCTGAGTTGTTTTGGAAGCTGGGGTCTGTGGGAGGGGTATCTGGATGGTGGGTGTAGAACCTACTCTTGGGTAGTGAGACGCCCATCCGCCCTTTCTGTCTCGGAGTATTGGTGGGGGCAATGCCAATTTGGCTGGTGATGTCCCTCCTCTCCCAATAAGAACTCTACTATGCGAGCTTGTTAAATAGCTTGTGAGCTGTGTGTCTGATTGGACCCATTTGTAGAGCAGTATACTCTTGGGTCTCTTGAGGAAGTGGGATAATGACTAAAAGGAAGAAGCAGCAGGGGATGGTGACCAGAGCTTGATCCCTAGCCAAACAAGTTAGCTTAGAGGACTTCCTGAAGAGCCCCCAGTTAAAATCTCTACCTGAGGAGGCATAAGCTCTATCAGGATTAGTGGATACTGAGACTCAATCAGGTAGTGTAGAGGCAACTGGTGAAACTTTGCAAGATCCCCCCGAAATTATTCCTAGCCCCATTTCTTTAGTATAGGGAAGTGGAAAGCTGCCTCCTGATGTCTCCCTTTTGGCACACTGGCCTGACTCCTCTTTCTTAGAGCTTATGAGTGAGCAATGCTATTTAATCGGGGATCTGGTGTTCAAATTAAATTCTCAGGTGGAAGATTTTCGTACCCAGATGAATGCTCAAAATTCTCACCTTAGTATGCTGACGGAGATGATGAATGCATGTCAGGAGGACATAGGTAGATTAGAACCTATAAAGGGAACCAGAGGAAGTTCGGTTGCTACTCAAACTCAGGACCCTGTAGGAGTCCACTCTTTGGAAACCACTTTATTGGGCGTAGAAGGTAAGAGAGGCAAATTATTACCTGGGTTAGGTAATGTCCTCCGACTTGACGTTGCTGCTCTGGCGTTCAGCATTGTGCCTTTGCCTTCTTGGAATTTCCCAGTGTGGAACACCAAGCAGAATATTTCTAGGCATCTCTCAAATATTCTGGGGCGCCCGATATCAGCCAATTATGCCACCCATTGTGTATTTTTGCCTTCTCCCTGTCATATTCAGTGCTTGGTCTTATTTTTTAGTGCCTCCCACAATAGTCGACAGTTTGGTATCTTACTTCGACTTGTTTAGCTCCTGGGGGATTTATTTAATTAGGGTTCTCACGGATTCCGAGGTGCATCCCTTGCTCTCCCCCGAACACAGCTCAGTTGAGGACAGTAGCTGGACAAAAATCTTTGTCTTTGCCTCCCCCCCACCCCCCGGTAATGGGGAATCCCAATCTTATCAGCCTTCCAAAAAGATCTTTTGGGGCTCCATCCGCAGCCTCAGTTAATACTAGACTTCTGGGCTTGGCAGCCCATGGGACAGATTCTATTCCCCTCCTTTCTACCCCTAACACTTCTAATGGCACCTGGGAGATGACTGCTCCTCAGCAGGCTGCGTTATATTCTGGACACACACACCCTTCCAGGGTGTCCTGTTAACACATCTATGCCTGCTGTTCCTTCTCTGAGGGTTCCTCCCAATAATTTGAGCCAGGGCCCTGACTCTCCCGCGGGCAGCAATAGAAGCCACCTTGGGGCTGGATCTTCCTAAATCTGCTTACAAACCTATACCTGCTGTAATTCCATGACTACCTGCCTCCCCCTCCTTCGAACCTTTTTGTCTGTGTTCCTGGAACATAGCCGGATGGGAGAGACACAAGGAGGGGGTGGGGTTCATTGATTGCCTTAAAAGCTACCAAATTATATTGCTGCAAGAGACGTGGACTAAGGGGCCTATGGAACTGGATGGCTACAGGTCTCTGGTGCTCCCTGCTATAAATTTCCATACCAGGGGTCGACCCTGTGGGGGACTCAGATGTTTTCTGTCCCAGTCCCTAACTTTCAGGGACTTTAAAGAAGTTTCTGCCCTGCAACTGGCATTGGGTTTTGTGGCAAAACTGGAGAATATAACCCTCATTATCCTCACAGTCCATATTCCCCCCTGTAATGCTGGTTCTTTTAGAAGAGACATGTGGCTAAGGTTGGAGAATCTTATAGGGGACCTGTGCTCTGATTACCCAGAGGGGTTAGTCCTGGTTACTGGGGATTTCAATGCCAGATTGGACCTGGACGACTATGCTATAGAACCTTATTGTGACGTGTGTCTAAAGGTTCAACCCGAGATCCTCAACTCCAGGACATCTAAAGATGCATATATTAACTACTCTGGGATCAGATTGGCTAATATGGCTGTCAGTCATAATCTCTGTATCCTTAACGGGTCAGGATTGAGTGACCCAGATGGAGAATATACATACCTGGGTTCACATGGGTCCAGCGTAGTGGACTACATCTTGACTTCCCCAGCAATGCTCACCTATGTTAGTGACTTTGCAGTAGGGACAGCATTAGCTGGGGACCACCTCCCTTTAACCCTTGAGTTGAACATGTCTTGCTCAAATCCTGAGTATGGCACCTCTTCAGGCATCAAGGAATTACATTTGGGAATTTGTAGGACCTCTCCCTGGAGCCAAGGCTTGACTGACTCTTTAGCTGAGTTTATATTTCGGCCCAATGTTTTCCAACTGCAGGCCCAATTGCTATGCTCTGAGGGGAGTGAGGTTATGATGAGCATTTTTCATCAGCTTGGTATGGACCTTTCCCGACATATTCAAGCGTCGGTCAGGGGACAGAATAATCCCAATGTTAATAACAGGAAAATTCAGTTTGATAGGGAGTGCCAGTCTACTCGTGCTAGACTGAATGCTCTTTACCTAGCCTATAGGAGAGGAACCTTGAGCAAATTACCCCCTGAATACCCAGCCCTGAAATTGATATGTTCCCTGAATTGAATGAGCTCCCTCCATGACCCCCATTGTTGGAGGCCGATGTAGAAGCCCTGGTGGATTCCTTTAAAAACCATAAGGCCCCTGGACCAGATTCCATCCATATAGAGTTTATTAAGTCCTGTAAAGATTGGTGGATTCCCCTCCTATCTGCCTTGTTCACTGCTATAAATAACTCTGGTAGAATTCCCACAGTCTGGTCAAAGGCTGTGGTAATCCCTGTATTTAAGAAGGGTTATAGATCCATTCCGTCCAACTATAGACCTATCAGCCTATTGTGTGTGGTTGGGAAAATCTATGCCAACCTTTTGCTGGGCAAGCTTTTGGAGTGGATGCATGAGGCCAATATATTAGCTTGAGATCAGGCTGGCTTTCAGAAGGGCCGTTCCACCATTGAGCAGTGTTACATCTTATTCCACCTAATTTCCAAATATAGATCTCTTAACTGTTCTTTTTATGTGGCCTTTTTGGATCTCAAGGCCACATTTGATTCTGTGGACAGGGATATTTTGTGGAGTAAGTTTAAGGAATCCTCTGTAAACAGAAGACTTGCCAGACTGATTTGCTCCTTGCATGCCAACTCCTCTCTAGTGGTAAGGGTTGATGGAACTGGCCATGTTACTCCCCAGATAAATGTCCATAGGTGGGTAAGGCAGGGCTGTGTCCTTGCCCCCCTGCTCTTTAATTGTCACGGGGAAGGGGGGAAGTAAAGGGAGGAAGGAGAGGGGGTTACTGGGGTTTCCAGGAAATGAAGGGTGATGTCTCTCTGCACAACTCTTGGGGTAAGGTAATTCCCTCAGGATCTCGTGTGGGCGTTCCTTCCCTGGCGGGAGGCAGCCCGGGTCATCACAGGGAGAGAGAGAGACACCAATTGCCCACAGGGGAGGAAGGAGAGGGTAAGAGCGTCCACAAACTCACCTAGCGTGGGGTCCACGGGAGGGGGAAGGGGACCGTGAAGGG
>QEPC01005539.1:82025-119051 GCA_003113815.1 Sphenodon punctatus | reverse complement strand
GGAAGAATAAAGGAGAGGACCTACATGAGGAGAGCCTCTTTGAGATTCCCTTCCTACATTGTTTAACATAAGAAACAATGACCTTAGGCAAAAATTACAAATGGTCATAGCACCAGAAGTATCTAGTCCTGCATACAGTCATTGCTCAGACAGTCTGCCATTTGATCTCTTCTGAAAAGTTATTTTAATTAAATTTTGAGAACCTAGGTCTCAAAATAAAAAGTCTATAAGGCTGTCGATATAATCAAATAACTAGCAGAGATTCAAGCTTCATTATTACTCAACAGGATAGAATCATCAAGTAATCCTATAAAATCTGCCACTGCTCAAATTAACAGTTAACTTCACCACCTATAGGTGACCAGTTAAATGGTGTGTCTCTTTATGGCCATTTTACATGGACACCGCAGCAGACCCGATGGGTGGAGTTGGGTAGAGATGGGTGAGTGAGCACACCCACCGAACACCCATTGGTGCCAAGCAGGCAGATGTTTACACAGACACCACTGCAGGGGGTTGTGGGAAAGAAGGGGAGGGGCCAGCACGTACCCAACCAGTGCGTGCTGGTTGCTGAAACACTGAGCAAACACCCATGATGGTTACATGGACTGCCAGTACATGGAACGTAGGGGAAACCATGCCCTGCACAGTGACGTTACAATATGGCCAAGAGAGGGCAAACAAAGCTGCAGCACCGCCCCTATACTGCCAGACCCCAAGCAAGCAGGGGAGGAGGGATCTGGAATGTCAAGAGATACAAAGAAGCAGCCCCCGCCAAGCCCCGAGACACAGGCCAGACAGCTGGTGTCACACACACACCCCAAAACCCAGACCCTGCCCACACACCACAGTGCACACAAGCAGGAATAGGGAGAATGGGGACCCCAACCGGGGGAGGGGGCGGGACCGAGCACAGCCATCAGGAAGAACAGGTGAGCCCTAAAACGGATGGGAACCGCAGCAAACCACCACCCCGGCATGGACCACTGACCATAGAATCCCCCACACTCTGGAACAACAGGCCAGAAACAGGACAGCAGGGTTGAGAGCAGCAGGTGCCAAAGTGGAAGCCGGATTCAGGATTGGAGGGCACAGAGCGGACAGTCGCTTCCCAAAAAACACAAGACGGTTTCAACACTGCAACAGCCCAACAACTGGGATACACAGAGATCGGGATTTGCTCCACACCATGGCATGGAAGGGGGGACACGGGAACCCACGGGTACCAAGGGGCCAAGCCAAAGAGGACCCATGGATACAAAGCACAACCGGGGGGTGGGGGACGGACACAATGCACAGGACCCATGCCCTGCCAGACAACCACACCAACCAGACATGGCCCACACAGAGGGGTACAACTGAGGGAAGAACACAGACACCAGGGGGGAACAAACAAACAAAACTCTAGATACAATCCTTCTAGAGAAATAGGCTCACAACAGGCAAAAAAACAACACCACCAAGTGACTACAAGGTGGGGCAGATCCAGACCCAGCTCCAGAGAGCCGCTTCGGCACGGTCCAAGAGGTTTATCCACTGCAGCACATGCAGGACCAGCTACACCACTTCCACCTGCTCCCTGGTTCTCCCGTTAAGCATCCCCTGCATGAAAGGAGAGGAGTGGGAGCACACCAGTAGGGCAGNCCCGTTAAGCATCCCCTGCATGAAAGGAGAGGAGTGGGAGCACACCAGTAGGGCAGCGCACAGGCCGCAACATCCAGGGAGACCACACATATGGGGGAAGGGGGGACAGACACACACAGGGAAGGCCATAACAGCAAGATGCCCAGAATGCTGATGGCAAGGTGCCTCCATTGGAGCAACCATCCTGCCCTAGCAACGATCCCACCAAACTCCCCCCCCCAACCAAACCGATGACACCAGCCCCAACCCCTACAGTACCTGGGAGAACGGACCTACAGACATAAGTAGGAGAGAGACAGCTAAACAGTGACAAGGTTTATTGACACAGGGACCAGTATGATGCCACACTGGCCAGAGAGAGCTGATGCCAGGGACAGGGGGGAACACCCCACAGTGCACAAAGGAGAAGTAAAACCATGTCACAGGGTCCAAGGGGTTGGCAGGCAGACCTGGCAGGAAAGCGTCAGTAGGAAGACCCACAGACTACACCGCAGGACACAGATTGGGAGGCGGATTATTCATGCAGGTGAATGAAAGCCAGCAGCATGGCCAAGGGGGAGCAACATCACAGGTTCTTCACGGGGAGGGGGAAGCCACGATGAAGGTTGCAGGAAAAGCTTGGTCATGGTGCAGGCACTGTGTGCACGGGGTACAAGGCCCCATGGACAAGGTGATCCAAGGCAAAGAGGCCCGGGTGGTATCTATGGGCACTCATATGGGCATCCACCATGAAGCGGGACAGGAGGGGGTGTCCTGTGGAAACAGCTGCTCCGACATCAGAACAGCTCAGCACAGCTCTCAAGGCAGCCCTCTCCAGCACTGTGGGCTAGCTGGTCAGGAAGGGCCCACCGATATCAGGCAGAAGCAGGCCAAGCTTACCAAGGTGGGCCTTGCAGGCAGATCAAGGGCAAGTGATTCCATGTAGATGCAGGAGGACACAGGCATAGCAACTCACTACATACAGCCCACCAGCCTGGAGGACCAGACCAAACTCCTGATGACCAGCCACCTGGAGAATGGCAGCAAATTGGCAGGTGGGGGCACATGTTCAGGTTGGCATAGGGGTGAAAAACCAAGCTCCATGGCACGCTTCGGGCACACCAGACCGCCAAAGGGGTACCCCAACAACCACATGTAATGGGACAGGAAATTGAAGCCATGACCCACGGAAAGGGGGTTGCTCACTAACAGCTGGACATCGTTGCTCTGCCACAGGGTTCACAGAACCATGGTGACACACACTGGACACTCCTCCCCTACCAAACAATCTCTACCATGGCCTGTTCCATGGCTGGACACGGCCTGCACAAGGGCTGCAAGATGGAGAGAAACCAAAGGGAGGTTCTGTGTCTGAGCTTGGATGGAGCTGCAGTTGGCAGCTAATATCTGCAGGGTTACCTTGGCCAGCTGATAGTGCCTGGGCTTGGTGTGTCTAGGAACCACAATCCCACACACAGGATGGACCCATCCCTGCTCGATAAGGTACAGGGAGGCAGCACAGGGCCATGGGGAGGAAAGGATGGGAAACCATCAAGGGGCCAACATAGCTGTTCACAGCACAGCAGGACGACTGCAAACCAGACAACAGCTGACACAGATAATGGGGGACCCATGATGCATACCACATGCCCACCATATGGTGCAGGGGTTTGGACAGTGAGGGGGGATGTCCGGTAGGGGTGCGCCGGTAAGACAATCCGATGAAACCGTTATGGGCATCCACTGACGGCAGATGTGTCTTCCTAGCATACAGTTGGCACCCAGCGCACAGGGGGTAACATCTCTGAGACCCCGGACAGGTGTGCATACTGCACCCAAACTGTTGCACCAACTGCTGGGTCCTAGCGACCCAGCACCCATCTATATAAGGGAGCCAGGTCGACTGCCAGGGTGTGGTGTGTTGGTTGTGGTGGTTTCAGAGAAGAGAGTGCAGTGAGAGTGATAGAGGGAGTGGAGTGAGCGAAGTGGGGACATGTGGAGAGTGAGAGAGGCTCATAAGGGTGTGTGATTGTGGGGCATTTGGGGGAGCAGTGTTGTGTGTGTGGAGTGGTGCCTGCAGGTGAGAGAGTGAGTGCGAGGGGTGTCAGGACAGTGCGGCTAGCTGGTTCAGGGTATCCAAGCAAAGGGTGGGGTTTGCATTGGGGGCTGGTGGGTGGCCACTGGGTGTGTAGCTGGGTTCATGGGGAGAGGTCACGGTGGTGGGAGCATGATGCCCCTTGTGGGCATCCTGCACGTATGGACTGCCCTGATCACCATCCTGGCCACATGTTTCAGTCTCCTGGTGCAGGTGTTTGAGCAAATGGCTGACCTGCTGCATGCAAACCCCTGCTGCTATACCCATGGCCTACACCGCCAGAAAGCAGCCAACCTGCACTGCGTGGCAATGGTTCAATGGGTGCAGAGGATCAAGGCAAGGCGCCAAGTGATGGTGGGGAAGGCAGCATCTCACCACATCTGCCTCATCCTCTCCAGGTTGCCCCTCATTGTGTATGGCCATCAAGTGACCCTACCAGGTACCTGAGTTCACTGCACCAAAAAATCTTAAATTCTGCAACCAGTGAAGCCAAATTTTGCAAATTCACCGCAAGCATTAATATTTGCATAATTAACTTGATTTGCATAACTATGCATACTGGGAAGCAAATTTGCAACAGGTTTGACATAGAATCACAACTTTGCTAAGCAAACATGACTCAAATCCGCTGGAATTTCAGCACCCCAGAATTATTATTATTGTTGTTGTTATTATCGTTATTGTTATAAACATTTATATAGTGACAGCAATGTACCTCGTGTTTTACAAAGAATAAGATAGACATGGTCCCTGCCCAAGAGCTTACAATCTAAAGACAGGGGGAGGGGAGACAGGGAAGTGGGAACAGAGTGAGAGACAAGGGATGTGACATTCATGAGGAGGCGAGAGCTCAGGTACACGTTCTTGACTTGATTGCAGTAAGTTGGGAGTTTATTTTTTTATTTATTTATTTATTTTTGTAACTTATACCCCGCACCCTCCTGTAACCAGCCCGGGGCGGCTTCCAACAATTTACAATATAAAACACTATAAAAATAGTTTAAAACAATCACAATATTTAAAACAAGGCACGGAAGTTTAAAACAATAAAGCAGGATGGGGGCGAAAAAACCCCATAATCCTAACCCCCCCCACCCCCAAAGGCCTGGGTGAACAGCCAGGTCTTACAACACCGCCGGAATGACAATAGGCTTGGGGCCAGGTGGGCTTCCTCCAGAAGGGAGTTCCAAACGCGCGGCCTGGCCACCGAGAATGCCCTCTCCATTGTGGCCCCCCACTTTACGCGAGGGACCTCCAAGAAGGCACCCCCGGCAGACTGCAGGAGTCGCTCTGGGGCATGGAGGGCAAGGCAGCCCCTGAGGTACGAGGGACCCAGTTCATAGAGGGCTTTATAAATCAACACCAACACCTTGAACCTGGCTCGGCATGCTATCGGCAGCCAGTGCAGAGACTGGAGTACAGGTGTAATATGCTCCCGACGGCCCATCCCCGTGAGGAGACGAGCCGCCACATTCTGCACTAGCTGCAGCCTCTGAATCAGGAACAAGGGAAGCCCCACGTAGAGCGCATTGCAGTAGTCCAGCCTCGAGGTGATGAAGGCATGGATGAGGGAGGCCAGGTCCGAGCTGGAGACAAACGGACGCAGCCTATGCACCAGATATAGCTGGCAGAAGGCAGCCTTAGCGACTGCCTCCACCTGCCACTCCAGGCGCAGGTCTGCGTCCAATATTATCCCCAGACTCTGGACCTGCTGAGCTATAGGAGGGTGAACCCCCCCAATCAGGGGGGCCACTACCTCCCTCGCTCTTCCCACCAACATCACCTCCATCTTATCGGGGTTGAGCTTCAGTCTGCTCTGCCGCATCCATTCTGCCATGGCCTCCAAACACTGGGATAGCAACGAGACAGCAGGGTCTGGGTCAGTTGAAAAAGAAAGGTACAGCTGAGTATCGTCAGCATATTGGTGACACTGCACCCTGAACCCCCTCACGGCCTCCCAAAGATAGTTTACAGATAGCAGATGGGGGATAATTCTGAGTGGGAATGGTTAGCAGGTGTTCCCACCTCATATTAAAACCTCAGACCTCCCTCACCCAAACATAGGGCCTTCAGACCCCACCCACTCACAATTCATCTCCCAGGGGCCTATTTACCCTCAGGTCATGGTCACACCTCCCTGACAGATGGCAGCTGCTGCAGCAGTTTTAGTTTAGGGTCAGGCGACAAGTTTATTGTCCTGAGCCAGGATTTAAAGATCCTGCAGACAGCCCTCACTGCAGTTTCACTGCAATTTCACCATGGCACTATGAAGATTGATGGATTCTGCAAAAAGCACTACAAATTGCAGCAACGCAGTCAACATGGGTCCCTGTACCGTACCCATGTGACAGTTGATTTGGGCACAGTCATGGAGCAATGACTGGTGGGAGAACATGATCGCAACCTGGACCAACGAGGAGTGGATTGATCACTTCCAGATGACCCGCTCCCTGCTGACCCAGATTGTGAAGATCCTCGGACCCCATCTTTGCATGAATGAAACCAACATGTGCTGCTCCCTACCACCAGGTATGCGGGTTGTGATGTCAGTATGGTGCCTAGTAACCCCCGATTGCTGCCAGAGCATGAGTGAACAGTTCGGCATGGGGGGAGCGACTGTGAACAGGACACTCCACGATGTCAGCAACCTCATAGTCGACTTGCTCCTGGAGCAGCTCATCCAGTTCCAGGACCTGGAAGTGGTGATTCGGGACTTTGAGGCGATGGGCTTCCCCCATTGCATCGGTGCTATTGATAGCACCCACATCCTAATCTTTCACGCGCCCACCCCCAAACGCCAAGACCGATTACCTGAATAGGAAGCAAGTATTCTCTGTGAATCTTCAGGAAGTCATTGACGACCGATGCCTGTTCATCAATGTGTACACAGTCTGCTCAGGGAGGAGCCATGATGCTCAGATCCTGCACTCCTCCTGCTTAACCGGAGCCAGTTCGACCTGCAGCACACACCCATCCTTGTTCTGGCAGCCTGTGTAATCCATAACATCTGTGAGACTGGTGGGGCTGCCTTGGACTATTCCCCTCTACAGAGATGGAGCCCTATACCAGCACGTTCATGGTGAGGCCTTCAGGCGGGTCTCTGAGAAGAACCATGATGCCATATGCAGGCTCATAGTTGCCCAAATGGCCAGGGACTGACATTGCCTATAGGCTGCCCGCTTCCAACTGGCCCATATCCCTGTACACCATGCACCAATATATTTTGTTGTCTACCCTTGCTCCTGCCTCTGTCTTGTTGGACTGGTGATGTGGGGACCTCCCGTGCCACCGTGAGTCCAGGATCCCCCATGTCATAGTAGGACTGACTACTATGCTGCACCCTACTAACTTGTTCTAATGACACCCCATTGGACCTCTTGTGTGCTATCCCCTCTACAGGAGTGCAATTGGCCATGGTGGTGTGTGCATGTCCTCACACACCATTCCAACCGACTCAGGCTCTCCTTCCTCCACGGGCTGCTGCACTGCAGGGTCTGGTGTTTGCTCCTGTGGATTGGAAACTCATCATTACAAGTAGCAGTTTGTCATGTACTGTGCCCCCATTCTAGTGCTCCCAGGTGGGAACGGAGATAGCGGGGCCGTGGGGCGGAGCCACTGCTGGAGCTCTTCACATCACCTGCTGGTTAGCCTGCCTGTCAGAAGCAATGGGCGGGGTGTAGCACTGGTGGAAACAGGATAATGAGGCAAGTGGAACCTACAGTGGTGCCGTAGGCGTGCACCAAATGGTTGCACACTCAAGGGTGTGCCCTTGAGAGGCGCCCTTGAATCGCTGAAGGGTAGCCATGGGGGTAACGATCTTCGGTTGCGGGGGAGTTATCCTCTCGGTGAGATTCTTTATATATCCTGTTGTTGACTACCTTTTTTATTTGTGGTGACATGTCATCATATAAGCGCTCTCACCCTGATGCGGCATTGATTTCTCCCCTGGTCGTGAACCAGCCCAAACAGAGGAAAATTGATAGTTTTTTTGACTTCATATGTTAAATCAAGAGTAGAGGATTTGGACCCTGCTACTTTAAATGCAAACATTGTTTCGGTTCCCTTGGATTTTCCGGAAGAAAGTGTTCAGACTGTATCCCATGGGGCAGATCACACATCCCCTGTTCTTTGTACCGGGGTAAAGGATTTACCAAATGCAAGACTGTGGGAATGTTCACCTCAAAATGCTAAAGAATTTAGACTGATATCATTTTTGACAGAACATGTGTCTGTAACTTCTAAGACTATCTGTTATATGTTTGCTCAGCTTGGGATGGTTGATTCCAAATTGGAAGAACTCAAGGAATTGGTTTCCTCTCCAATACGCTTTACAGTAGAATATGCTGGTATTGAGGGGAAGGTAGCCTCCAGTCAGGAGAGAAGGCAGGGTACAGTAGGGGGTGGTAACCTGAGTATTAAAATCCCAGCACATGAGAAGGAATTAGGAGGTGAATTCATGTGATATTCCACTTAATGTGATATTTACAGTATTGGTCCTCCCCTCTGGCCGCCTGCCATTTTGGAATTCCCCATTAGATGTTGTGGAGCATTTGAGATCTTTGCTCCATGAACCAATTACTAGCAAAAATATCCTCTCAGTTGACTTTATTTGTCATACTAAAGGGCGCTAGGTTGTGAATGTGGCTTTTGACTCGGATATTTGGGTAGCATATGTCTATCAAAAGGAGCAGTATTTGAAAACTCGTTCAATGTTTATTTCTAGAGTATACTCTAAGCAAGCAGAATGGTCCCGGGAGTCCGGGCCTTCAAGGGGTTTGGATCCTAAAGGAGACAGTGGTTGTGTGGCAAAACGTCTTCTAAATGCTGAGGATGCAGCTCAGGGGGCATGTGGAGGGAACCAACACCCTCTTAGGGAGTGGGAGCGGGGAGTAGAGGAGGTAGCAGACTCAATGACCTCCCTTCATGATAGTAGCAGAGATATGGATTTAGGAAAGAGTAACAAGGTATCTGAAAACCCTTTTGAGACCAGAGGTATGCAACAGCCCCCAAGGGCACCAGTGGGAAGTCTAGAATAAAATGATTTGGTTGTTGGCATGGAACTTTTACGTGCCCAATTGGGGCAGTTAATGAATGATAATTTACTATCTCTGGCAAGTAAGGAAAGGAGGGAGAAAGGATCATTTATTTATTTATTATTTATTTTATGGATTTCTATCCTGCCCCCTCCTGCAATGCAACTCGGGATCAGCGAGAAACCTTCTTGTTCTGGGAGTGCATTTCTCAGACCCTGTTGTCAAATCCCCGGTGCGCTTTTCTGCACCTTGGGATTTTGAGTTGGGTGGGAGGGGAGCTCTTGTGACCACTGTAGTACCACCAAAACTCTTACAAGAAAATAAGGTGGGCTCCCAAGATTCCCTGGTAGGGGATTAGGTGATCTTGCATTCCTCCTTCAAGAAAACAGTAGGTGGAACGAGAACTCCAGATCACACTGATCTAAATCAAGAAGGAAAAAATGGAGACACTCAGGTTTTAGTTTCTCCAATTTGGGAGGCCAGACAAGATTCACCAAGAGCTAAAGTAACCCCTGTGGGAGATTCAGAGTGGATGAAATCTTGCCAGGGGGCAAATGGATTAGAAAGGAGACTGTGGGGTAAGGAAGCAAAGGCCCCGACGGAAGAAGGTTTGGGAATCCCGGGGAAAACACTCTCATTGGTAACAACTCAAACTGTTGAAGAGACCCCAGGGACTCTATCACAATTTGAGCAGCCTCGTGCCATCCTGATGGCATCCTGGAATATTCGTGGTTGGAGGTCTTGGATGGAAAAAGGTGGTGTGACTGACATTGAGGCATATGATATCTTGTGTGTGCGGGAAAAGTGGGTGGAAAGGGTAGACAGATTAAAATTGGAGGGATATGAGATTTGGGCATGTCCGGCTACCAGGGAAACCAAATATGGAAGGGCGGCAGGGGGTCTTGCTATACTATTGAAATCTGGACAGAGGCTACAGGGAGAGATTTTATTTAATCCCCCCTTGAATTCCATGGCAGTGAGGTTTGTAGGGGGAGTATATGGGGGCCTAATAATTATAAACATCTATATTCCCTGTCTCCAAAATAGTTTGGAAAGAACAGCTACCTGAACTTTGATAGGCAACTTTGTGGATGAATGCAGTAGGATTTATCCAAACTACATTCCCGTTTTAATGGGGGATGTAAATGCAAGAATTGGTGATTCAGACACCAGGATTTATGAACAATTGAGTTTGGAGGATGAATATGATATCCAAGGAACAATCCGGGCTTCAAGAGACAATATTTGCAATTCCAAAGGGATACAATTCTTCAAATGGCTATTTTAAATGCAATGGGTTCTCCTAAATGGAAGTGGGAAGACAGACAAACAAGGAGCTTATACTTTCATTGGCAAACAAGGTGCAAGTGTGCTTGACTATTATTTATTTATTTTATTTATTTATTTCTTCAAACTTATATCCCGCCCCCTCCTGCATGCAGCTCGGGGCGGCTTACAACAATAAAAACAGTTAAAAACAATTAAAATATAAATATAAATATAAAAACATCAAAACAGGGTTAGGAACAATAAATTACTAAATAGGCAGGGGATTAAAATTACCCTCCCCCTCCCTCCCTCCCAAAGGCCTGGGCAAACAGCCAGGTCTTACAGTTTCGCCGAAATGTCAAAAGGCTTGGGGCCAGGCGAGCTTCCTCCGGAAGGGAGTTCCACAGCCGCGGCCCTACCACCGAGAATGCACGCTCCATCGTGGCCCCCCGCTTCACACGGGGGACCTCCAGGAGGGCACCCCCGGCGGACCGCAGGAGTCGCTCCGGGGCGCGGAGGGCGAGGCGGTCCCTAAGGTATGAGGGGCCAAGGCCGTATAGGGCTTTATAGATCATCACTAGGACCTTGAACTTGGCCCGGCACACTATCGGCAGCCAGTGCAGAGCTCGGAGCACCGGTGTAATGTGCTCCCGGCGACCCGTCCCCGTAAGAAGACGGGCCGCCGCATTCTGCACCAGCTGCAGCCTCCGGGCCAAGAACAAGGGAAGCCCCACGTAGAGCGCGTTGCAATAGTCGAGCCTCGAGGTGACGAAGGCATGGATGAGGGAGGCCAGATCCGAGCCGGAGACATACGGACGCAGCCTACGTACCAGGAAAAGCTGGCGGAAGGCAGCCTTAGCGACTGCCTCCACCTGCCGCTCCAGCCGCAGGTCTGCGTCCAATATGACCCCCAGACTCCGGACCTGCTGAGCTACAGGGGGGCAAACCCCCCCAATCAGGGGGGCCACCACCCCCTTCGCCCTCCCCACCACCATCACCTCCGTCTTATCTGGGTTGAGCTTCAGTCTGCTCCGCCGCATCCAATCCGCCACGGCCTCCAAACATTGGGATAGCACCGAGACAGCAGGGTCTGGGTCAGTAGAAAACGAGAGGTACAGCTGAGTATCATCAGCATACTGGTGACATCGCACCCCGAACCCTCTCACGACCTCCCCCAAGGGCTGCATATAGATGTTAAATAATAATGGAGACAAGATCGATCCCTGCGGAACGCCACACGGTAAGGCGCGGGGGCTCGATGTTTCCTCCCCCAACACCACCCGCTGGCTCCTCCCCGAGAGGAATGAACGGAACCATTCAAGAACAGTCCCGTCCAGACCCCCCCGGTCACGCAGTCGTCTCAACAGCAGCCCATGGTCCACGGTGTCAAAAGCGGCCGAGAGATCGAGCAGGATGAGAAATGTCGAACATCCCGCATCCATCTCCCGGCGGAGGTCGTCCACCAAGGCCACCAACGCCGTCTCGGTGCCATAGCCGGGGCGGAACCCAGATTGAAAAGGGTCAAGGAGCCCGATATTATCTAGATGACCCTGGAGCTGGAGCGCCACTGCCCGCTCAATAACCTTCCCTAAAAAGGGAAGGTTAGAGACAGGTCGGTAGCTGGCGAGCGCGTCTACGTCCAACGATGGTTTTTTCAGCAGGGGGCGCACCACAGCCTCTTTTAAGCAAGGCGACAACCTCCCCTGCCGAAGGGACGCATTCACCACCCTCGCCAGCACCGTCCCCAACGTCTCCCCGGAAGCTTTTACTAACCAGGACGGGCATGGATCTAGTTGACAACACGTGGCCCTCACAGACCCCAGGACATCCACCACATCGGCTGGCGTCACTTCCTGAAACTCACCCCATAAAGATGGACCAGACGGACCCTCCGCCCCCCCGCGCTCTTCCCCTACTGCTATCAACCCAGCGTCGAAATCGGCCTGAATCCGAGCGATCTTGTCTGCGAAGTAGATGACAAACTCCTCACAGCGGGCCCGGGACAAGTCCCCATCCAGGCGGAGGGAGGCCGGACTAACCAGCCCCCGCACCACCCGAAACAGCTCCGCTGGACGCGACTTCGCAGACGCTATGAGGACGGCGAGGAATTCCTTCCTCGCCGTCCTCACAGCCTCCACATAGGACCGCAAATGGGCCCTATGGAGAAGACGATCGGAGACAGACCGAGTCCGACGCCAGCGTCGCTCTAGCCTCCTGCCCACACGCTTCATACACCGCAGCCCCTCAGTAAACCAAGGGGTCCTGCGGTGACGAGACCGAGGCAGAAGGCGCCTCGGAGCCACCCTGTCAATGGCCTCCTCCAGCAAGATGTTCCAATGCCGGACCAGCTCATCCACAGAGTGACCGTCCACATCCAGGGTAAGCTCCCTCAGGACCTCCTGGAACCGCTGGGGTTCCATCAGCCTCCGAGGGCGGACCATCCTAACTGGTCCCTTCCCCTTCTGGAGGGGGCGCGCTAAAAGACCGGCCTGAAGGAGGTAATGGTCCGTCCACGACAAGGGCACCGCTGTCACCTCCCCCACAACCGGACCCCCCGCCTCAAGGCCAGAGCCGAAGATCAGGTCGAGGATATGTCCCCCCACGTGGGTCGGGCAGATCACCTCCTGGGACAAGTTCATAGTTGCCATGGCGGCCATGAACTCCCGCTCCGCCCCAACAAGGCCGGCATCGGCGTGGACGTTGAAGTCCCCCAGAACCAAAGTCCTGGGGGAGCCCAACACCACCTCCGAGGCCAGCTCCGCTAGAGCGGTAAGGGATGCCGCCGGGCATGAAGGGGCCCGGTACACCAGCAGCACCCCTAGCTTGCCCCCAGCCAAATCGATCACCACGTGCAGAGCCTCTACACCCACAATCTCCCGCACTGGATACCTCCTAACAGGCCAGTCTTCCCTAAAAATAATAGCTACGCCCCCTCCCCGGCCGCTCATGCGGGGCTGATGCTGCACGGCATACCCAGCTGGAACCAGATCCGCCAAAGTTGGACCGGCTAGATCATCCAGCCAGGTCTCCGTGATGCATGCGAGGTCCACGGCCCCATCCACGATCAAATCATGGATAATTGGGGCCTTGTTCACAACGGACCTCGCATTCATCAGCACCAGCCCCCCACGTGCGGACCCTGGACCCGGCACCTCCCTCCCCCTTAGACTATGTGTGTGTCCCATGGATACATTGAGGAAAATTCTTAGATTTTACAGTTATTCCCACGGGGGTGAGTGATCACCAATTGCTTGAAGTGAAGCTTGAGGTGGGAGACTTTTTATGCCCCCATAGACAGTGCGATAGGGTTGAATCTTAGGGGAATTGGATAGACCAGGAAAGGATTATTTGGAACTATAAAACTGCAGAGGTGGCAAGAGAGTTGAGTATGATTCCAACGTGTAGGGGGTTGCAGGAAGGGAGAATAGGCCCTATGACTTCGGATGATGCGGTTCTAACTTTGTATGCTAATTTAATCAGAGAAGTATGGATTGTATTGATATCCCCTCGGTCGGGGGGTTCCCAGGAAAAGCACCCCTCTTGGTTTGATAGAGAATGTAAGAGACAAAAGACTGTAGTAAATGCAGCAGCCTGATATTTTAAGCAGAGCCCAATAAAGGAAAATTATGAAAAGCTGAAAGATGCCAGAAGAGGATATAGGAAAATGGTAGAGGATAGGAAAAAGAGTTTCCAAGTAGGCCAATGGGGAAAATTAAGACTCGCTATGGACCAGAGGAATAGTATAACTTTCTGGAATCTCATAAAAACGGGATTTGGAGAAGGCCGAAATGCGTTTGATCCAGATAACCCAACCAAAAAATGGGAAGAGTTTTTTCGGAGCATATTTGGAAGATCCGGTGATGAAATAAATAGTCCAATAGTTGATCTGTGTATGTCTGACTGCCCTCCTTGGAACCTTGTTTTGGAAACCGAACTTCGCAAAGTTATTGCTGGGTTGCCCTTAAGGAAGGCGCCAGGGGAAGATGGGATACCAGCTGAGGTTTTTAAGAAAAATATAGATTGGTGGACCCCAGTAATAACTAGATTATTTAATAGTATAAATGCTACAGGGAGCTTCCCTGTTGGATGGAGTGAAAGTGTAATGATCCCCATATATAAGAAGGGCCCTAGAGACGCCCCGGCAAACTATAGACCCATTAGTCTTATAGACATAATGGCAAAATTGTATGCCAAGTATCTCCTGGCAAAATTGGAAGACTGGGCAACAAAAGAAAACATCTTTCACGAGGAACAGGCAGGCTTTCAAGTTGGCCGTGCGACCATGGACCATTGTTACATTCTGGCACATTTAGTAAACAAGTATTCTTGAGTTAGGAAGGGTGGTCTTTTTGTAACCTTCATTGACCTCAAATCTGCCTTTGACTTGATTGATCGTGAGAGGCTTTGGGGGAAGTTGCTAGACACCAATGTGGATAGACGCCTCCTCTGGCTGTTTAAGGGGTTATATACACATACCCACATGAGAATCCGCAGGTCCAGGGAGGGACTTTTGACAGCTGCTATCCCGGTTCTAAGGGGAGTCAAACAGGGCTGCGTCCTGGCACCCTTTTTGTTTAAGTTTTATATAAATTATATTATAGATGCTTTCCAAAATGAATTAATTTTTGCTCCCAAGATTGGCAGCAGATCGCTTGCCCTGTTACTGTATGCAGATGACATGGCATTGTTGTCTACTGCTGAACTAGGGATGAGAAGGGCCCTAGAGATCGTGGGCTCTTACTGCAGAGGGGAAAGGCTGCAGAGGGGAAAGGTTGCAGAGGGGAAAACCCAGACCCGGACTTGGTACCTGGATGGATTTAAAATAGCGCAAGTCCCTTTTTACAGGTATTTGGGCTTGTGCTTTGTGGTGCCTGGCTCTTGGTCGACCCATTTGGCAATGGTTAAATTGAAAGCCCGGCAAACGGTGGGGGGAATCCTAAAATGTTGAGCTACGGGGGGGGAGGGGGGCAAGATGATCAAATCCACTATTAATCTGTTAGCCCATAAACGTATACCCCAAATGCTGTACGGTGCCAGAGTATGGGGTTTTGAGACCACTGCCTTGGAGGCAGTGCAGAATAGGGTGCTCAGATGTTTCTTAGGAGTCCCATCTTATACACCGGTTGCCTTCCTAAGAGCAGATACAGGAGTGATTTCTGTTGCAGTTCAAGTCCGTATGGCCATTATACATTTTTGGACCAGACTGATGGCCATGCCCAGGACCAGCCTTGCCTACGCTTGTTGGGAGGAGCAGGGGAACCTGGTCGTTGGTCCGACGTGGAGATCCCGGTTTGTCTATCTTCTTGGGGACATTGGGTTTTCTCTGAGGGCTTTAGAAGGCTTATCTAGAACTTCCCAATTTTTTTTACTAAAGTCCCGAATTCTTGACATTGGCAAACAGGAACATATGGCATTGTTGTCAGACTCGGTTAACTTATAGCTCCCTATTATGGGAAATATAAAATGGTGCATAAATTAGAACAGTACTTGGATAGTATTGCAAACTTTGCCCCGAGTCAGGCCCTTACACTTGTACACTTTCAGTTAATACTCTCAAGTGTTTTGGAGGGTAGAATAAAGGGGGTGCCTTATTGCCAAAGAATTTGTGAGTGTAAGGCTGGGGTAGAGGACCAAGTGCACTACCTGTTTGAATGCACCAATTCGGCAGACATTTGTTACAAATATCAAAGTTTGCTTCAGATCGAGGCTCCCTGGGTTTGTAGGGAGTATAGATTGCAAAATATTTTGGCAAACGAGTCTGAGAGTAAGATTTATAGGGTTGCAAACTTCCTGCTAGCATTAGCGAAGAGGAGAGCTTGAGCCCAAGAGTGTAACATCTTATAGGGTCGTAATTTCATATGGGCAGTGGGATATGGCCCTTTGACTTAATTCTGTTGATTGCTGTTCGGTTATGAATGGTGAGTAAACAGGGAAATATTTTGGTATGTTTAACTACTTATGTGGAATTTATACTTTGTTACATGTTCTTGGTTGTTATTATATACATTGTACCAACTTTTGTTGTATCAATAAAGCTCATTTATTATAGTGCTCCCGTTCCTGGCCTCCCTGTGCGCATTACCACCTCCCATGCTACCTACAGCTGAGTGGGTGCCTTGTCCCATGTTCCTCCCTCTCCCTGTGTTAGTTGGCAACCACATGTTCCCATTGCTTACCTGTGCATGTGGGGTGGCCCGCCTTGGCGGTTGGATTGTTGGGGGTGCAGTGATGATCTGGGGTGGCTGGGGATCCAGGAGGGGTGGACATGGAGGGTGCTGTAGGAGAACCGGGAGTGGGGTGGGCTGGCTAGGTGCCCTCCCTTGGTGTTGTTGGGGGGACAGGGGTGCGTGGCCTATGTGGCCTAGGCCAGGGTAGGGATCCTTCTGGGGAAACTAGGGTTGGCAGATAAGCTGGGGAGGGGGCACTTGCACCTGTAGGAGGGCACCATGGTGTTCCAGTGCTGCCCGCCCTCCTACTGCATCTGCTGGACCTGTGCCCTGCTGGGGGACACGCTGCAAGGCCTCCATAGCATCCTCTATCAATCTGAAGGCCCTTGCGGATATTGCCTCCAGCATGACACGGGCTCTCTCTCTCCCTTTCCTGCTTGTCTAGGCGCGACTCATGAAACTGACCCTGAAGATGGTGACCCGTCTCCATGGAAGATGTATATTATTGAAAGTAGACATAAAATGACTATGATTTTTCATATTCATCTATTCATTCTCTTGAATGAACATCCAAATCTGTCTTCATCAGTGTTGCAAAATTAGCAAATTCGCTTTTTCCCCAATTACTTCATGTTAATTTATATAGCTTGAGATTATGTTGGAGACCCCATTTTTACAGTACTGTCTGTCCCTGTGAGGACTCCGGCCTGAAAGCCATAAACAAAACTTCCATGAACTTCAGTTCTTTGGTATTTCATTTACACAGAATTTCAGTATCCTCCAGTATTCCATTCACTTTTTGCCAAAGTGAATAAATAAATGAATAACCAAATTTTAAAAAAATACTGATTAAACCAACTAACATGAAGTAACTGAAATGGGCATCTGGAACCACAAACAATTTGGGAAGAAAATACTCCTTTATATTAACTTCTTTTAAATGGATTCTTAAAAGTTTGTATTTACAGCAAATAGTTGTCTTGGCCTTAATTGTAATGGAATTAAATAAATACTAATGCATGAATTACAGATGGGGGACTGGATGCGGGCGAGCCATTTGAAGTTGAATCCTGACAAGACAAACATAGCTTCATGAGGACATGAGGGAGTTTGTTGCCTGAGGCTGCTGTGAAGGCCATTAACATATGAGGGTTTATCAGGGATTGGATAAGTTCTTGAAGGAGAGGTCCATAAATAGGTATTAGTAAATTTTATCAGGGGACCTACACTCTGAGAATCAGAAGCTGAGAGTAAATAGCGGGGAATGGTCCTGGATCACTCCATTATTGTGCACTTCTGTGAAATGACTTTTACCACATTCACACCTGACTCCTGGTGCTTTTAAAATGATGCACAGGCAAAAATGCGGCATTGGGGAACGAGCCTGATGCCAGCGGTAGCGCTAGTGTGAATGTGTCCTAAAGGATCTGTCATGACTCGCACCTCACGCATGACAAAATTCAGCCCTGTCATGCGTGGGACGGAGCCTGATGTCAGCAGTAGTGCCAGTGTGAACGGGGTTCTGCCGCATCGAAAGGGATTCTGCCACAGCTTTGCTTGTGCATGACAGGGCTGGATTTTGTGCTCTGTCATGTGCGAGACTAGCCATGACAGATTCCCTTAGGCCACATTCGCACTGTCGCTACTGCTGGCATCGGGCTGCCGCGTTTTTGCCTGCACGTCATTTTAAAAGCACCAGGCGTCAAGTGTGACTGTGGTATGAGAGTGACCGACCACTGTCAGAGACAGGATACTGGGCTTGATGAATCATTGGTCTGACTCAATATGGAACTTCTCATGTTTTTATCTAATGTATGGTTTCTAAAACCGTACTTTCAATTTAATAGGTGTAACACTAATTAGCATCCTGTCAAACCATTGCCAAAATATTAAACCTTAATAATGCTCAACGTAGCTCATGAGGTATGTTTATAGTAGCTGATTTAAGTGAATCGGAAGTAAGGATCTGGCAAAGATTGTTTTATACTGAAAAATCAATCTTCTCTTCATCTCTGTCATCCACAGCTCATCAGATATTTAAAGCATCAAATGAGCCGTCTGCTTTTCACTGTGCTGAGCAATTTATGCATTTTCACAGTAGATCAAAAGACATTAGCAATATTATTAGAGAGGTTAAGGCTAGAACCACACTCAAATGAATGGTATGTTTTTTTTAAATAATGTAACCCTTCTCTCTCCATTAAGTTGTTGATTTTATTTGTTATTCTGTGTCTTCCAAAGCAAAGTGTAACAAATGATTTTCAGTGCCCATACATTATTGCCAGCAATGGTAAATTGTTTGCATTCTAAATTATAAAAATAATTTATACAAAATGCCACATTTGAACTGTAGACTATTAAAAGTGTCAGCTCCATTATATCATTTCTGAAGAACAATTTGCCTCTTCCTTCCCAGCCCCTCCCCCCCCCCTCCTTTTGAAGGTTGTAATGAGCCAGGTTCATTTTGCTTTCCTACCATTTATCTTTCCAGTGGTAATGGAAAATATCCCCCTCAGGCATCGCAAGCTATTCTTGTCTTAGACGATTAGGCAGAAATGAAGGGGATCGTAAAGGTGAGATTTCTTCACAAACAACATGATGCATTTTACACAATTTAGCACTAGGGCATATTTGACTTAGAATTAAGTGTTGAGGCTTTACTGAAGGCAGCCTGTCTAATAGCCAATAAGGATGCTTCAATTCTTAACACTTAAGGAAGTGGATACTTAAAGACATGGTTATTATTCTAGATCGCAACAAAAAGAATGTCCCGGAATGTTCAGGAAACTGAAACGTGGCTGAAGTTTATGAGAACACAAAAGGGAATGGAAGGAACGTAACACCATTCATGGATAAACGAGATAAGTGAGAAACATACAGGCAACTTTTGTCATGGTCGAACTTTATTTGAAAGCACTGATTCAAATCAAATACTATTTTAGCTTTTGTTTTATCTGAATTTCTTGTATGATATAAAACAAGTCCATTGACTCAAAATATTGACAAGAGAAACCTTATGTGTCCATCAACAAGACAAATGCTTATATTGTGTCTGCAGCCATATAAGGAGCCTACCTGTAATGTATTATTATGGAAGATAGGATTGCACTTCTTTCGGTCTTATCTAGAACTCTTCTTTTTCCAACAGCTCCTGCTCTCTAGCTCCATAACAGGCAGGGATTCAGGACATGAAATACATCAGAAAGTTGGCTGAGGAGATCTCAGCAATGGTCTTTAGATACTTCCTCATATTATATAACATAGGACGTGTGTACCTTCTGCTATGCCCCTTCAAAAAAGACTGGTTTGAGGCAGGGGCACAAACCAGATGGATAGCCTCAGAAACCCAAGATTCCCACCAGCTGTGCCCTCCAACTCCTGTGAACAAATACTCCCTATCCCTCCCTTTTCCTGACACCTCTCCATCCCAAAGGAGTAGGGATGAGCTGAGGGAAGCTACTGCTTAGTAGCAGCAACAGAAATATGTATGGCAGAATCTGATTGGGAGTAACATGGACCACTACTGTATCTTTCAGAGCCCCTTATCCCTAGGACCTGTTGTTCAAAGAGCTGAAGAGACAAAGGATTTTTAGAATTGTGGACCTGGAAGAGACCACAAGCATCACTTACTCTAACCCCTTTTGTCAAGGCAGGATGTGTTAAACCATACCTGGCAAGTATTTATCCAAGATCCTCTCAAAAACCCTCACTGAAGGAGATTCCAAAACCTCCTATAGCAACTTTGTTCCGTTCCTCAACCATTCTTCCAATTAAGTTCTTCCTAATATTTAAACTAAATTTGCTTTTCTACAACTTAAACCCATTACCTCTAGTCCTTCTCTCAGTAGCAATGGAGAGATTTTTTTTTTAAATCTTCTTTATGGCAACTGTTTCAATATTTGAAAACTGAATAAAGCTGCTGAATTTTTTTCCTCATACTACTTGCCTTTCAAACCCTTTGTTATGTTTGTTAATTTCCTCTGGCTCTTTTCCAGCTTGTCCACATCCTTATTTTTTTTTTTTTAAATGCAACCAAAACTGAACACAGTACTCCAGCTGAGGCATAATTAATGCTGAGTACATTGGGGTACAATAACTTCTCATAAAACTTCTTCTTGGATATGATGCTTTTACTTACTACTGCAACCTGAGTTGACATTTGCTGTCTTTGCAAGAGGATCACGTTACTGATTTATATACAGTTTGTGGTCCACTAGAATTGCCACTCCTCCTCAGTAGTGCTACTCAGCAAATTGCTACCCATTTTGTGTTCTTGCATCATAGAGGGGCAATAGCAGTTCTATTAGCTATGGGAAGACAGTTCTCATTCAATCTCCGCCTGTCTCTAACATGGGACTATTGATTCACTGCACTTCCAGGTTATGACTAAAATCTTTTGCAGGCGATTAATTCTTTATATCAGTCTTTAGTAAAACTGAACGGAATAAAACATTAAAGTTCACTATCGGGCAATCACTTGTGAATTTTGGGATGAATGGTGTTGTTAATAAAAAGTTAGAGAGAAAAAACGATCACGTTTAAATGAATGGAAGAAATCCTTAGGTCGTGCTTGTGCATTTTCTTTAGTGTTAACATTGTAAAAACATCTCTCCTAGTGGCTGATGGGGTGTTTTGACTTCCTTCTCATATTTGCTAGGGGTGGAGTGTGAGGGGAGGCTGGAAATGGGGTGAGCAGAAAATCGAACGGGTCTAGACTACAAATAAGCAACCATATACCACAGCACACCGACGTGCACCAAGGGGTATAGTGGGCACAGACTGGCCCACAAGCACCCCTAGCCACTCTGGTTATACTGCCGCACACTATCCTCCACCCAACTCTGTAGAAGAGTGGGCACACTCTGGCACATAAGCACCTCTAGCCGATCTAGTACTCTACAGCCCTAGTTGCTCAATTACTCTGTACCGACCACAGTTCAGCATGATCTATTGAAGTATCAAATATACATCGTCATTACTAGCCCAAGTGGGAGAGGACAACGTCACTTGAATAGCTGGCAGGGGGGCCAAGCCAGCTCAGGTGGGAGGAGTGAAGCCAGATCTGCAGTGGCTGTTTGAGTGCAGAGGAGTGGGGTTCAAACTGAGTAGGCAAAGTAACTTGTTGCCATGGGGAATGCTTTTGAAAAACTGTTTAAGAACCTCTTTGGGAAGAAAGAGATGTGGATTCTCATGGTAGGTCTGTATGCTGAAGGGAAAACCCCAGCCTGTACAAACAGAAGCTGGGGGAGATTGTAACTACCATCCCAACCATAGGTTTTAATGTGGAGACAGTAGAATACAAAAATATAAGTTTCATAGTCGGGGATGTCAGAGACTAGGGTAAAATTATACCCCTCTGGCATCATTATTTCCAGAATACACAAGGTTTAATTTTTGTAGCTGACAGCAATGACTGAGGGATAGTAAATGAGACATGAGAGGAGCTCACCACAATGCTGGCAAAAGCGAAGCTCCAAATGCTGAGTTATAGTGTTTGTAAAGAAGCAGGACCTTCCCAGTGCTATGAATGATGTAGAGATCACAGTCAAACTTGGCTTGCATTCCCTTCAGCAGAGGAGCTGGTACATCCAAGCAACATGTGCCACCAGTGGACATGGGCTTTATGAGGACTTGGACTGGCTCTCCAATGAGCTCAAAACCAGAAGTGATCTCTTTCCTGAACAGCTCAGCTGTGCCATCCAGGCTCGGCAATGTGGATGAGCATATTTTTGTAGATGTGCAAGAGTAGGTGTGTTTGGGAGTGGGAGCAGTTTTCTCACACTGTGCCTTAAACATGTTGTTATAAGGTAAAAACAAACAGTATTGCATTTTAAACACTACCTTTCATAGCTTTAACATAGGCCATTTTTACACGGATGTCACCCACCCAGAAATACCTTCCATGGGTGGAAGAGGGCCCATGTAAACATCCATGAGTGGGTGGGTGCACATTCACCACCCACCCACTGATGCCCACCAACACCCACGGAGCAGCCAGGAAGCAGCCCGCATGCTCCATGGGTGGAGATGGGTGGAGTTGGGTGTTCAACACCCACTCATGCCCTCTTTGTCTTAAACAATTACACCCATGGGAACGGGTCCACCGAGACCACAGAAAGACGGCCGGAGAGGCCATGCAGGGCCCCCATGCAGACATGCACACCCAGGGAGATGCTGGACCCCCGCCTGGGAGCCCTTAAAAGTGACCCGAAACAGGATATGAGTGCGCCGGATCCCAACATGTCTGGAAAGAAAGCCTCTGACAAAACAAAGGGAGCCAGTGCCGTGACTCGTGTGGAATGGGCCACGGTAAGTAGAGGAACCCCAGGACCCCCAGGGGAGGGGGGGCAGCTCTATGGGCCAGGAGAGGACATGGGAAGGACCGCTAAACACAGCACACCCATCCCGCCATAGGACCGAGAACGGACTGCGGCTCCCGCGCCGACTGCAGCCCCTCACCCCAGCACAGTCACGGGGCAAAGGGAAGGGAGTGGGACCCACAGCGAGGTATGTATGAGGAGACCCCATGAACCCTGGGAGGGGGACCCACATGCCAAAAGCAGAAAACAACCCAAGGGAGCACAGGGCGGCCAGCCCACAGCTAATGGTCCCAACCCCCACCCCCAGGACAGCACCCAGACACCGGAGAACACACCATTGGGGAGACGGCCGAGGAGGGCTTCCGTGACATACAGGTATGGCGCTCACGCCCCCAGGGGGAGCGGGGAGGGAGCCCCCCGCAAGGGAGCACAGGGGGCCATTGGGGCAGATGCTAACCCCTCTGCAATACTCCCAACAGGAGATGACCAGCTCCACTGCCACCACAGCTACTGGGCGGGCCCCAAGCCACAAAGTTGGTAGGCCCCCCACAAGTGGGTCCCAAAAGGGGGAGCCCTGGTCAAGGCAGGAGACCAGGGACTTCATATGCATGTGGGGGGTCAAAACATTCTAGCCCAACCAGATGCACAGCTACAAGATGAAACAGGTCTATGATGCCACACCCAGGAGATGCAATGTCAGGGGTACAATAGGGATGTCACCCAGTGCATGCAGAAGGCAAAGGACCTGAGGTTCGGATATAAACATATCAAGGACAACAATTTCAAGTCCAGCCATGCCATGCACACAATGGAATTCCAGGAGGAGCTGGACCGGTTCCTCGCCATGAATGGGGGAACAGTCGTCTCCTGCTTACACGGCACCACATTCACCAGGGGCAGGTAGTGGACACTCACAATACACCCCTTCCTGACCCCCCAGAGCAGGGGGAGACTTCTGCCCATGGCAAGGCAAGCCAGGATGTGGGAGGGGATGACCCCATCACACAGGGAGAGGAAGCACCCCAGGAACCTGCTCACCCAAACTCACCACGTGCACCCACAGGAACCTGCTCACCTGCAAACCCCACAAGGCGCTGGGCCACGGGAAAGGGGGTGTACGCGGAGAGGACGGAGAACCAGGATGCCTCCCAGGATGCAGAGGAAAACAATACAGGTAGAAATGCAACCAGGGACCAGGGGGATGGACCAGACCAGAGGGGAGGGGGGACTGGGCCCCAACCAGTGACCACAGATTAAGCTGGGCACCAGGGATTGACTGATGGTCCGATCCACATTCCCATTGCAGTTCAAGATGCCCTGGAGGTTCACAAGGAGAAGGTTGTGGAGGAGGAGGTGGTTGAGGAGGAACCGGAGGCACCCCTGAGAGCCGGGTGCCAGGACAACGATGGTAGCCACAACACACAAGGGGTGGGTCATGGGCCGAGGTAACGGGTTATCAGCCCGGCCACAGGGGCAGCCCCTACAACCAACCCCCACCCCCAATGCATGGCAGGGATGGGACAGTGACCATCACTGGTGGGTGACCGAGCCACATAGGTAAACTGTCACTGAGGGGTATGTGGAGGAGGGGTGCTAGGGGGGTGGGACCAAATGACAGGCCCCTAGGACGAGTTCGAACAGCACAGTCTCAAGTGATTACACCCCCCTGATGGGGCTAGCTCCATTGCTGAACAGAGGGGACATGGTCCCCGGCACCCTGGCCGACCAGGAACGTATGCCATAGCGACAGACAGGAGTGGTGGCGGACACTCCCTGGGGTGACAGGGATTCATGGCTAAGGGCACTGAGTATGGACGCAGAAAGTCATGCATCCCAACCTGTTACCATCCCTCCCACAGATGAGCAACCTGGTCCGGTGAGGGGAACTGCTGCCAGAAGCACCGAAAGGAATCGGGAGATGCGGGCCTGGAACAGGCAGAGGAGAGAGGACCTTGGCAGGGAACTGTTGGAGGAAACCAGAAGGTTAGCCAAGGTGCACGCGGAGGAGCTCGGCCTCATGAGGGAGGTCAAAATAGGGGAGGGGGAGAGAAACCGGGACATATTTGGCAGTCATGCTAACTCGGTCCCTCACCGAGCACTTGTGGGACAGGTGCCAGACTGCCACTCTCCACTGTGAGATGCAGCTCGACAGACCCGAGAGGGTGAGGGGACGAGTCGTGCTGGAGGGGACCTCCACATGGGCCCTCGACCTCATTGGAGAGGCAGTGGGGCTCCTACAGAGGGAACCCTGGTGGGACGCGCCCCTCCAGGCCCAGGTGGAGAGATGGCAGCCGAGTACCACTGGGGCGCCCCCCCACAGGTGCAAGTGGCTCCCCCTTCACCTTGGCCAACCCTGGTTTCCCCAGCAGCACCCCTTCGCCGGTCTTGTGGACCAGGTCCCTCTCCCCCACATAGCTCCACACCAACAGCCTATGGGGCTGCCCTTCCACCCCTCACCCCTCCCAGTTCCTCCACAGCAGCCTCTGAGACCCCCCCTCCAGGAACCATGGTCTCCCCCGCCCAACCCCGAACCATCAGGTGACCAACCGCCCATGCCGGCCGCCCCAAGAGCTCCGGTAAGCCATACCACTGGGTCATCAGGAAAGGGGGGGAGGGGGAAGGCATAGATAACAGCAGAGGGATGAGTGGAGGGGATGCTGTGTGGAGCTATGGGATCACTGGGGGTCATGGAAAGGGCAGTGATGCCAGAGTAACAGTGCAAGGCAGGGTGAAACACTGTCCTACCGTTCCATCACCGCAGGGTCCAGCACCCCAGCCTGGTGTGGAGAAGCCTGTGGATGATGGAGATCCCGGGCCGTCTGGCCGCTGCTCCTGAAGGACGGCAGCTGCAAGGGCCCACTGGGGAGCGAGCCCTGGTGGTGCACCAAAGCGGGCATAGGGATGGTTCCACAAAACCGTGAAACCCCCCCTCCCACGTACATAACCCCAAATAAACTATGTTGAATATTAGCACTCTGTTGTTCAGTGAGTCAATGGGGGCGCCATGGTGCGCAGGGGTTGCTCTACATGCAGACGGAGGCAGGACATGCACACTTCTGCTGCCGGAACCATATGTCTCTGGCCTGATGGCAGCCAGGTGGGCAACAGCAGAGCTCCCTTGGCAGGGTACAGGTCTGCACAGGTATCTCAGTGGTGTACCGGCCATGCAACCGGCCAGCCAGTACAGGGTCGAGGCCTGCTGTGGTTCACCAACCATGGATAGAAGACAGTGGGTGACCCAGGGGCGCGGGACACAGGCCTCACAGGACTGGGGAACCCCTACAACCCAAAGACCAGGGCGGAAGCAGATCAGGGAACAGACATAGCAGACTTTATTGATACCCAGTACCCGGTTCTGTGAAGGGTGGGGGGTTTCAACAGGACTACTCAGTTGCCTGTCATCTGGGTGACACTGCACCTACACAGAGCATCCTGGTTCCCCTCCAATATGTGTCAGAACACACCTCCATGGACATGTTGGTAAAGAAGCATGGGACCCTCTTTCCGCACCAGTTGGGGGTAGTGAAGGGCAACCGCCCCTCCCCTCCCAGTCTCACAGATATTGTGCACGATGCAGGCCGTAAGTTCAATTATGGGGGTACGGTGCAGATCGAACCAGTTCCTATTCATGAGCAGGCACCAACACCCTTTGAGCAGCCCAAATGGCCACTTTGCCATGCTCTGAGCCAACGAGAGGCATTCATTGAAGAGGCGGTGGTCCACTGTGCGTGCCACGGGATAGGCCCTCATGAGCCATGGGTGCTGTGGGTAGGCAGGTTCCCCTAACACTACTGGAGCCATGGAGATCCCTTCAATGTCCTGGTACAGGTTGGGGGCTATCTCCCCGTCGAACATGCATGCATGGAAGGGGGAGGCCCGCAGTATGCGCGCATCATGGCTACTCCCTGAGTGGCCGGTGTAGACATAGGTACACAACGCCCTGTGATCCACCACGGCCTGGAGAGTGATGGAAAAGGTCGGCCTCCGATCCAGGTAGTCCATCATGGCATGTAGTGGCCGGAATATAGGGATGTGGGTGCTGTTGATCGCTCCCATGCAATGGGAGAATCCCACTTCCTCAAAGCCGTGAATGACAACCTCAGGATCCTGGAGCTGTATGACCTGCTTGAGTAGTAGCTCCACCAGCAGGTCACACACATCGTCACGGTCATGGTCCCAACGCCAAACTTCTCCCCAACGCTCCGACAGGAATCAGGGGTGGCCAGTCTCTGCACGGCCATGGCCAAGCACATCCCTGGCAGCAGCGGATACCACACGTTGGTCTTGCGCCTCTGGAGATGTGGGTTGAGGAGCGCCCTGAACTGGGCCAACACGGAGCAGTTCATGTGGAAGTGCTCCGTCCATGCATCATCCGTTCAGGTGGCCAACATGTTCTCCCACCAGTCATATGTGCGAGATCGCAACCAGTGCAGCCTCCGCGTTGGGACAGTGACAGGGCACCCGTAGACATGCAAGAGGACCCAGAACAGGACTAGGTGTATGTCCTGGGATGCCGCTGTTTTGAACATGGATTGTTGGTGGACAGCTACCCTGCGTACCCAACGCAATGATGCAGCTAGGCACCTGTTGGCTGCTATCCTGCATCATACGCCATGGCTGTAGAAGCAGTGAACCGGCAGAAGTAGGTCAGCCCATTGCTCGAACACCAGTGCCAGCACCATGAAGCTGGAGGACAGGACCATTAACAGGACGGCCCACTCCTCAGGGGGCTCATCTACAGGCAGCATGGTACCAACAAGAACACACACACTCAGGGGGAACTGACCACCGGTACCAGTGCTGGATGACCTAGCAGCTGCTCGCCTAGCCGCTATGTGGCCAGCGGACCTGTCCCAGGCCCACACAGCTGTGACTGTATCCCCTTCAACCACCCGGCCTGTCAGCAGTCGCAGCACCTAGCTATCACCCCCCTGTGATACCTTCCACAAAGCCCCGAGTCCTGTGCACCCTGCACACTCGCACCGCTCCTCCCACCTCCCCTGCAACCCCAAGCTTATCCGAGGGTACCAGTGACAGATGCATGGAGCAAGCCACTGTGCACACCTGCCTACCCCCACCTCATAACCTACAACCTGTTCTAGACACCAGCACCACCTTTCCATCGCTAATGTCACTCACTATCGCCTCTCATTCACCACGCTCACACCACCTCTCACTCTACACCCCACGTCCAGCCACAGCAACTGGCATACATATGTACCGTGGCAGCTTGTGCTGTGTGCCCTAATGATTGGTGTGGTACCGTGGGTGTGTTCAGTGCACCTGATGGCGATCCCCCCTTGCCAGGCAGGCTGCACATCCCCCCCATCACGGACCACCCAGCACCCATGGGGCCTGGGGCACTCCAAGGTTCCTCTGTGGCCTTGGGGCCAACCCACCCCCTGTGACCCTTCCATGACCCCATGCAATCCATGACCAGGGCACATCTGCACCGACCTTGCTTCGGTCACAGTGCTTGAAGGCCAAAGCACTGTGCAGCTGTGTTCCGGCAAGATACGCTGCTTGGAGGAGCTCATTATCTCCATGCTAGAGGCAGCCGTGGCCTTGCTGATCTGTTGTCGCTAATGCTGGAATGCACCCGCCAGGTGCTTGGGGCAGGGATTCACAGGGCCTTGCCGGTGTCCCACTATCAGCTGTGTACAGCCCCAGCCCAGTTAGCGCTGCACAGCATCTTGCACAGTGCCCAGTCACAACCGTTCTCCATATGATCCCAGTGCAAGCAGTTGTTCAGGCCTTGGAACGACCATGGCAGGGTGCTGGATAGGCCCCGAGGCCACCAGTGGTACAAGGGAGGAGTGGTTGCCATGTGTCAACATGCTTTGGGGAATGCTGTGGCAGAGTCACAATGGCCACCAGCTGCTGGGAGACCCTCTGTCGGTGGCGGATGGCTTCGAACTCCTGTCACAGTACATGTGAGTGACGGGCCATCCTTTCAGGAGTCCGGCTTGTCTGAGGCGTGCCAGGGAGCCTGACCTTACCCTCCTTCAACAACCTCTGTGGGACCAACCAGCCACTGTTGCAGTGTCCTGGACCACACCGGAGGTCATTGTAGTTCACCTGGTAGCTGCACGTCCATAGTATTGACTGGCCCTCCAGGCCAGGGGGCCCATGTTGCTACCGACTACACCGGCATCCTACTAAATGCCCATGACTTCTCCCATCCGTGATCGGACTGCCAGGAGCTTCTTTGGGAGCTGGGCCTGCTACCCACTGATGTTGGAGGACCCCTGCTGACCGAGACCCCTATGACATGTAAACTTGGCACCCTCTGATCGGTGATGAACCTGCGGGCTGTGAAGGCTGCTGCTGCCATGAGGAACCGACTCCTGCCCTGTTTCATTGTGGATGCGCATATGCGTTCCTGGGGATTCCACAGGGGCCTCTTCACCTGGGAGGGGCTTGTCCTGGAGCAGCAGTTCCAGAGGCATCCTCTGGCCTCTCCATCAGCAAGGCATCCCGAATGGCCCCTCATTGCCTAGCCGTTGCTATGCCTGTGCTGTGGGCCACATCAACCTTTCGCCCCCTGCTCCGGCCCATAGTACTCTGTGACCCAGGGATAGGTTGGCCTGTCAGCTGGACCCCATCGCTGCTTCCCTTCACTCTGGCCCCCATCACCATGTAGCATTGCCAAGAGCTTCCTTCCCTCCTGGAGTGACTACAGCGGTGCACCTGTGTGCTGCTCATGGGAAACGGACACAAGCCCCTGATCGCCCCGTAGCCAGCCTCGGTTTGGCCATTCCCCCCCTGTCACCCCATCATGATTAAAGTCTGTGCCTTTGCCTGTACCACCTTCTGTGCATTCGTGTCCTTGTGCGCCGCCAGTTGCCCCTCCCCTGCTGCTGCCCTGTCCTTGTGTGTTGGTTACAGTGATGGGGGTCACTGGCGTTCCAGCTCGGGATGACTGGGGCTGTTGGGTGGCATACAGTGATGCATGCTGGATTCCCTTGTGGGCTCCAGGATGGATCGTGGGTTCACCCTGGTGGGTGGTGTGGGCCCTGTCCTTCATTAACCGGTAGCTGCCTGGTGTCCATCTTACATTTGTGGGCACCCTTCCTCAGGGCTACCCGCTGTATCTCCCCATGGAGGTGTGGTGTACCACCTGGCTGGATTGTCCGGACAGTCGTGGTGTGCATGTGCAACCTGTATGCTGGTGATGTCCCATGGCGGTGCTCTCTGTTGTATCCTCAGCACGTGGAGGGGGGGGACAGGCTGGGGGCCCCAACCTCTCCCTAACAGCTGGTGTTGCCCTGGGGGCCTTTGCACTGACATTCTGGCCTGTCTGGTGGGGGATGCCCATTGGTTGGCTGCCCCACCTGAGCTGCCCCACCTTCCACCGCTCCTGTCACCCCCTGTTGGTTCACACCATTTGCACTCTAGGTGATGGATGGGCGGCAGGCGAGCCGGGCAGCTGACCATGAGTGTGGGCAGTGTACGGGCCTGTTGTTGGCTGCCCATGTCCCCCCTTGGTGTGAGTGGGTGGGGTGCTGGATTGGGTGTCCCTGCTCACTGTATGGGTTGTGCTTGCTGTGTGATTCTGACCCCGGATGACCTGCACCCTTTCCATGCACCTTCTCCCCCTTCTCCCTCTCCCTTCTAGCTACACTGGTTGTCTTCCTTTCTGTTCTCCGCCTGGCACAGATGGCCGGGCAGCTTCTGCATCTGACCTCAGATGTCTGCGCTGGGGCCTGCCTGTATGATGTGATCAGTGAGTGAGCTGCATGTGTGTGGGGCCCTCTTCCTGGGTGTCTGTTCGGGGTTCCACTTTTCCACTGTTCCATCTGGGTTTCCACTGTTCCATCCTGATGGCCCCTTCTCTCTATCCCTTTGTGCAGTTGCTGATTGTAGAGCAGACAAGGGAGCAGGAGGTGGTCGTGCAGCTGCTACTGCACCTCCTGGAGTGAGTGCACCACCTGGACCATGCCCAGGCAGATCGCTGGCACCAGGTATGGGGCCTGGGTCCCTATTGAGGTCGGGCCACTGCCCCATGGACCCGCTCCCTGTGCTGCCTCCCCATATCCCCTGGACCTTTCCTGTGTTCCCTGCCCTTCCCACTTGTAATAAAGTTGCTTTGCCCCCTTCTCTGTTTGTGTCTCCTGTTCCTCCATGTTACCTGATCTCTTGTGTGGGCACCCCACTGTGGTTGTGGTGCTGTTGAGTGGCAGGGACTGGGTATCCTGTCCCCCCCCCCCAGCATCTGTGAAGCTGCTGTACCATGCCCTTTGGGTGTACCCCTGGTTTCTCTGACCTGGGGTGTTTGTGGCCCATCAGCTGCCCATCGTGGTTCCCTTCTGTCCCCAACTGGCCCAATCTCATTCCACCCTTTTCCCCCTGGTCCCTTGGGCTGGGGGTCCATCCCCTTGGCTGCTGTCCTGGTGCCCTGACCCCTCCCTGCATTTGCAATGCCCCCCCCCCCCGTCGGCCGCAGGGACTCCTTGTTGGTGCAGGGATGCCGGCAGCAGGTTTGCAGGTTTGCAGGTTTGTGTGGCCTGGGTCTCTCCCCCACCCTCCTCCATTTCCTGCCAGCCTGGCTGTGCTATGGGCTTCTGGTCCTGCTGGCATGCCTGCATGTGTCCGTTTACCGGCTCCTTGTACGGGGGCTTTGGGATTGTTGGGGTGTGTGTCCTGTGATGGGGTGTGTGTTGGGGTCCCCTGCTGCAGAGGGCCTCTGCCTCCCTCCCCTATGCTCCTTCCCACCCAACCCTCAAGTTGGGGGTCCCCCACTTCTATGGCCTTGTAGCCCTTCTAAGTGTGGTTGTGTTCACGGTTGTGTGTGGGCGGTTTCTGGCTGTCTGACCATGTCACGGGGCTGTCTGTGGTCTGCTAAACTGTGTCGCCTGTCATCCCAACTCCCTTCTACCCCACCCGCACGGGGTCTGGAATTTTATGGGTGGAGCTGCATGTCGCAGCTTCATTTGCCCTCGGTTGGCCATGTTGTGCCATCGATGTGCTGGGCGGGGCTTCCCCGCCAGTCGGTGTCTTGGGTGTCCATGTAAATGTAAAACCCCCATGGCACCATCCACGTGAATGTCACCCAGCTCAGTGCCGCTGGGTGTTCTCCAGATGTGCTCACCCACCCATCTCCACCCAGCTCTACTGACTGGGCCGGCGGTGGAGTCCGTGTAAAAAAGGCCATAGTGTTTTACACCAGCATGGGGGAAATAGGGAGATGACAGGGGGATGTCTTTTGATTACATGGTACATGATCTGAAAAAAGAGCCTTGGTATCTGCAAGACAGCAGTGTAAAATGAATTGCACTTGACTCTTGTATAAGGTCTGGATTTCTTGTTCCCTGTACTGCCTGTCTGCAGCCTGTGGCCTACTTCTGTCATTTTTGGGAAGTCATTTAACTTTATTGTTTCTTGAGTATGTTCTGGGACTTCAAACCAGCATGTTACCTTCAACCTCTAAGCAAAGTTTCCTTGTTAGGGGTGTGCATGTCGTTTTTGCTATATCAGTAACAAAAACTAAAGTCTTCTTACGGGGATGGGCTGCCGGGAGCACATTACACCCGTGCTCCGAGCTCTGCACTGGCTGCTGATAGCGTGCCGAGCCAAGTTCAAGGTGTTGGTGATGACCTATAAAGCCCTACACGGTCTCGGCCCCTCATACCTCAGGGACCGCCTCGCCCTTCGTGCCCCAGAGCGGCTCCTGCAGTCTGCCGGGGGTGCCTTCCTGGAGGTCCCCCGTGTTAAATGGGGGGCAACAATGGAGAGGGCATTCTCGGTAGTGGGGCCGCGGCTATGGAACTCCCTTCCAGAGGAAGCTCGCCTGGCCCCTAGCCTGCTAACATTCCGGTGAAATTGTAAGACCTGGCTGTTCTCCCAGGCCTTTGGGAGGGAGGGTGAGTAGGGTGGGGTTTTTTTTTAGCTCCCCCACCTATTTTTGGTTTTATGACTGTATCTATCCCTGTTTTAATATTTTATAATATTTATGCTGACTTTTAATTGATTTTATTGTTTTAATGTATGGAAGCCGCCCCGAGCTGCATGGCAGGAGGGGCGGGGTAGAAATTTACAAAATAAATAAATAAATAAAATAAATTTGTCATTTTCATTATTGTTATTGCAATAACAAAAATGACAAAAATTAACAACGAAATCAATAATGATAATGAAAGTCGTTATTGATTTTGTTATTGCCTGGCAGGTGTTTTTTGGAAAGAAATGTGGCAAGGGGTTGTGGGAGCAGACATCTCTGAGCCAGAAACGGTGTTGAACTCTTGAACTGGGCCTGTGATGGGAGGGGAAGGACCTGATGGATGTAATCGCTGGTCAATGAGCGGTGCAAGCAGGTCCCAGGCAATTGAATGGCATCCTGTGATTGCTCAATGCCTCTTGCTAGGGATGGGCAAACAGAACGGAGTTCAGAAATTTGGTTCGGTTTGGTTCAGTTTGAAATTCAAGTTCGGAAATTCGGTTCGGTTCGATTCAGTTTGAAATTCGAGTTCAGTTCGGAAGTTCTGTTCGGTCGACTGAACAGACCAAGTCTGGTCGAATTCCGAACTTCTGAACCAAGTTCGGCCATTCAAAACCAGGTTTTTTTGTGTGTGTTGCCACTAGGGATGGGCGAACAGAACAGAGTTCAGAAATTTGGTTTGGTTCAATTCGGTTTGAAATTCGAGTTCGGTTCGGAAGTTCGGTTCGGTCAACCGAACAGACCGAGTTCGGTCTGAACTCCGAACTTCCGAACCGCGTTCGCCCATCCCTACCTCCTGCCTCCCATAACCAATCAGGGGAACTCTAGGGGAGGGCACCGCAAGTGCTGCTTGACTCTGGTTCTGCATTAGCTATTGCTCTGTCAGGGTGCATTTGCAGAATCAGCTTGGTATTTGCACTAAAAATCCTCCCATATAAATTTTCCAATCCTTATTCCTTACCCTTACATTTTACCTTTATCCTTCCCCCTGCATGTCTCCCCCTGAACACACATGTATAGTGATAGATACAGTTTACATGTATAGCGATAGTATAGTTTCGGTAGTTTTCCTTTTCCCTTCCCCTGTCTGTCTTCCCTGTCCAGATATATATATATATATATATATATATATATATACCAATGTATAATACAAAATATTCCTATCCTATAATCCTAATATATATAATCAAACAACCTAGTATTTAAATATCTATCTATCTATATATATAGATAGATAGATAATATTTTGTATTATACATTGGTTAGGTTTAGCATACTTTCTGTGTATACACACACACACACACACACACACATATTATTAATTATTATTATTATAAACATTTATATAGTGCCAGTCATGTGGCCTAGTGCTGAACAGAACATAGAAATAGATGCGGTCCCTGTCTGTGGCTTACAATCTAAAAGTATATATATTGATATATCTAAATGATATATATATAGAATATATGTATATTCTAACACCTTTATGAGTTAATTATTTATTACAGTATAACAACTTACATTACATTTCTGGATTTCCAAACCAACTATATACTTTCAACACCAAAATTAAAGGCATTTGAATGAAAATGAATTTATTAATCAGTAGAGATGACCAAGTTGTGGGAATTTTTTGTTGTTGATATTATAATGTTGTTGGTATTTAAGAAAGAATGAGAGTTACGATGTTGAGAAGACATTGATATAGACAGAACTGTTAATGAAAGGTATGAAATTGAGTTCTATTGATGTAGTTGAAAAGGATGTATTATAATAGTAACATATTTTTAGGTGGTAGAGTGGTTAAATTGTTATTTTTCACCAATTCACCCTTAACTATGAATTTAAATGTGAAGGTTTTTAGATGTTGGAACATGGATTGCATTACCTACGTTTGTGAACAATGAAGTAATTGAAAGGAGAGAGCCTACAGTCTTGCAAAATTACATTCAAGTATTTTCTTGTTTCTCTTCTGTGCTGAATGTGTTGTGAAAATCTACCTAATATTGGTTTAAATTTATCAAATGAAATGTGCTGTTCCTCTATATAATTTCTCAATGTGGCGGTCTATACACATTTTCCTGCAAAGTGTTTAACTGCATTGGAGTACAGTTACTGACTACTCAATCGAGTCTTTAGACAAGCATTAGTAGTTCATGTCCTCTTGGGTGGCATGGACACTTTTCTCTGCCACATTGGAGCACCATGGGACATAGATTTTGTCAGCATATCAATATTGGCAGAATGAACAACACGCTTCTCCAGGCAGGTGTACACTAGAGCAAGAGCTGCGCAATTCATTTGGAATAAAGTTGTGACTCCTGTGACAACTAGGTGTTAATGACTTTGCAATGACCCCCAAACTACTGTATAGATATTTTGTTGACTCTATAGAGCTGAAACCAAAAGTATATTTGCTACTTGTATGTATTGGTAATAGCAGCAGTTTTCAGCAGTTTAATGGGTGCCTGATCAATAACTGATTACTGAATCTGGAAACCAAAACCCCCAAATTCTGTGTAATACTGCTATGGGGTTACCTGCTTTCTGATTTACCATTACTGGGTTGCCATTTCTGGTTTACTGATGCCATACTGATGCCAGTTCACACAGGTACCCATTTCAGCTACATTATTTATTTATTTATTTAATTATGTATTTCTTTTACATAATTTATACACCGCTCCTCCTGCAAAAGCAGCTAACCTAACAATTCATAAAAGTAGAATATAACAATATAATAATATAAATGCAATAAATATATAATAAAAATAAAACATAATAAAACCTTCACTCCAAATGGGGGACATAAAAAAATAAAACAAGACATTTGGAGATAAGTGTTCATAGATGTAAGGCCTCTGGATTGCTGAATAGGTAGATGGTGTCTGATTTAACCTTAAATTTAGCCTTTCCTAAACTTTGAAAGTATTTCAGTGTCAATGTGTTCCTTAGTAATTCACTTCTCTTAAGTGCCAACTAAGGAATGGAAGCACACGGCCGAAGTGTCCTAAAATAGAGTAAGAAGAATCCTCCCACTCCCAGGGAAATCAAACGTTTTCCGCTCTATTACTTGGCTTACCTAACTCATAGGCTTATTATTCTTTCCAGCTTGACATTCTGGACTTCACACAAATTCACCCATAGGCACAAAACAACTCTATGCAGATTTTCTTATTTAAGGGAAATGTCACCATGAGGGGAAGTCATACTAACTCTAAATTACCCAGTATTCCATGACAAAGGAGAGTTAATTTTAAGGCTAGAAAGACAAAATGTTGCTATGCATGATTTTGCCTGCTATTTGTACAGCTGGATCAAACTTGGAATGTTTGCCCAGGAGTAAATTTTCCTTATAAAAATGCATCTCTTAGGCTCATGGGAATCAAACTTTGACTGAGATCAATCAATATCATTTTTTTTTTTTAAGTAAACAAGATACGGGTGGGTGAGGAGGCGCTTAACTATGCTATTCCCCCCGCCCCCAATTTCATTAGATCTTCCTTCTACTCCATTCTAACACAAAGCAATAATAGGCAGATTGTTGTTTCCACTAATATATTCACAGTGACATATATACAACTGCACATATAGACCCTTTTTACACAGACACTCTAACACCGATAAAATGGGTGTTACACTTTGTTATACATGGTACAGGGCAACACTGCAGCCCTGCAACATGGTCCCTTTTCACACGAGATGCCTCCACCCAGTTTTGCTGGGTAGAGATGGGTGGCGGCATCTGTGTGAACACCGCAGGTGGTGGACGGGGGACATTTCGCTGGGCGGAGATGGGTGGAGGTGTCTGTGTAAACACCACAGGCAGTAGGTGTAGGTACATGCATACTCCTGTGCAACACCCATCTCCATCCACCATCCACCCACAGAGCAATCGGCAGTGGAGTACGTTGCTCCATGGGTGGGTGGTGGGTCTAGATGGGTGTTACGCGGAAGCATGCACACACCACCTGTGGTATTTACACAGACACCTCCACCCATCTCCACTCAGCAAAACTGGGTGGAGGCTTCTCATGTGAAAAGGACCCATGTTGCAGGGCTGCAGTGTTGCCCTGTACCGTATATGATAAAATGTAACACCCATTTTATTGGTGTTAGAGTATCTGTATAAAAAAGGCCATAGATGACATCTGCCTGGTTGTTTCTGGGGAGAAGGGCTTAATTAATTAATTTATCCCGCTCCCTCACTGACTTCCTCCAGTACAAATTCTCCCTCTCCTCCCTCTCCTCGTCTATCTCCCTAGCTAGACAATGCTATTATGCCTCCAGGATCGAATCTTTCTCTCGCGACCCTCACCGCCTCTTCTCTACTTTCGACTCCCTTCTTAAACCCTCCTGCCCTCCTCCGCCCTCTTCCCTTGCTGCTCAGGATCTTGCATCGTTCTTCACCTCAAAGATCGAGAAGATCCGTCAGGACATTGCCTCCCACCCGCCTCCACCTCCCTCTCCCGTCCCAACCCCTCCCCTCCCCCCTCCCTCCTCACATCCTTCCCCCCTGCCTCTCTCGAGGAAATATCTGCTCTGCTCTCTTCATCCAATCCCTCCACCTGCCCCCTTGACC
>QEPC01005539.1:58129-73990 GCA_003113815.1 Sphenodon punctatus | reverse complement strand
GAACTCCCTCCCTGCCCACATCCGCCTTGCCTCCTCCCTCCACTCCTTCAAATCCCTCCTCAAGACCCACCTTTTCCTTGCTGCCTTTCCCAATGCCTGCTAGTCTTTCCCCATACATTTACTGTCTGCCCTCCTCTGCTGACTGCTGCTACCAACCTCTTTGTAACCAAGCCAAGCATACGCACCTGATACTTTACATCTGCTTGAATGTTTGTTTGTCTTCTCCCTTGTCTCTCCCACTGTCCCCTCTCCCTGTCTCCCCCCACCCCCATTGTCTTTTAGATTGTAAGCCACAGGCAGGAACCGTGTCTAATTCTATGTTCTGTACAGCACCAGGTCACACGACTGGTGCTATATAAATGTTTATAATCATAATCATAATCATCATCATCATCATAATAATAATAATAAAGGGGAAAAGAAAAGGGAAAGATAGTGGATTAAAATCTATCCTGTACATTAATTTTTTTCTTGATCCAAAATCCATCGTAGTTGGTTGGAAACTTTCTATGGATTTAAATGATCTTTGGAGCTGATCTTATAAAATCCATAAATGGACATTATAGGAAATTGAAATCATTAATGAGTCACTATGCTTACCCTACTCTGATTAACTTTACCTGCATGCTTGTCATATTAGTCCCAATGATGAAAGAGGAGAGAGAGAGGGGGGAGGGAGGGATGGCCTTCTGGAAAGGGATCAATGAAATCTTGGCAGGAAGCAGGACAGCCCTTCTTATGCCACACTGCAAGCCCCAGCCAAGACTTGAAGTGCAGGCATTGTGCAGTGTTCCATGCTATTCTGCATGCTCAACTGAATGGTACCCACGATGTTTTGCCTGTGGTGGTAAAACACCTTGGGTCAATCCTGCAAGACACAAAGGCTGTGATCCACAAAAGCACAGACCCACTGTGTCCCTCTTGCACCAGAGGGCCACTGTAGTGAAAAGGAGCTCTTGCCATGCCCTGAAGTGTGAAGTATCTATAGAGGTCTTACTCTTACCCATTGTTTTATTGGGTTAGGGAAGATGCTTCCATGCCAGAAGCCCCAGAGTTCACCCTCAATGTAGAATATCCTCATTGATGAATATCAATCTTGGGAGAGTCATCAAAGACTATGGGCAACTATGAAAAGCCTTCTGCCTCCACATCAGCTATGTCTACCCATTTCCCACCTCCAGCTGTGTGGTGTGTTACACAGCTGATAGTGCTACTACAGTGTGCTGCAAAACTGAAATGGAATACCTGAAAAAATGGGTTATGCAAATATCCACTTCCAGTCACAGGTGTTGCTTGGGTACCTACAGGGCTATCAGAAAATATGGATAATAAGCCCACAACCCATTTCAGTTCTAAGTTCTAGCCAGCCTTTGAATCATTAAGCTTGGAAATGGGAGAACTTACTGGACCCAAGAATCAAGCCCGTAATTGTTTAGACCTTTTGTCTTCCTCAAAATGTAGCTTTATGTTACTACTTTTTGTGGTTCACCTTGTAGGATGATATGCCATATTACATGCAGGCAACCCTGAAATGTCTTTTGGAAATTTAAGAGCTCATATTCCTACTCTAGATAATTACAGTTATTTTATAATGTTGTTATAATAAAATGTTAATAGATAATTGGCCATGTAATTATATGTGACTATTTGAATAAGATAAAAACCACTGGTATGATTTATGATGTAATTTGTTGCTGGATTGGCAAATCCTGGGATAATGTTGAATATGAATGGGATAGATTTATAAGTAAAGGAATTATCTTGCGAATAGGATTTGAGTAACTGCAGTAGTCCTCCATGGAGACAGGGAATTGAGGTATTTTATGATGAAAACAAACAGGTTTACAACATTGTACTGGAGATGTGTTGTCATTTAGTAATGTTTAGGGTTGTATTCTCACAATCATCAGTGAAATACGGATAAAAATGTCAGGGTAACAGGGACCCATTGGGGTAGCCAGTGAAAACTAGTGACAGGTAAGTATTTCCAAGAAATTCAATTTTTATTAGCTTGCCATTTAGCACGTTTGTGGTTCTAAATAACCAGAGATGACCCTGTTGCTTTGACACGAAATCACTGCAAAGAGCTTCCAGCATCGCAAAGAAATAAATGAAATGTCAAGAAATCAGTGGCTATATTGTTGCAGAATAAAGCCGTCAGCTCCTGCTTAGACAGACATCAGATTTACATTTACTTCAACAAATCGTAAACAGTACTGACAAGTGAAATGTTTCTTATGTTTCATCCCTGAGAGGATTTAGCAGAAGACAAACCCTGCTCTTTCAAAGAGGTTCAAATGCAGGTCAAGATGCCACCAAGAGGGCAGCACCATTTAGTTGATGTGAGCACACTGTCCTTCCAAGTAAACTAGACATTGTGAGTCATATTTGGCTGGCCATACTCAGAAATATAGCCCTGTTGATAATTCTCTTTTGGAAACAAGGTGAAATACAATAAACAGTTAAAGCCACTGATAGTAAATAGAAACTCCCATCAGTTGGTAATGGTAATGGTAAATACTTTATTGCATGGCCTCGAGGTCATTGCATATAAACAAAATATAAAGCAGAATATAAAAAGTCAACACATTATATGATTACACATTCCAAACCAGAGTAAAATTCAGAAATAAAATATAACTACAAAAATTTGGCATTGGTTAGTATGTCACAACAATCTATAGATACAGATAAACACCCCTCCAAACTACCATCACTTGTGAAGTGTCTCTTCAACTTCTTTGTCCTGCAGTTTATTAAAAAAACCCACTACTTTTATCTCCCAGAGATGCACAGAAAGTAACTGCTAAGGGGCTGCTTTGTAGGAGAGCTTGTCTTCACACTAATTTGCACAAAAATAATGAAGTCAGTTTTCATTCACACCATATGCTACTTCTATCCTGGTCTCTATGGGTGATTTCAGATGTTACGTGGTCCTGAATCACCACAGTGGATTCCCAGTGGTGGCGAGCTGACCAAGCACCCCCCATGGTCCAGGAAGGCCCTGAACAGACGTGACAGGAGCAGGACCATGGCAGGGAATCGGACTGACAGACCACAGTTCAGGGCAGCGCTACGGACGTGATGCCAATTCTGGGCCATGGTCAAAACACCCAGAAGGCACCGGGGAGGGGCAGGAGGCAGACATGACTGACTGAGGGCAATGGAATCCAAAAGTTCAAAGGCAACGCCCACACAAGGGAAATGAGAAGGGAGGGGGAGGAGGGAGAAGAGCGGCCGAAGCAGCACACACAACAAGCATAGGGAAGACAAGGTCACGGTGGAACACACAGCATACACACCCATACGGGAAAGGAAGGGGAGGGGGAACACAGTGGGACGGCCAACACACACAGCACAATGGGCAAAGGGGGGGACCCAGGGCCAGGGAAGCGGGGGGGACCAGCCCGGGGGCAAAGCAGGACACGGGAAATGGCACCCGGAACCCCGACAACTGCACAGGCAACACGGGCCACCCCACAGCAACACAGGCAGCCCAGGCATGGGGGGACCTCACAGGAGCAGAGCACAGGCACAGGGGGAGGGTGCACGGATGGGGAATGGACTCAGAGCAGCCCAGGAATGGTCCAGGAGGCATCCAAGGACACACACACCCCGATGGCGATGGTGAGCTGAATGGGATGGAGGCGAGCCAGAGCCGAAGCACTGAGCAGGTGTCAGGATCCGGCCTGCCCAACCCCAAGGACACGCCCCCAGCCCTCTACACAAACCTCAGGACTCAGGGAGCCCAGCATTACCGGATTATCAGGAGCCCCCACCAGAACAGCCAGCGGCTGTCAGGAGTCAGGAGAAGAGCAGCCCTGGCGCCGCAAGCAAGGCTGCCACAGGCACAGGCACTTCCGGCAACACTCCAGCCGACGCGCCTGCAGCTGCAATGCCAGCCACGCCCCCTGTAGTGGCACTGCGCCGATCAGAGCGTCTCCGGCTCTGCCCCTCACCAGCCCAATATTAGACAGAGCCCAGCAATCCTTCACCGCTGGTGAACAGTGCTCTGCCTAGGAGACTGGCCCCCGTTTTGTGTGCTCAGTATTTGTGACTCATAGTCAGATTCAAGTTCTATAGTGTGTGTGACGGAGTGAGTGTTGGTGGTGGGAACGTGTGTGGGTACGTGGACAACTGAGACCAGAGTGCAGCAGGTAAGCAAGACCTATCCTTTTCTCACGGTGGTGCTCCTGGAACCCCGGTGTGAGTGTCCTAGCCTGACCCCCTTCCTCCTACCTGGGGACTCTCACTTCCCTCCCCGCACCACCATCCTTACGCCCCTTTCCCTGGCCCTGGGACCTGGAATATTTGTGCTGAGGGAACTGGCCCGAGGCTTGCACTAACCCAGATACCCAGTGATGATCCAGGCTGGGGTCTCTTTTCGAGCCTAAAGCCATTTACGATCCTGAGGGTAGTTTTCCAGGCACTGCCTCGTGGTTGTAACCCTCATACGGAAAGACAGTTAGACCCCTCTTCTGGCTCTCCTACCCTTCCCCCTTGTGAGGCTTCCCTATCCTCACAGCAGTTGACCAAATCCCCCACGCCCCAGAAGGACACCTGGAGGTACAGTCTGGGGGCCCCAGAACCCAAAGATTACCAAGTCAACTGGGGGGGCATAGGCATGGGCACGGGTGGGCTTGCGGCTGGACGAGGATGGACAACAGCACCTGGGGAACCGGGGGCCAGCTTGGAGAGCAGGACACAACCACAGTGTTATTATAAATTGATATGATTTTGGCCCAACAAAGATACTAATTTCCTTGCTATAATTGGACTGAATCAGAAAGTGCCTCTCTGACACAAAGGTGCCAGGACATGCATTTAAATAATATTGTAACTCACTCTTTTTGTAATGTAATCAAAAACATACATTGGATGTGTCAGCATGTAACCCTTGTGAATGTAACTTCTTGTGTAAGCTATTGTGGTTTGAAACTATGTAGAATCCTAGGAAGTAGATAATATATTGTTGAGCACATGTAGTCACTTATTGATTTAAGAGCAATAGAAGGTATAGAGTAAAAATGGTCATAATGGTCAGAGGGAAACAGATGATGCTAAAGAGCAAGCAAAACCTCATGTTCCCAAAACAAATTGACAGCAGGAACTTCGGGAAACAAAGGAAGGTCAGGACCCGATAAAACAGAGTTGGCCTTATCAGATGCCTCTCAGAAGGATGTGGGCTAGCCCAGGGCTGAGGGGACAGGCCCCCACCTCCAGAGGGAGGAGTGGGCCAAACCCTATCAACCAGGGCAGGCCCCCACTGACACAGAGGCAGACAGCCCCTTAACATGAATAAGCTATAAGGGAGACTTGTATATAAGGCCTGACTCTGGACCAGTTCCTTGCCTTCACGGTCCTCGATCGCTATCCCTCAGGGGAGCCGACGAGCTCGGTGATTGCCTCCTTTGGGACTTCTCTATCTAGGGAGTCCTACAACTGCATCATCTGGGCCCCCCTGACTGCCTCCTTCTGGAACCAGACCATTAACCTCTGATCACGTAAGAATATATGCCTTTATGTATTTGAAGGAATCAGAGTAGGTGAGGGCATGTGTTGAATGCAAGTGTCTTTTTGGTAATTGGTATGCTTATTGTTCTGATATTATTAAATAAATGCCTATTTGATTGAACAAAAGACTCATTACTAGGAAAAATAGCAGAGGAGTAATTCCCCATCCTCTCAACAGTAGTATTTCCACTAGATCCCGGGGGAATTAAAAGGGAGCTGCTTGCTTAAGGTGAGGGAAAAGGAGCTGAACCCTTCTGGGACAGGGACAGCAGAATCTCTTTTGGACAGATATAGGACTCACCTAAGGCAGGGTAGAGGAAAAAGAGCTGAACCCTATTCGACAGGGACAGCGGGATTTCTCTTGGACAGAAATAAGATCCACCCCAAAGCAGTTGAACCCCTTTCAGTTTCTTATAATGGTGGAGAAATGCGTGTGAAAAGGTATTGAGCCCATTGCACAGTAGTAAAGACTGAGTTCCACAGGGAGCGTACGTCCTGTGTTTTACACAAAGTCTTAATATCTTGGGAACTACTTGGTAAACCGGCTGTACAGAAGGCTAGGAAAATCCCTTTGCGGGGTTTCTCTCAACCAATCCCAAGAAAAACGGCATTTTGCCACATATTGCACTGCTTCTTCCTGGTGATTGGCCCTCATCAGTCGGACACAGAGCAACATACTTGCTGAAACTAGACACGCTTGCTGTCTTAATAAAAGTAATATTAGAGCAACGCAATTTGTTTTTACAGGTTATAGCTCAGACTCACAAGCCCCCAGGAAATTAGTTAAAATTTATGAGCTAGCAAATAGTAAAAGACACTGAATTTGTATTGGCTAGACTCACAAGCCCCCAGTAAATTAGTTAAAACCTATAAGCTCAAATATAAGCTTCTGCAAATTGCAGCAGAAAAGCTCAAACAAAACATATTTAAATAAAAATCAAAATAAAAACATGTAGGGTGTCGTTACTCCCAAAGCCAAGACCTATGCTAGTATTGATTCAAATACTAATTGATTCACTGAAGGGTTGTATAAAAAATTGTTTTCCTCTGCCAAGCTCCTCTTAAGTGATAGTGACTGAGCAGTGAAACACATCAGTAGCAAGGCAAAGTATGTAAATTAGAGGGTCAAAGAAGGGTAAGGAATACAAAGTGTTAATGCTGTTTCATACACACAGGGAGCCCTCAATAGGAAAAGTAATACAAAGCAGTATTGGGGCAGGAAAGTACAATAGCAGAAGGAGCATGTAATGTAAACATCGGATAACTGTTAAATAAGGATTTATAGAAGGATTATGTGACAGGAAGTCCCTGAGTGAACCAATGAAGCAGTTAAAAATTGAGGGGGGGGGGGTGCACAGCAATTATCTCCCCTGTGCTAGCAGTCAGCAGACACCAGAATATCATTTTAACATTAATAAACATTGATTACCCAAAACTACAAAACAAAACCAGTACCTTTTGGTGTTAAAACTCATACTGCTGGCACCAAAGTTCTGTGCTTTGTCGTCATTTTCAGATTTGTTCTTTGTTGTCATTTTCAGATTTAAATGTAATTAGTAGTAATTAAGGTCCAAGCTTGGTGGCAAAACTTTCTAAAAAGGTTGTGTGAAGCCATAAGATCCAGCACAGGGGTGCAGTTCACAAAAATCCACAGACTGTTTTAGAAACCGCCTCTAACAGGAAACCTCCTTATCTGTTAACCTTGGGTTCAGATTACAGTGCTTTTAAAATTCTCAGAGGCAAACCAAAGTTTTGTTCCAATGGGGAATTTTCCAAGGGGAAAATCAAACAGCCCCTGCAATGGGCCACAGTACAGGATGTTCAATTACTGTTTAATTAAATTGGAGTGTTGCAAAAGCAGCACCTTAAAATCCACCCAATTATTGTAAAAAGGCCCAAAAGGCCCAAAACAAAAAATGTAGTTTTATATGCAACAATAGACTGATCCATGGGATCCCTTATCTTGTTTTCACACCATTCCAGATTTTCACAGGCAGACAAATTATAACTCCAGAGCTGTTCCAATGGGGAACTTCCCAGGGGGGGAACTTATGCCAAACCAACTTATGTTTGATTGGGTTAAGGCCCCACAAAAACAGCATATAAAAATTCACCTGGTTATCACCACTGAGCTACAAAAGGCACAGAAAGCCATGAACAAAATTGTTGACTCTTATTCTATTATGATCTGGCCGGTGGGCACTCTTGTGATGCTGAGACAATTCCACTGGACTCCTCACACCCATGCTGGTGGGTGGGTTGGACCCTTTTGCCATTATTGACAAAACAGACCCAACTATGTGCTGCATGAACAAGGACGGAGCGGGGAAGTGTATCATTCCCATCTTCTCAGCATGGACAAGGGTTGTCCACACATGCAGGCCAGGGTTGGCCAGATTGTTCGTGACACCAGTGGGAGAGAGGCTAGCATATTCATTGATTCTTTTCCTGGATGTCACCTGAAGGTATTGTCTGATTGCAGAAAATTTTGGTCATGGAACTGCACTTGCCCAAACAACCGTCCCAAGTGCTATATTTTTATGCTGGTCAGGGGAACTGAGGCGTCTGTTCAGTTTTTTGTAGGGTGGACCCATAAATACCCATGGGAATATACCTACCCTGTCCCTCTGATTAATGTTAATTACAGTGCTTTTCAAATTCTAAACCCAGGGTATAGATGCAGAAGCAACTTGGCAATCCCAAGAGAGGATTATGTGAATGCATATGTTATCTGGACTGGAAAACCCCAGCCACACCCACATAATACCTCATCCATACAAACACAATGGGACAAATGTGTACACATAAGGGATGGGTACATTCAGTTTGTAAACCTGACCATCAAACTGGCAGCATATAACATTACTAGAAGACAATCACAATGTGCACCATATGTTTAGCCACTCTTTGAAGCCTGGTTGCAATCCTTTCAATATTTAAAAACATAAGGGGAAAAACAAACATTTGGCCAGTCAATCCAGATGTGTCAGGTTGGGTAGGCATGGGTGGAGCTGTATTAAATAGCGTAGATAATGAAACAATGGCCAATAAATTGGGAACTGCAGGAGGATTATTGGGTTCACTACGCCAGTCCCTAACTAATAGCAACCAAATTCTTCATGAAGGACCAAAGCATCTGGTTCTTACTCTGCCTGATTGGTACAGAGTAATGAAGCAACAAATTGAGGCAACAGATAATGCTATTGTAGCATTGGCTAACACAACCAGGATGGCTATTCAGTGCACACAATGGCAAGAAAGAGCATTGAGTGTACTGGATGACATCATTGAAAGATTGCCCATATGAAATTTGAGAAGCCTCAGGTATACACACTGGGACAGGGACAGCAGAATCTCTCTTGGACAGATATAGGACTCACCTAAGGCAGGGTGGAGGAAAAGGAGCTGAACCCTATTGGACAGAAATAGGATCCACCCCAAAGCAGTTGAACCCCTTTCAGTTTCTTATAACAGGAGAAGGCATCCACGGAGGGGACCACCAGTTGCAGAGGAGGATGGGGGGCCCGTGGAGAGGGCCCAGAGGCAAAGGCAGGGACAGCGGAACCCCCAGAACTAGCCTGCACAGCAGCGAGCCCGGGACATCATGGAGGATGCGGGCAGCAACCCACGGTGTCAGGGTGGAGGCGGGACCTCACAGCAAGGCCAGCATCCAGGGCCCGGAAGGCACAGGGGGCCTCACAGCCAATTGCAGGGGGTCACGAAGGGGCCCAGGGGCCAGAGGCCCATCAGGTGCATGAAGTGAGGCCACTGAAGCATGCCCCAACGGTAGCCCAGCGCAGACATGTGTTGGGCGATGAGGTAGTATGCCTTGAAGGGATCCTGCATGGCGAACATCAGATTGGGACCACACACCATCCAGCGCCACCAGCTCCTCTTCTGTGGACTCCGACAAGCCATAGTCAGTAGCAGGGGCCATGGAAGGTAACCGAGCTCCAACAGGCAGTGATATGCCACCCCACACAACTGCTGGTAACCACAGGCCCCGTGGACACAGCCAAAGAAGGAAACCACCAGGGCAGGGCCCCCCTCTGTCAGACAGGCTGTGTAGGCGGCCAGGCTGCACACAGAGAGAGCAGACACAGTCTCTGCCATGGACCACCCCACATGCGAGCACCTCAGCTCTGGGATGCGCCCGTCAGGAAAGGGACGGAGGCCCAGCGTCTCTGCATGCAGCCGGAAATCACAGGCCTCACCTCATAGCCAAAGTAGTGCAGGCCAGAGCTCAGACTCGCATAGGCAACAGACAGGCTGTCCGGGCAGCTCAGGAGCAATTGCATGGCCAAGGAATGCCACAGGTCACACAGGGTCATGGTTTCGTGGAAGGTCCAGCTATGGCGGGTGCTGGGCAGGGTGGGGCCCACGAGCCCTGTGGAAGCACTGCCAACCATGGTCCAGCAAGCAGTGGCTAATAACTCAAAGTAATGAGGGGCCCCACAATGCCAGGAAGGATGGGAGGGGAAGCAGGGGAACTCCAAGGCCAAGTGATAAGGGCACAGGCTGCAACATGGCACGGCAAATGAGCGAGGCATGGGGTGTGGACCCAACAAAGCTGCTGGAACCAAGCACACAGACAGGAGAGTCTACACAGAGATCAGGGTGGCGAGGACAACAGGCAGCCAACACAGATAGGTGGGAGGTGATGACATCAGGAATGCAGCTGCTGCCTGCATGCCCGGGCACAGGTGGGCCTGTGTGCTAGGCCCCGTGCTGGGACCGCAGGTGTGCTCTATGGGCCGCTCCCTACTGCCGCGCCCCGGCCACCCTACAGAGAGATCAGGGTGGCGAGGACAACAGGCAGCCAACACAGATAGGTGGGAGGTGATGACATCAGGAATGCAGCTGCTGCCTGCATGCCCGGGCACAGGTGGGCCTGTGTGCTAGGCCCCGTGCTGGGACCGCAGGTGTGCTCTATGGGCCGCTCCCTACTGCCGCGCCCCGGCCACCCTACAGCAAGCCAGGCCAGCCAGCCGAGGGGCCCGGGCAGAGGTGACCCAGGGCCCCCTGCATGGGTGAGGAGAGGCTGGCGGCAGCCTATGATGGGTGCAGCTGCACCCCACCCGGGACACCAGCCACAATGGATGTGGGGCAATTGGGCACCTGTGGGATGCACCTAGTGGTATCACTCGCACACGAACACCGTGCACATCCTGATGGCCGAGGTGCACCTGGCTGCCCAGCTGTGGGTGTGCATGACCTGGAGCACAGCTAGAGCCAGGTGAGCCCATCAAGGATGCAGGCACTCCCTGGTCAGGCCCAGGGCCCAGAAGGTGTCCAGGGCGGTCCGACAGGCCCCCAGTCACACCCGAGAGCGGGCATCGGTGCTCTGCGAGGCAGCCAGCCACCACCAATGATGGAGGGAGACCATGGGGCTTGCAGTCCTGCTCGCTATGCCCACTGACCAATTGGTATGAGTCAAGGAGTGGGCACAGGGGTGGTGGGTCCAGGCGCTGGCTCACTGGAACGAGGCCACCTAGAGATCTCACTTTCGAATGGACAAGTGCAGCCTCCTGTGCCTGGCAGAGGTGTTGACACCCTGGCTGGAGCGGCAGAACACCCCCATGTGGACCCCCATTCCCATGGTCCAGTGCGTGGCCATTGGGTTCTGGGTCCTGGCAAAACCTGACTCCTGCCAGTCCGTCTCGCAGCACTTTGGTGTTGGGGTGAGCACCGTCGCCAGGATCCTGCAAGACGTCTGTGAGGCGGTGGAGAGCATGCTTCTAGATCAAGCGATCCAGCTGGTGGACCAGGAGGCCATGCTGGCTGGCTTCATGGCTGGACGGCACCCACATAGAGTTCTTCCACCCATCCAATGGGGAGGCCTTGGAGTATGTCAACCAACACAGGTACCACTCCCTGCAGCTGCAAGCGGTCATGGACCACCGGGCCTGGTTCACAGACATTTACACCAGCCACTCCGGCCAAATCCACAATGCCCGAATCATGACCATCTCTCCCTTCTATTTCCGGATGTACCGCGTGGACTTTGCGAACATGGGGTTCTCCCGGATCGAGGGGGTGCTGATGCCCCACTGCATCCTGGGTTACCTGGCCTATCCCCTCACCTGGTAGCTGATGAAGGCATACCCAATTGCCAGGAACCCTGTGGAGGCGCTCTACAATAACCGCCTGTGTGCCTGCTGGACCTTGGTCGAGAGGACCTTCGGGGCACTCAAGCAGTGCTGGAGGTGCCTTGTGGGCCGGCTGGACTACATGGTGGAGACCTCGGCCCTGGTGATGGGAACCTGCTGTGTGCTGCACAACGTGTGCGATACTGATGGGGCCACCGTTGACTACCCCATGCCCTGGTGCCCACCCGGCCTCGTGCTTCTGTACGTGAATGCTGAGAACCCAAGGGAGTACCGATACACAAAGCGTATCCAAGCTGCCCTGGTGAGGCGGATCATCCAGGAGGCTGAAGCATGAGGCCAAACACCACCATCACCACAACCCTGGGTCTGCCACTGACACGCAGCCCCCACCCCTGGATACCCTCCCATCCCCATCCCAGGGACCATGTCACATGGTATCGGCTGCTATGGTAGTGCCCGTGCATTTATTGTGCATACACCATCCATGTATCCCCACCCCCGCCACCACCCCCCACCACCCCCTGCCGTGTCCATCCCCTCAGCCCAGCCTCCCCCATACCCCCTTCCCCCTCCTTCCCCCCAACCCGGGTGTCTCTGGGGCCATCCTCTTGGCCGCCCTGTGGCCGCCGTGGAGTTCTGGGAGCTCCCCCCCTCCCGCTGTCCATTCCCTAATGGTGTCCTGGGAGGCCTCAGTGTCCTGAGGGGCAGGCGGTGCTGGGAGTGAGGCTGGGCCCAGAGCCGTAGGGGCCCCCCGGGTGACTTTTCCCTCCGGAGGCCTGAAGGGACTGGTAGGAAGATGTGCAGGCCCTGCAGGCGTGCCAGTGCCTGGGGTAGTGGCGGAGGCGGTGGGGGTGCTTCTGGATCTGGCATCATGCCTGGGGCAGGCAGGTTGCCCAGTGGGGCAGTGGCCATCACATAGGTGTTCATGGTCCCTGCATGCAGCAGCAGTGAGGTGCGTATATCATGGGACTGGTCCATCTTGGCAGAGTGCTCCTTTACCATCCGGTTGATGCCCTGCTCCAGCCTCCTGAATGCCTTCACCTGTCTGATGTGCTCCTGGAGCTCCTGCCTCCATTCAAGGTGCACCTCCACCCGCAGCCTCCGGTCCCTGGCCTCCGCTTGCTGCATGGCCCTTCAGGTGGCCGCCTCCATGTGGTCGATGGCCGCTATTATCCACTCACCCTGCTCAGTGGTAGTGCAGACTATGTCCTCCGCCTGCTCCTCCCTCCGGCACCATGCCTGTGCCCGGTGCTCCCTCATCTGCTGTGATGGGGCTGCGGGGCCGGCTGGATCGGCCTTGGCGAGTCGCCCTGTTGGAGCGCACAGTAGGGGTTGGTTAGGTGCCCCTGCCACTCTCCCCCCATCCTGTGCTGCCACTGAGGGGGTCTTGCCCCCGCTGGGTGGCCAGCCGGTGTCCTCTCCCGGTGCCCCCCCATGCTCTGCCCCCCAACCCCCACACCCTATGCCCCGGGTCCCCCACCTGGCCTCCCCTGGCACCCCATCTGCCCCCTTGCCAATTAGCCTCACCTGTGACCTCCGGATGCTCATGGGGCTGCTCGCCACCCCCCCTTGCCTGCCTGTCCCAGGTGCTGGGGCGTGCCATGACCTGTGAGGACATGGGTAGGGGTAGGTGTCTGTAGGTGGGCCATAGCCCTCAGTGGCCCCTGGGGCCCCTTCCCTTTTTTCTGGGCTGTCAGAAGCTGCTGGGGGGGCAGGTGGCCTAAGGGCCCCACCTCGTCATGTCCCCTCTGGTCCATCTCCCCTCCCACCCACTTGCTTACCCTCAATGTTGGTCTCTGAGCCCTTGGAGTCCGGCCTTTTGGTGTTACTGCGGTCCCCCTGCGTCCCCTGACTGAGGGCGACCTATATGCCAGCCTTGGATCCTCCCAGGTGAGACATTGGGTGGGGGCTCTTGGGGCTGGTGCATGAGGGGGGCCTGCTTCTCCCCAAGGTCCTGGGGTGTTCCTCTTGGGGGGTGGTGCCCCCGGAGCTGGTCCCTTCTAGCGAGGTGGTGAGGGGAGGGGACCGCTGGTTGTTGTCCTTGATGGCCTTGTACCCCCTCTTCAGCTCCTTCACCTTTGAGTGGCACTGGGACACTGTCCTTTGGTGCCCCCCTGCCTCCATGTCCCTCATGATCTCCTGGTACACGTGCTCATTCCTCTGGTTCACTGCTAGCTCCAGCTGGTGCTCCAGGGACCCCCAGATCTGGATAAAGTCCTGGGTCTCCCTGTGCCCCCAGTGTCCCCCTCGGTGGTACGGCCATCTCCTGCGTGGGCCCTCCTGGTCCTCTTTCTCCTCTGGGGGTTCTGGCTCCCGGGCCCATTTCCATGTCTGTGGGTCGTAAGGGGGGTGTTATTATCCTGGGTGTCTGGGCCCCATGGCCCTCCCCTTCCCCCCTCCCATGGGACCATCCACCTCCCTTGTTGACCCGGTGCCGCTGCCTCCCCCTCGCTCCCCTTACCTCCCCTGGGCCGGTTGTTGGCTCTGGGGCGGCCTGGCCTGGCTTCTGCTCTCCCTTCACCACCTCCAAGCGCAGCATGACCACCACCTACGCCTTCTCCACTTCCTCCCTTGCTCGCTCACCCTCTGCTCTCCTCTCCCTTCTGCCTCGCTTCATCCTGCCATGTTCCCCTGCTGCTGTGTGCCCTTTAAATCTCCCTCCCCAGTCTGTGTTTCTGCTCATTGCCTGCCTGGCAGCAATGCTGCGTGCTTTGTCCCTGGCTGGGAATCATTTTGATTGCTTCCAGCTGGTGATTGCCATTCAGTCATCACTTTTTGCTGTTTCCCGGTGGGGATTGCACTGACCACCCTTTCGTAGATGGTCTGGGCCGGACCTCTGGAAGGGTGGTTAACTTTGTCCCCTGCTGGTGATTGTCTGTGGTGAACATCTGGCGACTACCGAACAGACGTTCGGGGACCTTTGGCCCCACCACAGGATTGAGTGTGGTTCACTGTGGTTGACTGTGGTCTCGTAAAGTCTGAAAACACCATATGTTGACACTCTTATTTTGGAATAAGAGTTCCAGCTGGTTAGGAAATTTTTATTTGTAATTTTTCATCCAAAGTTTCCCACACTTTATTTTTTTAAAAATCTATTTACTTTTCATTGCAAGTCAGAATATTCTGGGTTTTTCAGGAGATGGATAAAGAATTTTTCATCCAAAGTTTTCCACATATTTTTTGGGGTGGTGGTGGTTTCCATTGGAAGTCAGAATATTTGGTGGTTTTCAGCAGTTGGAAGAGGAAGACACTTGATTTTGAAATGAGTACCCTCAAAATCTTTCACAGAGTCACTTTTTTGACATTAGAGATCGTGAAGTCTACGACTGCACACATGGCCTTTTGCCGTTCTTTGATGCATCCTTCAGTTGCTGTCTAGTCTTGATTTTTTCAGGCAACCACCTCCTCAACCCATCTATCGTAAATGAAGTCTTCATATGAATTTAGCTCCTGATGGAGACCCATTTTCATCACACCTTTTATTACAAAGGTGTGATTTCACCCTGATTTTGCCATTTTAGCACACATTTGTGTGTAGAAAAATCTTTAGTGTTGCATAAAAAAAACACTCACCTCCACCACACTATTTTTTTGCAAAATTGTCAGTCTTTTGAAAAAAAATTCTAGTTTTAGTAAAAGTCAAACTTTGACAGGGTGAGGAAATAGATAATTTACAAATAGATAATTAAACTGGACCTTACTCATATGGGCAGCTACCATCCTAGAAACAACGGAGCTAGATTAATAGCCACAGCCTGAGCTTTTTCAAGCCTGTTTAGGATTAGATTGAACTGAATGTCTCCTGTACAGACGCATTTATATTAACATCCTGCAGGAACCATAATGGTCTCCACTTATAAATCTTCCATCCAATAGGGATGGGCGAACGCGGTTCGGCAGTTCGGAGTTCGGCCAGAACTCGGCCTGTTCGGACGACCAAACTCGAACCCGAACCCGAACATACCGAACAAACCGAACACCGAACGGCGAAATGGCCAAACAGTTCGGTCACTTCGGATCATGTTTGGGTGGCAAAAAAAGGTTTACTGGAAGGTCAAACATTACAGGGAGGTGTCAGTCACTGAGGAGCAGACTTCCAGGCACCAGGGGTGGAGAGGCTTGCAAGAAACAAAACTAATTATCTGCCTCCCCACTTCCCAACACCTTCTGAGCTAGTCACTGTTCCTGAACAGCAGGTGCTGAGTAGGATTTTTAGATTGCTTTAAGTTTCATTTCA
>QEPC01005539.1:6731-49106 GCA_003113815.1 Sphenodon punctatus | reverse complement strand
CCCCCCCCCCCTCCTGTGCTGTCTCCCCCTCCACCACCACCACCACCCATGCCCCTGCCTCCCCCGCCTCCACCTCCTCCTCCTCCTCCTCCTCCTCACCCCTTGCTCTCTCCTCCACCACCACTCTCTTCCTCCTCCTCCCTCCTCCCTCCATCCTGCCACGTTAGCCAGCTATGATTTTCCCTTTAAATCTCCCTCCGGTGAGTGTGTTGACGCCGGTTGCCTGGCAGCACCGTTATGTACATTGCCCACGCCTGGGGATCATTTCCTTTGATCCCGGGCGGTGTTTGGCATCCAGACGTTATGTTTGGTTGATCACAGGTGAGGATCTCATTGACCACACGTCCATGGGAATTGGTGCGGGGAGCCTGGGAAGCGTGGTTGAAATTGACCCCGTGCGGTATTGAGCATAGTGAACATCTGGCAGCCACCAAACAGATGTTCAGGGCTCTTTGGTCCCGCCGCGGGGTTGAGCATGGTTCACTGTGGTTGAGCGTGATCTCGTAACGTCTGAAAATACCCTCTGGTGTCATTTTGTTCACCCCTTTATATTGTCCTGCTGGGGTCAATATTCCTTACCTGGAATATTGTGTTGAGCTTGGGGCACTGCACCTCAGAAAATATGTTGATAAATTGGAGAGGATTCAGAGGAGAGTTAACCAAGATGATAAAGGGACTAGAATGGAAGACATGTGAAGAAATACAGAAAGAACTGGGTATGTTAGCATAGGCTAAAGGGGGGCATGATAGCAATTTTTAAAATTTCTAAAAAGGATGCCACAAAAATATGGTGGATATTTGTTCTCCACTGTCACAGAATGGATTTAGATGGCTTCAAGGTAGATTTGGTTAAATATTATGTATTATTAATTATTAATTAATTATTTAATTAATAAGTAATTACCAAGCAAGTATTAATTAATTAATTAATTAATTGATCACAGGTGAGGTGTGATAAATCATTAATTAATTAATTAATTAATTAATTAATTAATTAATGTTGTTGTTGTTATTATTATTATTACTATTATTATTAATAATAATAATCATAATAATAATCATAATAATAATAATATTTGTTATAGCAACAGCAATGTAACTGGTTCTGTACAATCATTAACTCATTCAGGTTTTATTGGGAATTTATTGGGAATAATCAGGTCCATGGCCTCAAGAGGCTTACAATCTAGGAGAGATAAGGAAGGAGAAAGGAACAGAGGAAAAGACAGGAATAGAGTCATGGAGTTGAGAAGTTGCAGGTGAACATGCTTGCAGTGGATAAGGAAACCTTGAGTAAGCCAATGAACAGATTAAGGAGCTAGGCTGAAAGAGGTAAGTTTTCCAGAAGGATTTGCAGGTTGGGAGGGAAGGCAAGACAATCACAAGAGGTAGGTTTCCAAGTGCCTTGGCTACATTTATACAAATGGAAATGACATCTTTTCAGGCAAAGAAAAGAGGCTTGAACAGGTTATGTATACAATGGTAAAGAGGAGGTATTAGCATTCCCAAGTAAGTGTCAGATGCCAGGCACACTTCCCCTTAAGGATAGGAAGTTAATTGAATTTCCCATAGTATTTGGAATGGAAACAAGCCATGGGCACTTATGTCAGTTTCACACTCCAGCTTTATGGGAGGGGCACATTTATTTAAAGATCTCATTTTCCGAAGCTCGCTTTACTGTACATTTCCATAAGGATGGGTTAATACATCTTTTTGTGAATCAATCTATGAGCAGTGATTTTTTTTCCCTTGACTGCAACATCCATTTCTTTATTGTAAAATTATTTTTCTTTCAAGCCAATTTTTAATATAGTTTAGGCATTGTGATGCATTATACTGCATAGAAATGTGGCCTGCAGCGCATAACCTATAATTATTTCTGGAAGTGTTTCTGGTCATGTTTTATGCACAGCATTAAGTCAAAATTGCTGGAGAACTTTTTGGTCACAGTGTCCTTGGTTTTCATGAGTGAGGATGTTTCGTACAGAATAGCCCAAACCAGTTAAAATAAACTCCCTCTCTCTCCTTCTCTTCTCACAAACTCAGACCTTTTCAAGTGCGCTGTCAAGTCTGGGTAGAGATCTGTGACTTGACCCAAGGGAGATGGGACCTGATTTGTCTTGTTGAGTCCAGGCTGAGATAGGTAGGGATGGGTGAATGCGGTTCGGAAGTTCGGAGTTCAGCCCGAACTCGGCCTGTTCGGACGACCGAACCGAACCGAACTTCCTAACAAGAACTGGCCGAACCAAACTCAATTCCGAACGTCGAAATGACCGAACAGTTCGGTCAGTTCGGATCGCATTCGGGTGAGTTTGGGTGGCAAAAAAAGGTTCACTGGAAGGTCAAACGGACAGGGAGGGGTAGTACTAGTCACTGAGGAGCAGACTTCCAGGCACCAGGGATGGAGAGGCTTGCAAGAAATGAAACTATCTGCCTCTCCCCTTCCCAACACCTTCTGAGCTAGTCACTGTTCCTGAACAGCAGGCGTTGAGTAGGATTTTTAGATTGCTTTAAGTTTCATTTCAGTTTTGTATTGAAAGGAAACTTAAACCTTAAACTGAAACCTTGTGTTTGTGATTCCCCCCCATCCCATATATATAGAGATAGAGAGAGATAAATATAGAGAGATAGAGAGATAGGTTAGGGATAGTAGGAGATAGCTTAGTGATAGAGATAGCGTTAGTGATTTAGTTTTAGTGTTTGTAGGAGTAGGCCTGTGTACTTATTAGATAATCCATTTAGTTCATAGCATTTAGAATAGTTAATAGCAGTTAGATTTAGTGTAGATAGATAGATATAATATTAGATTAAAAAAAACCCATATAAAAACAAAAAAAAAAACAAATAAAAACAAAAGAAAACCGTATAAAACCCAATAAAAAACCAAAAAACCATATAAAAACAACAAAAACACACATAACAACATTTCCCAAACGACCGAATCAAACAGCCGAACCTGAACCCAGCGAATTAACTGAACTGCTGAACCGAACGGACGAACCAAATGCAGCCGAACCGAACGGCTGAACCGAATGGACAAACCAAACGCAGCCGAACCAAACGGCCAAACCTGAACCGCGATCTGTTCGCCCATCTCTAGGGACAGGTGCACTCTCCACCCATTCCCATAGACTCAGACTGGGCCAGGCCCCCATGCTTCATGACACTTCACACACACCCCAAAGAGCATTTTTACATCACACACACCCATAGGGGGTGTGGCTACATTGGAAAATGACAGAGGGAACATCTAAACCCCATCCATTTTCTAACATATCCCCACCCTCAACAGAAAACGATGCTGTCACAGGACTCTGGGGTAGGGGAATAGGAGGGGGACAGGGTTAGAATAGTATGGGCTCAGAACTGCATAGCAGCATTGGACCAAGGCTTAGGTTAGCTCCAATGCAGTTGTGCTCAGACTTAGCTTGGAGCCAGTTTCCTGGCCTGATACGCAATTGATTTTATTTTATTTATTTTTGTATTTTTATACCGCCCCCTCATGCACAGCATCTCAGGGCGGCTAACAACATTTTAAAACAAATAATATTATAAAATTTAACATTTTAAATAACCCAACAGTAAAATCAATAAAAAGCCACCCTAACCCAACCACCTATTCCATCACCTTAGGAAAATGCCTGGCAGAACTGTTCCTACACTGTTACAAAGAGAGGGGAGGTCTATGGCCAGGCAGACCTCCAATGGGAGGGAGTTCCACAGTCGCAGAGTGGCCATCGAGAATACCCTCCTCTTAGTCGACACCCGGAAAACCTGGGGAGCCTCAAGGAGGGCACCCCTGGACAACCATAGAGGATGATCCCGAACCAGGAGGGTGAGGTGGTCCTACAGATAATTGGGGCCTAGGCTGTTTAGGGATTTAAATGTTTAAAGGATTTGAGTCTGGGGTCTCTGTATGAAGCTGTTCCAAGAAACTCATTCAGGTTTTATTGGGAATTTAATTCACAAGCCACTCCAGAGTGGGAAGTTTCTGGCAACCTGGTCAGAATCGGGGCTAGATACGGAACAAATGTTCATGCAGCTGGCAAGGTGGGTGGGTGAGTGGGAGGGGATCTGCACAAATGTGTGGCCAGTTGACCCTGCCTCCGGCGTGTGTCCATAAGCCCACCACGTCCCCATGATTGGAAGCCATAGACAGCTGCCATGGTGGCCAGTCCAAACTGGGCCTGGAATAGGAGGCATGCTACCATATGTGATAGTCCACTTTGCCCTGGTTGAACAGGCCGTTTCCCTCCCAGGCATGTTGGCAGCTATCCCAGGCTGTGATCCTGGGATCACAGCCTGGTCTACCTGCCAACACACCCGGGCTAACTTTGGGGCTATCCGTCAACACAGCCGGGATAACTTTGGGGGCAAACATCTGGATTGCCCCCAACAAATATGACAGTGGCCCATGGGTCCAAGAGAGTCTAAGCAGGCCAGTGTTACATTTGTTAACACCCTGTGTTGTCATGACACTCCATAGAGGGGAGGACACTGTATGAAGCAAGTAGGAAAGTACCAATGGCCTAGCCCTGGGGTCTGCCCTGCTTCTCTAGAAGCCTCAATTTCTCCTGGTTAATCTCTGCCCAGTTTTGGAACAAAATCATGTGAAACCACAGAGATTTCTATGGCTCAGTCTAGTAAAAAAAGTATAAATTTGAAGTAGGTTCACTCAAAATTCAATCAAGATTTGCCAAAATATGTGTGAGCTTTCTCAAACAGTACAGAGAAATTGCCTATGTAAAATAGAAAGTTTAATTGACTTTGTTTTCCATTTTTCATTCATTTTTCGTGGGCACTGCTATTGTGAGAAATGTAAGTTAAGAGGAAATCACAGACATTTCTGTCAATGTCAATTTCTCCATTATTTAGATTTCTGTCTCTAATGTTACATAAAAACAGGGTTCTTTCCTTAAGTGTTAACAGCATGTGATACCGACGTCAGATTCAAAGTTACTAAGCAGAATTATGAGAAATGAATGAGTTTCACTACTTGGGTGTTGCATTCCGCCCACTTTAAGTCAGTAGCTCAATTATGATTACATTATAATTACTATGGGTAAAAAAGCATGGAAATGGAAAGTTAAGACTCCAGTCTTAACATCTGTGCCATGTAAGCAGTAAAGATGTTGTACAGTATCACATATTTGGTGATTTCAGACTTTACGGGCGGACGGTTCACCACAGTGGATTCCCGGTGGGGGTGAACAAAACAACCACCCCCCGCGGCCAATAAACGCCCTGAACAGACGTGACGGGACCGGGACCACGGTTGGGAATTAGGCCGACAGATCATGGACTGGGGCAGCGCAACAGACGTTACGCGATTCCCAGCCGTGGTAAAAATACCAAGAAGCCCCCGGGAAGGGGCGGGACACAGACATGGCCACCTGAGGGCAAACAAAGCCAAAAGGCACTAAAGGGAATGCCCACACAAGGGAAACGGGAAGGGAGGGGGGAGAGGGAGAACAGCCGGACAGGTTCCACACACAGCAGGCACACACACACACGCAGGCACGGAGGACAGGGAAGACAGGGAAGGGGGGGACACGGGCGAACCGACACCACGCAAGGCATGCCGGGCACCGCGGGGGGGAGGGCTGGGCTGCGGGACAGGGAAGAGGGGAGGAATGGGCACAGGGGCACGGCAGGACACTGTCACCAGGGACACCCCACCCCACAGCAGAACAGTCCACACGGGCACCCCCACAGCAAACACACAGTCCCGGAAGGGGGGGGCCTGCAGCTCGGGAGAATGTCACAGCGGGAGGCCATATGTCGGAACGGCTCCTGCGGTCTGCCGGGGGTGCCCTCCTGGAGGTCCCCCGTGTTAAGCGGGGGGCCACGATGGAGCGAGCATTCTCGGTGGTAGGGCCGCGGCTGTGGAACTCCCTTCCGGAGGAAGCTCACCTTGCCCCTAGCCTTTTGACATTTTGGCGGAATTGTAAGACCTGGATGTTTGCCCAGGTCTTCGGGAGGGAGGGTGTGGGGGGGGTGATTTTAATCCCCCGCCCATTTATTTATTTGTTTTTCTAGCCCTGTTTATATGATGTGTTTTAGACGATGTAGTTTATATTTATATTTTAAACTGAATTTTTAACATTTTATTATTGTTGTTAGCCACCCCGAGCTGCATTGCAGGAGGGTGCGGGATATAAATCTGTAAAATAAATAAATAAAATATGTCACAGCAAGCCAGCCGGGAACAGTCCAGGAGGCACATGCAGTCAAGGCATCCCACCGAGGGGCAAATGGACGGCAGCCAGGAGAGGCAGTCCAGCACAGCAGGTCCAAGTATGGGTGGCCCCATCAGAGAAGGAGGTCAGGAGGGACAGTTCTGGGGCCCCAGACCCCCGGTGCACACAAGCAACCCAGGAGGGAGAAGAGAAGCCCAGAAGGGGCCCAGTTACACAGCTGGGGCAGCAGCACACAGGGAAGCAGGCATCTTGGCAGCAAGGCAGAGACAGCAGGGTGGTGGCAGGCACCAGGGGTCAGGCCCATGGGCAGGTCCCTAAGCCCACATGGCCCAGGACACAAGGGGGCCAGGGAGGTACCCAGGGGCTCACAGGCATCCGTTGGGGGAAGCTCCGGGCCCAGTGCCAGGGTGCCCGGACCGATGAACCAGGTGGGGCCAATGGATCATGCCCCGGCGGTACCCCAGCACGGATATGTGGTGGGAGATCATGTAGTAAGCCTCGAAGGGGTCGTGCACAGAGAGCCCCAACTGGACATCAGGACGGAGCCATACCCGTGTCAGTGTCGACATCCCCGCTGCAGAAGGCTCCATTACACAGCAGGCAGCAGCAGGGGGCCAATGAAGATGCCCCAGCCCCAGAAGCCGGTGATACACCGCCACATGTGTGCGCTGGTAGTCACATGCCCCGTGAACGCTGCCAAAGTAGGACACGGCCAAGGCAGGGCCCCCCTCTGCAAGGCACTGAGAGTAGGCTGCCAGGCTGCACACGCACAGCGCACTCACAGTCTCAGACCCGGACCAGGGCACATGCGAACACCTATTCACCGGGACGCACCCATCAGGGTAGCGGACCAGCCCCAGGGTCTCTGTATGTAGCCAGCAATCTCGTGCGCTCGCATCGTAGCCGAGGTAGCAGAGTCCAGAGCTCAAGCTGGCGAAGGCGGACGAGCGACTGTCCGGCCTGCCCAGGTGCAGCTGCATGGCAGGACTACGCCACAGGTCACAGAGGGACATGTTCTCGGTGTAGGTCCAGATATGGGGGCCCCCATGCGGGACGGGAAGCAGGAGCCCCATGGATGGACAAGCAGCCATGGTCCAACCACCCAGGAAGACTAGCACAGAGCTCTGGGGGCCTCACACACCTTCTGGGGCCAAGGGGCCTCCCGGGGGTTCCAAGGACAGGGAAAGCGGCCACGGGCTGTAACATTGTAGGACAACAGAGCGAGGCGTGGGGTGCAGACCCAGCACAGCTGCACAACACAATAGCTCTCACATACCAACTAATCAGCACTCCAAGGCCACGGAGCCTCAAACACTGGGGGGGGGGGGGTTTGTTGGCAGATCGCTTCAAGCCATACGCGGAGCATGCGGAGGACTGCGCCCATTCAGGGGGGTGCCCACCACTCTGGACCACCCCCTGGGGTTCCTCTGACAGGTCCCTGCACGGCCACGGTTGCCCCACCCCCCTTTCTCGCACATACTGGACCAGGAGCCACTGTACCATAAACACCTTTAATATCACCCATGTGTACATTGACACCCAGTCCCTCATCACTGGTTGTGCCCTGCCACCACCTCTCCCCCCCACAGCCCTACCCCTCCTACCACTCCCCCCCATCCCCGCTGTCCCCTGGCATGGCCCCGTGCGCGCCCAGTCTGGGCCATAGAGCTCATAGAGCTGACCTCCCCCCGCTGTCAGTGCTGCTAAACGTGTCCCGGGCCGCCTCCTGTTCTGGTTGGGGCGGCCCTGGTAGGCTGGCCAGGGGGGCCAGGCCCCAGGGCCCCCCTAGCAGCTGCACCCTCCGGGGGCCATCAGGCACAGGGAGGTGAATGCGTGGCCCCTGAGGGCGTGGGGGGGGACAGGGGGGCAGGAAAGGGAGCAGGTTCTCCAAGGGGCCTGCCATGGGTGCCTGGGCTGCCAGGGTGCCCGGGAGGCCGCCCGACATGACATATGCACACATTGTCCCGGCGTGCAGGAGCAATGAGGTCCCGATATCATAGGACCTGTCCATCATGTTCGAGTGCTCCTGAAACATGGCATTTATGTCCTGCCGCAGCCCCCCGAGCAGCTGCTCCTGCCTGCTGTGCTCCCTGTGCTCCCAGCGCCCGGTCCAGGGACTGCTCGATGGCCGCCTCCATCCGGCCCATGACCGCGATCATCCTCTCCCCCTGTTCCTCTGCTGTCCGGACTATATCCTCTGCCAGTTCCTCCCTGCGCCTGCGGACCCATGCCCGGTGCTGCCTCATGCGCTCAGCTGGAGGCACAGGCCCAGGGGCAGCTGGCTGCTGGGGTTGCCCTGTGGTTAAAGGAGGTTGTGCTACAGTGTGCCGTGGGCCCCTGGCCCTGAGCCAATATAGCCAAGGGGCACTGCGGTCCTGCTGACATGTGACGCGGCCCCTCCACACCCATGGACCCCTTTCCCTTTCCCCCTCCTACCCATGCCCGGGTAGCCCATCGGTGAACCCCGGCGGGCCCTCCATACAGGATCTGCTGCCTCACCTGCTCCCTCAGCCTGCTGGGCGGGCTCCTCGGTGGCTGCCTCTTCTGTTGCCAGGGCACTGTCCCGTGGTGGTCCGTGGCCTGTGAGTGAGGGGGGGTATTTTAGTGTGGAGGGGGTGCAGTTGGGCACCCTGTGGCTGGGCCCCCCTCCCGCCTTTCGTGGGGGGCCCGGGTCTCAGTCTGAGGCCTTCCCTGGCCCTTGTAGCCCCCCCACATGACCTTGGACCCATGGGCACGAGCCCTCTCCCCAGTGGGCCGGTTACTTACCCTCTGTGTCGGCCACGGAGTCGTCCGAGGCCAGGCCCTCAGTGTGGGAGCACTCCCCCAAGGACCCCCATCTGTGTGAGGTGCGGGTTCCAGTATCCGACTCGCCCTGCCCAGCCTGGCCCAGGTAGCTCTCCGGGCTTCTGTCAGGGGGGGGGGCTGTAGGTTACGGAGCACATGGGCCTTTCTTCCTGGGGGTCTGGGGCCCTGGAGCTGGTGTCTACAGGGGGGGGAAGTGAGGGGAGTGGGTACCTCGACACATTCCCTGCCCTGGTCCACAGCACTTCAAACGAGTCGCGGGTCCACTATGGAGCCCTTCATGTGTAGGAAGTGGTCCAGGGCATCGTAATATGGGGCTGTCTGGGCTCCGTGCCCAGATCTCCTGTTGTTGTCCTGGATTGCCTTGTACCCCTCCTCAGCTCTTTTGCCTTTGAACGGCACTGTGCCACTGTGCGGGGGTGCCCCGCCGCCTCCATGTCCCGCACTATGTCCCTGTAGACCTGCTCATTGCGCTGGTTGAGCGCAAGCTCCAGTTGGTACTCCAGGGTCCCTCAGATCCGAACGAAGTCCCTGGTCTCCTGGAGTCCCCACTGGCCCCCTCTGTGGTAGGCCTTCCTCCCTACTCTCCACGCTGGGTCTTCTCCCTCCTCCTCCAACCCTTCCTGCTGCCCCTCCGGCCGGGCTGGTCCGGTGTGCTTCGGGGGGTCGCCCGCCCAGGCCGTTTTCCATGTCTGCGGGAGGCAGTGGGTTGGGGGATTACGGTTTGTTCAAGGTCGGGTCGCCCTCGCCCCCTCGGGGGTGGCTGGCCATGCCCTTTGCCCCCCTTTGCCACCCCTTTGCCCCCTGTTCCCCTTGCCCTTGCTCCCCATTACCCGTTTCCGGGGTGCCTCCTCTTCCGCCGGCCCGGCTGATGTCCCCGGGGTGTCCTGTGCTGGCTGCTGCTGGTGATCTCTCCCTACCACCACCTCCATGTTCAGCGTGGAAATTTAGTGCACCTCCCCCACCCCCTCCTGTGCTGTCTCGCCCTCCACCACCACCAGTGCCCCTGCCTCCTCCGCCACCACCTCCACCTCCTCGCCCCTAGATCTCTCCTCCGCCACTGCTCTCTTCCTCCTCCTCCCTCCTCACTCCATCCCGCCACGTTAGCCAGCTGCATTTTTCCCTTTAAATTCCCCTCCGGTGTCTGTGTTGATGCTGGTTGCCTGGCAGTGCCATTACGTGCATTGCCCATGGCTGGGGATCATTTCCTTTGATCCTTTGATCCCAGGCCGTGTTTGCTGAAGAATTTCCTCCTTTTTTGAGAATGCAGTGCACTAAATTTCCACTGCTGGCTCACTACCATGATTACCCTAACAGTGAAATTTCAGAATTTCAAAGCCTCACCTCATACTGAAATGCAACTGTCTCTGGGGTGGGGAAAGCCATATACTGAAATCTATCATCATGTACTGAAATGCAGCTTCCTCTGGGGTGGGGAGGATGGCCATATCTAGTCGAATCCCTCACCCATGTACTGAAATGTGGCAATCGTGACCTGCAGTCCCTTCTGCCCCATCCATAGGCACCCCACACCATTATGCCAGTGCCCGGTTGGGAGCACAACTAACGTGTTGGTGGGCAACCATGTCAGAAGCACTGTGCTTCCAGCACCCTCCCCCCTTCCATGACATGCAGTTGCTTTAGCCCTAACTGCCCCGCTTTGGCCCAGTTGGGCAGGCCTTAGTCTGGGCTAAGACAACTTCTGGGGTTGTCTAGAGGTCACAGCCTGGGTTAGACCCCAACACCACTCGGGGCAATCCTGGGCCAACATCTGGTGACATGCTGCTAGGTCCCAAGCCAAAGCAGGCAGAAAGCATGTCTGTTTTTATCCTGTGTTAGGGACTCCACTTTGTATAATCCAGTGAATATTCTTCTATATTTAAAAGTGATGCCATTCATAATAATTAGGAGAATCATAAGTGCAGCATTGTAAAACAGTAATTAAGTGATCATATTTCTATGTCGGTATTAAAATGCTATTGTGTATAATGGATTTAAATGCACAAGCAAAGCAAGCAATTGAAAGAAAATGCGATTTCATTTTTATTGCACTGAAACATAACAGGGCTTGATTCTGCTCCCACTTACAATTGACCACATTTAATGTGCCCCATTATTTTTATATCTACTCCTATAACTCCACTGCCTTCAGTGGAGTGACGTGAGGTGCCTACAGTTATAAGCGAGAGCAGAAAGAAGATGTATATGTATACAGTTCTTCTCAGTCTTTCTCCACTGAAATCACAGCTGTGTGCCATAGTCTTTAAGAATCAAATCCAGATTTCTCACAGAGCATCTGCATTAGGGCACATTCACATGAGTAGTTTCTCCTGCCTTTTGAATTTACTGCAGATGATAACTATGGCATCTTATTTAATTCAATTCAATTCACAATTTATTTATACCCCGCCTCTCTCAAACGACTCGAGGCGGCTAACGACAACTAACAGTCACATATACTGGGGATTCTTTCCCACACAGGGGACCCAGCCATCACAATAAACAATATACATAAGTAAACTCCATCTTATATAACTCCCACTCAGACCATCCCCTAAAACAGCGGAGAGGTCCCCACCAACAAATACCCTGCTCTCACCAGGGTATATAGCCAACTCCACCCCCCTCTCACCGGGGTGAGCCAGCCCATCCTACCTTCTCTTATAACAATACCCATCCCTACATACGCCACAATACTTCAATACATCATAAATATACCCCCATAGGACATATTCCGGGTACTCCACGCAGGGGCCCAGGTAATAATACTAACAAAACAAACAATTTACATACCCAAAATTTCACTAATCCCAAAACCTGCAACTCCAACTAATCTACCCACCACTCCTAAACTTCTCCCACTGGTACCAGATACATCCCCTCCTCCACTAACTCATTCTCTCCTACTTCACTCAAAAAATCTCACTATCTCCACCCCTCTCACATCAGGGGAATATGACTCCAATATCCTTCCATCCTTAATGTTCCCAATATAGTTAACTCACACAAATCCTCCCCCAGCTCCATCCCCATTATCCCATCTGTATACCATACCTCTTCTCCCTCCACATCATCACCCATAGTCTCCCCCCCTCCCCCCATGCCCTGAAGGGCCCCAAAGGGCCGCACCCTTCCCTTTAAGCGTCTTCCGGAGCCCGGCGCGGGGGGAGGAGGGCGTGGGGGAGTTCTCCAAACAATCCCCACTCACTGTTCCCTTTTCACCCGCAGGTCTCTCATGGTGCCCCCCAGCCAGGTGCCCCTCAACAGGAGCAGCAGCAGCAAGAGCAACGGTGCAGGCACACGCCCCCGGTGATAGGTAGGAGACACAGTGTATCATTGCCGCCGGGCTTCCCTTTAAGTGTCTTCCGGAGCCTGGCGCGGGAGGGGGGGGGGGGGGGGGGGGGGAGTTATAGCTGCCATTCCCATGTTGCATCTCCATTATTTGAAATCTCCTGCAAAGCCATGCTGTCATCGACATTCCACAGTCCCATCACCCCAGAATGGTGGGAGATGGACCAGCAGGCCACACCACCCAAAAGCCCAGCTCGGCTACCCACTCCTTATACTCGGTCCCACACACATGGTGGCCAAGGACCTGCTTATACCGGCTCACAATCCATAGCCAGTCACCAAATAACCAATAAACCAATAACCAATAACAAAAAAAACCCAAATAAATAACCAAATAACCAATAAATCAACAACCAATAACCAAAAACAAATAACCAAATAACCAGCAACCAAAAAACAAATAACTAATAAACCAATAACCAATTGGGGTCAGCCATTAGCAGGGGTCAGTCATTAGCCCCTGCGCATCCCCCCTCAGCCAAATGTCAGCAGGACCATGGTTTCAGACACACCCCAACTTCTCTCCCTATACTCCATGGTTGACTGGTCCACAGTCAAGTATATGGAATGAGCCTGGGATGGCAGAATGGGGGGACAGGAGTGGTGGGGTTGACTTTCAATGAAGAAAAACACTGTGTTACGTTCACTAGATAAGGAAATACTTATCTCCGTGTCAACCATGCAACTCCCCCAGAACAATACCCAGATGGAGACCTTGAGCAACTTGGGAAACTGCACACCTGGCCACTTCGTTACATGGGGGGGAGGGGCATTATGTACCCCCTGTTTCCAGCTCCTCCCCCCGTCCCCAAGGAGAGACACCATGATTCCACATTACACATAAGATTCAGGGGAACAAGCAGAGGGCTGGGGCAGGCTGGTAACTTATTGTTTCTGTTTAAGGAAAGAAACAGATTCACTTATGCAGAGACAATCCCACTGACCTAATTCCCCACTCCAAACCAGGAGAGACAACTCCCACAGAGGTCAGAATCAGAATCTTTGATGTGCAGGAACCATCTTAGACAAAAGCTAGGCATGCAGTCAGCCAGGTGATGGTGGATTGGTTCATACATGTGGCCTGTCACACCACTTCAAATGCTTTGTTGCAGTGTCTGAAGACTAGTGCTCAAACAAAAATCAAATTGATTCTCACGATAATTTTGCAGGAATCGAGAATTGCTGCCGCGATTTCACAGCTTTTTCAAATCCCAATCGAGATCTCGGATGAAACTCAATTTATTTTTCACAACAAGTTACCATTTATTGTTTGCCATGTTTACTGGTTACTGCGGGTTATTGCCATTTATCATTTGTATTGGTATTGCGATTTACCGTGTGCCATGCTTACTGGTTACTGTGAATTGCCATTTACCATGTTTATTGGTTTATTGGTTACCGTGTTTATTGGTTATTGGTTTATTGGATTTTTGTGGTTATTGGTTATTGGTTTATTGGTTATTTGTTTTTTGGGTTATTGGTTATTTGGTTATTTGGTTTTGGTTATTGGTTGTTGGTTGTTGGTTTATTAGTTATTTGGTTATTTAGTGTTTTTTTTTGGTTATTGGTTTATTGGTTATTTGGTTACTTGGTTATTGGTTGTATGTATGTATACGTTTATTGTTTAGCCAAAACCATAACAAATGCACAAATAAAACGAATAATAATTAATAACCAACACATAACTCTTATTATAGAATAGAAAACTAAAATCAAATATCTATGCTTGACCAGCAGTCTGCTACTAGCGGACCCTCCAACCATCTTAACCCTCTATACCTCCTCATGTACCATTCTCCCGATTATTCAAGGATATATGGTGGGGGGCAAGATTGAATGCCTGATTCAAATGGCTGCCCAGAAAAATTTAGCCACCGCCCTGGACAGCTCCGAATCAATTGGGTTCAGTAACCTCCATAGAGTACTCCCAGAAAACCCATTGTTCATATAATGTCCCCCCAAATACTTATATCTGGGGCCATCGAATGCTGGGCAGCACATAATTTTGTGCTCAGAGGTATCTACCTCCCCTAGTTGGCACAGGGGGCACACCCGCTGAGCCCATGGGGTCCCTGCATAACGACCCTCCAGAACTGCTGAGGGGAAAACATTTTCCCTCATCTGGAAAAGGCAGTATGCCAGTTGGCATCCTGCCATTCAAAAAGATAGTAAGAGCCAGGCATCATGGGGTATAAGGGATATAATAGGATGTCACTTTCTGTACGTCCCTCAGGGCATTTTCAGATTGAACAGACTGGTCCCATAGCCATCTTTTAATTAAACCTTTACAGGCCACCCACCCCAGGGTTCCCAAACTGTCAAATGAAAATCCCAAATTGGAGACTTGGCTCTCAGTCCTTCTCAACCAGCTATCCCCAAGACCAGCAGTGATGGCCACTAGCGAGTTATCTGAACAGGGGAATAGTACCTTTCTAACCCAGTAGTTTAGGAAGGCCTGCATAGCATATACTCTGAGGGGTGTGCCAAGTACTTCTGCTCTCAGGATCACATGTGGAGTCCCCTGGGGCGCATCCAGAATCGTCTGCAGAAATGTATTTTGGAGACTCTTCAGGGTAGTAAAAAACGCTGGTCCCCAAACTGGAAATGCATAAAGAAGATGGCCAATCACTTTGGCTCTAAAAAGTCGCAAGGCTGGAAGGACCAACCTCCCGCTCTGGCTGAAGAAAAACTTGGTAATGGCTGCTATAGATTTTTTTGCCTGTTCTTGGGCAGCTTCAAGGTAGACCTTCCAGCCTCTAATGGTGGAAAAAATCACACCGAGGTACTTGAATGCCTGCACTTGCTCAATATAGTTGTCCCCTATGGCCCAATGATGGCCTTTTGGGGCTCTTCTGGGGCCTACGACTAATAGCTTTGTTTTGGCAGAATTGATTGTCAACAGCTCAGCCTGGCAATATTCTCCGAATGCTGACATCATGCGCCTCGTCCCCACCAGAGTTTGAGAAATTAGTACAGTGTCATCTGTGTATAATAACAGTGGTATTTGGCGATCACCGATCTTGGAGGGATGTGTATTGCATGTCTTCATGAATTGGACCGAGTCATTCAGGTAGAGGTTGAAAAGAGCGGGGGCCAATAAACATCCCTGCTGCACTCCCGATTTCACCTGCACAGGGTCAGAGAGTACGCCTTGAGGGTTGACCCGGACTCAAAGAAAATTCCCCGAGTGGAGCTTGATGATGAGAAACAATAGCCTAGGTTCCATATCCAAGGCCTGAAGCTTGGTCCAAAGGCGCTCCCTACATATAGAGTCAAACGCCTTTTTGAGATCAATAAAACAAAGGAAAAGTGACCCCCGATCAGTAGTTGGCCTGGCAATTAAAGCTGCCAGAGCAAATATATGGTCAGAGGTTGCGGCTCCCTTGCGAAAGTCAACCTGCTCTGGCTCAACTAGCTCCTGTCTTGTTATCCAATGTTGTAATTTGGTCAACAAGAGTGGTGTATATAATTTGGCTATAATGCTCAGGAGGCTAATCAATCGGTAGTTGCCTGGGTCCAAAGGGTCCCCTTTTTTATAAATGGGGACAAACCTACTGAGAGCCAAGAGGACGGAAGGGCACCAGTCTCATTGATATAAGTAAACAGAGATACTAATACCTCCACCCACTGCACCGGGTCGCTCTTCAGAAGCTCCAGAGTTATAAAATCCGGTCCCGGGGCTTTGCCGGATTTAAGGGAGCCAATAAGTGCGATCATCTCCTCAACAGTGATTGGATGCCACTTCTGAAACCTATTCATAGGGAAAATCTCCAGATCCAGAGGGCCCACTCTGGACTTTGAAAACAGCCCCCCGTAAAAGGCTTGCCATACTTCTGGTGGAAGGGATGCACTACGGCATTGCCGTCTCCCCTTTGGAAGTTGGTGGATCATCTTCCAGAATTTCCGTGAGTTATTTTCGTTAGCTGCCTTGGTAAGGGCTGCCCACAGTGCTTTCTGAGCACCATTTAACTTTAGTGCTATCAGTTTGCGATAATCTTTCCTCGTATGTGTTAGTAGGAGCCTCAAAGAGTGACAGGGGTTGGCTTTCACTTTCCTACCCAATCAGTGAAGCTGAGCTCTTACCCTATAACACTCAGAATCGAACCACCGTTATTGGTTTGTTACCATGTTTATTGGTTATTGGTTTATTGGTTTATTACCATGTTTATTTGTTTATTGGTCATCATGTTTATTCGTTATTTGATTTGGTTCACTGGCAACCAGGTAAACAACAACCTGGTAAATGGTAACCAACAACCCAGTACACAGTAACTCACTAACTAGAAATACAATGATAAATGACAACCTGGTAAACGTAAACAGTAAATGGTAATTCGAGAAAAGATTATTGACCCAGAATTGTTGAGAGACAGCATTTTCTCTTTTATCGTTTCTCATTTAAAATGAGACGAGAATCTCAATTCTCGGCAATAAGCAAGAAAAATTCAAAATCACGTTTCAGTCCTGCTGAAGACACCATGGCCATCTTCTAGAGAGCCATGGAGTGCAATCAGCTAGCGGTGCTCCAACTCATCCTCACATCACTGAGGCTTTCCAGCAAGAGGTCCAGGCAGTGTAAGCAGTCTACTTTGACTGGCACAAGGCCATCACCAGCTGCCTTGGTGTCCTCTGTGGGGTTCAGGCCAAGGCAGTGTGGTGCAGCCATATGTGGGGTTCCCACATGGCCCTATGCCAGGATCTCATTCATATCTGTCGGCGATGGGCCACACTGGCAAGAATGGAGGTGATGTATGGTGAGCATCATTGTATAATGGACCAAAATATAATGGAGCAAAGTCAGCCCTGACATAATTCCAAGCTATTCCTGCTGGAGTCAACAGAAGCTGAGTCCACTTACACTATGGATGTATTTGGCTAATTATGCTTCTTCTTTGGCTGACATTTCTTTACAGTTAATAAGGCATGAAATCATCATTAGTGGTATATGTCCTAACATTTAATCCCACTGTGTCATATTTTAATTAGGCACTAAGAGGAACTAAATGGTTCCCGCTCTCTCAGGATGTGATTATCTATGATAATCACAGCTCTTGAGGTTAGCTTATTGCTTTTATTAAACGAGCACCCTTTACTCTTGAAATTATATTGTATTTATATTATATATTTATATATGTTAAGCTAAAACCCCATTTTCAGGATTATCACTGAAGCCCAGACATGGTTGTTGTTGTTTTTATAATGTGTTGTTGGTTTTCTGTTTTTTGTGAGTGTTGTGGGAATAATTAAAACGGGTTTTGTGCAAATTTTCTTTTTGGTTTGGTTCTTATTTTTGGAGTTAAGTTGTTTTGAAGTCTCTGTTTTAATGTAAAACCATGGCATCTCAATGTTTTATCGGAGTATGATAAATTAAACTGTGTTCACTTTACAGACTTCAGCCTGGGTACTCTGGATAGTGTTTTTGAATATTTAGCAGGGTCTGATGCTGTTGGAGACTTTTTATTAAGGTTGGAAGGTTTTTGTAGGGGTGGGACTATCGGTATTGGATTAATCTAATTATATGGATAATGTCCGGTATCGGATTAATCCGATAATACTGATACTTACTGGTATCGGAATACTGGATCTTTAACATTACCAGATTTACTGGATTTTTTTACGTCACCGCCATTTAACAATGGCCACAATGTAAAAAAACTGGTAAAATCAGCAATGTTAAAAATCTGGTATTCCAATACTGGTAAATCTGGTATCGGGAGATCTGAAACCGGTAAATCCAGTAATCCCCCTGCAGTCCCACCCCTAATTAACAGGCATTCATGCTCATTGGATGCAGGGACACACATCAGCAGTTCCATCCTGTCTCATTGACATTATTCCATCCACTCTGATTGGATGTCAGTTTACCTAACTGAACGTCACAATACTACTGAAAGGATTGACTGGCCTGAGCCAGCTGCAGTACATGTAAGGAGGATTCTTTGATGTAAGGAGGAGCTTCCTCCCAGGGGTGGCTGGGACTGGAAGGATCCTTCTGTTTGCAAGCTGCTGAAACCCAGTGGAGAGAAAATGAATCCATGCTGGATCCTTGTCAAAATTCTATGCCTTTTCTTGTCCAATGGGCAGGTACCAGATGTATTCAAGTCAGGGAGGTGGTGTGGGGACAGTGCACTGTCTACATTAGCTCCAGTCCAGAGTACTTTAGACACTATCTAAGACTCAACAGTACCCAGTGTCCTCACGCTACACACTTCCCTCCAACTTCAGATGTGCAGTGCCCTCCCAGCACACACTTCCCTCCAAGTGCGGGTGTGCTATTTCAAAAAGTAACCTTGAATTACAAGAAAAGACACAGAGTTTGGCTGGGGGTGTGGGTAGGGATGAGATTGAAGAAGAGACACTGAAATCATATGGGTTTAGATTTTACTGAAAAAGAAAAAGTTCTGGGGGGAACGTACAGCACGCAAATGGGGGGAAGGCAGGGACTTTGCATTGTGGGACTCACCATGGATCTTTTCTCGCTCCTCCCTCAGAAGGATGTGGGGAGGCTATATTTCAGGCATCTGGTGCAGCTGGGACAGTGCGCAATCCGCTGGGAGGATCCTTGCATTTTTAAGCTGCTGATGGCTGCCAGAGAGAGAATGGATCCATGCCGGATGCTATACTTTTCACAAAACCCACCAGAAGTCTCTTCAAACACCTCCCATCCTGTCCCCAGCAAAGTCCTGGGTATGGGTGAAGTTGATGTCTTGGTTGCCACTCCCAGGGACAGGTGGGAGGAGGGAGCCAGTGACTGTTTCACAGCAGGTGACTGCCTCTTCCTGCTCAGTCCAAACTCCCTTCTCCAACTCCCTGCACCAACACCAATGAATAAGATTGCATAGGGTTAAGAGTCTAGGAAGTCCTGAGCTGCTGGGGGAGTTTAACTTCTGGAGATCCCTACCTCCACCCAGCAGTTCAAGAGTTTCTAAACTCGTAACCCTACACAGCCTTATTTACTTGTGTTAGTCAAGGGAGGTGGTGTGGGATATGGGAGGGGGAGCGTTGTGGGTGCTGTGGGATATCCTCTCTCCAGCTACCATCCTAGACTCCCTCCTCCAGATACCACCATCTGAGCTTCCCTCCCATCCCGCATCTCTGGAGCTAAAGGATCCATTCTGTTTCTCTTGTGTGTACAGAGTAACCAAGGCTCAAGCTTCTCCTATCCCCCAGCCCTCTTTGCATCCTGGGGCTCTGAGCCCATTCAGAGTGCCCCTCCTCTTCTTTCCCTTCTTCTCCAATGTTCCCATTGCAAAAACAACCCTCCTCCCCCCGGCCACATTAAAATGGAGAATCACATTCACATGAATCTATACCTACCTTGCTCCTGCTACCTTGGCTGTGGCTCCTCCCTCTCCACTATTGTGAGCTGCTCTGGACTGTGAGCTTGGGGAGCTGATTCAGCAGACTGGGGGAGCCCCAACCCACTGTCCCCTCTCCCCATTCCAGAGGTGGTCTAGTTAGAGGTTGGGGAATGACAGATGGGGAGATCCAGCCATGTTCAAATGGGGCGGCAGGGTGGGGTTGGGGAGTCTACGGGTACTCAAATCATGGGGAAGTCTATGGACATCACAATACTGAAAGGATTGGTTGGCCTGACCCAGTTTCAGTACATGGCACAGCTCATCTCACCACTTCTCTGCATGAGAAAACGGGTCTGCATGTCATTTTTGTTATTACAATAACGATAATGAAAATTGTCATTTTCGTTATCGTTATTGCAATAACAAAAACAACAATGTATAATAACGATAACGAAAATAACAATGTTATTATCATTGTCGTTATTGTTAGTGCTGTGGCAGTTGAGTTTTGGAAGGAAAATGTGGAGAGGGGAGGAGGGAGCAGACATCTTTGAGCCTTACACAGGGTTGAACTCTTGAACTGTGCCTGTGTTGGGAGGGTTGAGCAGCTCACCAGTATCTGATGGCTTTATCGCTGACCAATGAACAGCACAGGCAGGCCCCAGCAGTCTCATGGCACTCTGTGATTGTTCAATGTCTGCTGCCTCCCACAACCAATCAGGGGGGCTCTGGGGGAGGGCACTGCAACCCTTTATAATGGGAAGTCCAGGCTTTTTCTCTCTTTTGTGTGAGAGCTCTGCTTGTCAGGTTGCGTTTACAGAACTGTGGTGCTCACTTCTTGCAGTTTGCACACAAAAAAATCCTCCGTAGCCCTCATTGTATTACCCATACCTTTCCATTCTCATAACCTACATTTTACCTTCTCCCTTTCCCTGCCCTTCTTCCCCCTGTACATTATATATAGATAGGTAGTATAGATTAGATATATATTACAGACATACAGATTATATCAGAATAGTTATATAGATAATTGATTAGATAATAGATAGTTTTCCTTTTCCCTTCCCCTGTTTCCCTTAGATTTAGATAGATATTACTTGTGTACATATATAGAGAGATAAGATATTATACAGGTATTTAGGCTAGTCTGCTTTATTATATATATTATGTTATCATATATATATATAAAGTTATCTGAATCGATACTGATAATGATACTGATACCAAAAATAAAATCTTCATTTAAAAGGATACCAGTGCTGATAATGACAATGATAATGAAAACTACATTGTTGTTAATAACAATAATGAAAACAACATTTTTAAATAACAAAAATTATAATGAAAAACAAAAATGATATGGGGACCTGGTGCACACCCCTAGGCTACACTGTTGAGAGAAACTGGGAAGGGAGGGAGAGATGGGTTAGAAGTGGTGGGACACTGGGGAGATACTGTAGAACCCAATTGGTGATCCTCTCCACTCTTGCTTCATTGCCTACTATGTTCTCCAATGTGCTGTGAATTTAACATTGCAGTTCATGATTTTAAGCACTGTACTCCCCCAATGGTGAAGGCACAAATTTATCTGCTGTACCCTAGCCCCCTCCCAAAGCAGCAAGAAAGGGTATTTTCAGACGTTACGTGGTCAATGTCAACCACAGTCAATTCCCTGTGGTGGCTTGGACCACGTAACATCTGTTGGGGGGAACAGATGTTCCCCCCCAGATGTTACCATGACGGGCAATCACATTCACCACGCGAGCGGCCAAAGCTGCGGGGCCGGAGGTCATCACGTGGTGAAGGCGATTCCCCGCCATGGTGACCCCCGCCATCACGTCTGGATGGCGGCCACAGCCTGGAATCCCCACAGGGATTCTGGCCCGTGGCCATAGCGGGCGAGCACTACAGCCACATTGGCCGCGGCGGCGGCGCATCTCCCCAGAGGGCTGGCGGCGTGGAGCGTGGAGGGGGCGGGGCCATGCAGCCGCACATTGTGCCGCGCAGCCCTGCCCCCTCCCCAATTCCCCACTGGGATTCCCCTGTTAGGGCGTGACGGGTCATCCGGCAGGGGATTAATTTATTGATTTCGTGATGGGGCCGATTGACCCCGTCATGTCTGAAAACACCCAAAGTCTGCTGACTCTGGGAATCTGGAGGCAAACAGACTGTGCAATGGGACCAAAATATATTTAATTTCATTTCACCTTTTATTTGTATCTCACTCTCTCTCGCCTATGGCGACTTGAGGTGGCTAACAACAAAGGTAGAAATATACAAGGAATCATACAATTGTAATTCAATACAAACAGCATAACCTAAATAACCCCTCAATTATTACAATATAACATATAACATAAACTCTCATCATTAACCATACCCTCTCTGTCCCTCACATAATACAATATAACACAATAAATCAATATTATTACAATACATCACGGTTGACCATATCATCCCATCCATATGCCCCATCCCTGCTGCCACCAGGGAAGGAGTCCATCAACTCCCCCCTACCCTCCTGATCTCACCAGGAGGGGGGACCTATCGTCCACAAGCTTGACAATAATACAACAATCTAAATATCAAATACACATTTCTTCTACAAAATCAACAAAACATAACCCTTCCATCTCTAACCCAATTCCAAAATCCCCCCCCCCATCCTGACCGCACCTTCCCCAGCACCTTCCCCTGCTGCCACCAGGGGTTGGTGCTGGGCCTCCCCCACTCAACGCAACCCACCACTCAGTATACCCTTCACCCAACACAGTCCCTTCCCCCCCAAACCCAACACAAAACAACTCACAATAATAACAAGCCCCTAAATCCCCTACAGACCCTTTGGCTGTGGCCCTTTGGCTCGTGGCCTGTGTCAAATCCACAGGCAGCTCCATTTTATGCCCCCTGGGCAGCTTCTGGTAGCGGGTCACGAGTTCACGCCAGGGCACCCAGCCCAGGTGCACTGGCTTCCTTGCCCCCCTGCCTCTTAGAACTAACTGTGTGATGTTCTTTCTCCCTGCAGGTGACTCAGCGGGGGATCAAGGCGGCCGGACAGGAGCAGCAGCAGCGGTGGCAGCAACCTGGCAGCACAGGGAATCCCAGCCAGATGGATGCAGATGAGACTCACTGCTCAACCCCAGGCAGCTCCCTTTTATGCCCCCCCTGGGCAGCTTCCGGGAGCGGCTTGCGGGGTCATGCCAGGGCACCCAGACCAGGTGCACTGGCTTCCTTGACCCCCCTGCCCCTTAGAACTAACTGCATGATGTTCTTTCTCCCTGCAGGTGACTCAGCGAGGGATCGAGGCAGCAGGACCGGAGTCTATTTGACACAGGCATGGAAAACTGAGGGTAATTTCAGACCTTATGCACTCCCAGGTCATTACAATCCACAACTGAAGAAAGCCACCAAATCCTCAGCCGTGGTTCTGACAGGCCCCAAACAGACATGATGGGAGCTGTAACATGGCAAGGAAATGGAGATCCAGTCTACGAACTGGGACAGCGCAATTGATGTTACACCAGTCCCGGACCATGGCAAGAACCCCCAGAAGCCACCGGGGTGGGGCAGGACACAGACATGACCAACCAAGGGCAAAGGAAGCCAAATGCACCACAAGGCACTGCCCATGCTAGGGAAACAGGAAGGGAGAGGGAGGAGAATGGCAGAGCTGCATACACAAACAGGGAGAAGGAAGCCATGGGCAGAGCAGAACACAAACCGCACACACATACCAGTGGGCACACGCGCAGTCGTAAGGGAAAGTAACTCAGGGGGAGGCTCACAGGGGCACACAAGGGCACAACAACAATGGGACAGGAATGTATAGACAACCAGGAAGAGACATGGGGACAGGGCACCCCACACATCTAGGAGCAGGCGCTCAGAGGGGGGCAATGGTGAACACCACACCAGGAAGCCCAACAGAGAGAACCAAATAAAGGGGGGGGCAGAGGTCAACAACGAGCAAGGATACAGGATGGGGAAGGGGCTAAAACAGAAAGGGACATGGGGGTAGGCACCCAAAACCCCAGAGACAGCACTAGCAGTACGAGGAACCCAACAGCAACACTGGGTGCCGAACCAACAGGGGTCCCCATGATGACAGAGCAGGATCACAGAGCCACCAATCCGACAAAGTAATTGGAGAGGTCTGAGGCAGGTCCCAACAGCAAGACACCCTGTCCCGGATGAACATGCTCAGGCAGCAAGGGACCAAGCCCCGACCCGCAGACGGTGGATGTAGCAACCCCTCCCCAACAAAGGGAAGCCAGTTGTCGCAGGCTGGAGAACCCCAGACTCAGAATGACTCAGAGGAAGCACAGGGGTGGGGGCTGGTCATGGACACAGGCGGGGCACCAGCAGAGCTACAGCTGCAAAAGTTCATGGGGATCCCCGGTACAGTTGTAGGATAGCACCCAACAGCAGAATGGGGAGTGGGTCATGGAAACAAACCCCATGGTTACAGATGTTAAAGTGGTGCCACACAGACAGCCCCGGGCTGCAGGCAAACCGGTACAGCTGAGCTGAAGGGAGGAAACTGATTGATCCAGGACAGCAGTGGGTCCGGAATGGGAAAGATAGAGAAGGTCACATAATGGACTGACCAGGGAGGTTCATGGAGCACACCGTGGAGATGACAGTCAAGACACAGGTTACGCTTTGGGGACCTACAGACAATTGCACAGGGTCATGAAGAGGGGACGGGATGGGGTTGCCCAACAGATGAACTGCAACATGCCCCACCGATAGCCCATCTGTGCCATGTGGTGGGCAACAAGATAGTAGGCCTCAAAAGGATCAGAACTGGTGAGCCCAACCTGAACATTGGCACGGGATCACACCTCAGATAGCACCAGCAGCTCAGGTCCTGTGGGATTGGGCAAGGCATAGTCAGCCGCAGGGGGCCACGACAGCTGGCCAAGCTCCAAAAGGTGGCAATAAGATGCCCCACGCGAACACTGGTAGCCATGGGCCCCGAGCATGCAGCAGACATAGGAAACAGCTAGGGCAGGGTCGCCCTCTGCCAGGCAGGTCTGGAAGTCGGACAAGGCATATACAGATAGAGCTGACAACGTCTCATCAGCAGACCATGACACCTGTTACCCCCTCAGCTCTGGAATGTGCCCATCCGGAAAGGGACAGAGGCCCAGGTCCTCTGCATGGAGCCAGCACTCGCAAGTGCTAGCCACATATCCAAAGTGGTGAAGGGCCAAGCTCAGACACCTCTGGCATCCAGCAGGGTAGCTGGGGAGCTCAGGTGCAGTTGAACGGGCTGGGAATGCCACAGGTCAGCTAGAACCATGGTCTCCTTGTAGGACCAGCAATGCGGACAGGCTGCGGAACCACAGAGCAGTAGCTCTGAAGCAGCAGTACCGGCCATGGTGCAGCTGGCAGAGGGTCTGATACTCAAGGAAAGAGGGGCCACACAAACCAAAGTAGGCAAAGGTGGCAACCAGGGGAGCTCCAAGGACACGCAATAAGGCTACAGGCAGCACTATGGGATGGCTAGGAAGCGATGCGTGGGGAGTGGACACAATACAGCTGCAGGAACCGAAATCTGGGGACTGCCTACACACAGAGAGCAGCGTTACTAGAGGGTCCAGGACATACAGGTGTAGCCCTCCTGGTACAGGCAAGCGACCCCGTGCCATCCAGACCACCCGTTAACGCATAGCCCACAATCAATTGGCGAAGAACCACAGTACAGGGCCCAACGGACAGCCACTGGCGTGTGGGCATGTGCTGGCTACAGGCCCATTATAGTGAGCCACAACCTGCAGCACATCGTCAGGAGCATGCCTCTGAGCAGTGTGCATGACAATGCCCGGTATTCTAGGGGTACTTACCTGCACAGTTCCTTGCTGGTACCAGCCATGGATGCCAACCAGTAGGGTGCATGTTGGCTCTTACTGGAGATCATCGCTGAGTGGTACCGCCAGCACCCCAAGCTCCAGCGGGTCACCACGGAGATGCTTGAATTGTACACAGGGGTCCGGAAATGCCTGAACTTTTTAGTTGCAACCAGCCTGTTTGCCCACCATAGGCACCGTCACATTCAAGTCATGTGCACGGTAAGCAGGCTGTCCAGAGTATATCGCAGGGTCGTGCTGATTGCACGCACCCATCCAGCACCCCTCAGGCAAGCAGCTGCTCACCACTACTGGAGGAGGGTGGCCCTCCTCGGCACTGTCTTTCTTGTGATGCCCACTGAAAGGTGCCTCTGGGCCATGCACAAGGGCCAGTAATGGTGGGAGGGGGCCCTGACACGATGGGACGATGCTGCTTGGAGGGTCCACTTCAGGATGGATAGGCGTACCCTCCTGTGACTAGCAGAGCTCTTGCAGCCCTTGCAGGAGTGAGAGCACATCCCCATGCGCTCCCCTATAGCAGTCGTGCAGCAGGTGAGCATATCAGTCTGGGCCCTGGCTACACCGGATTCCTGCCGTTCCATGGCACAACACTTCGGTGTGGGCCTGACAACCGTCACCTGCATTATCTGCGACTTCTGTGAGGTTTTGGAGGTGGTTCTCCTCGACCACATGATCCAGCTCATGGATCAGGTGGCTGTGATGGCTGACTTCGAGGCTTCCGGGTTCTCTAACTTCCTGAGCGCTATCTATGGCACCCATATTGGGATCCTCCTTTCCACCCACAATGATGCAGCTGAGTACATCAACAGGCACAGATACCATTCATTGCAGTTCCAGGCCATTGTCGATCACTGGGGCTGGTTCACAGATATCTTCACCAGCCACTCTGGCCGCAACCATGATGCCTGGATCCTTGCCATCTCCCCCCTTTTTGCATAGATGTACAGGGGGGACTATGCCAACATGCGGATTGCCCAGATTGAGGGGGTGTTGATGCCCCCCTGAATAATTGGTGACCTGGCCTATCCACTTCTGATGACTCATGAAGGCCTATCCAGTGGCCAGGAATCAAATGGAGTCCCTTTACAACACCCGACTGTGCACATGGTTGAGAGGGCCTTCGGTGCCCTCAAGCAGAGATTGAGGTGCCTTGCCAGGCATCTGGACTATTCCGTGGAGACCTCCGCGCTTGTCATTTGTGCCTACTGCGTGTTGCACAATATCTGCGAGACTGATGGGGCCGCTCTGGGGTATCCCATGCCATATCGGCCAGCTGTCCCTGTCCCACTATATGTGAATGAGGTGAACCCCAGGGAGTACCATGATGCAAAGCGGATATGAGCAGCACTTATAAGGTACATATCCAGGGTGCCCCTGCCCTGAGGTTACTGGGTGCCGCAAAGGAGAGTAGGCTGTGGATCCCCAGTAGTTCCCAGTGCCTGTATGCTGTATCCCCTTACCATGTCCCGTGGGTGCTCCTTCCACTCCAGGTCCCCCTAGGTGTTTTCCCCGTTGCCCTAGGGTCCATGGTGCAGAACCCTTGGCACAGTTGAGACCAACAGGGCCATATCCTGACCTGCTACATGCACAGTCCCCAACATGATTACCTAAGATCGACAGATATGATGGTTACAATTTATAAAGGTGCATTTATTATATTCACAATGCTCTCAGTGCCCTACTCCCCCCACCCCCTTACCACTGGCAGGTGGTTCGGTGGTCTGTGAGCCACCCTTTCCCACACTGACATCCCCCTCCAGTGCTTCCAGGTTGTGCCATGGATCCTGGCTGTCTTCTGTGGCAGGGATTGGGGGCTGGAGCAGGCCCAGGGCTGCCTGATGCTGCTGCATCTGCCTGGGTGGCTGCTGCCATCGCATCCCCTGTGGGATGGGTAGGCGAATGCGTAACCCCTGTAATCTGGGCTGCTGAAGCTGCTGTGGGATGGCGGGTAGGGTTGCAGCTGGTATGGTGCCCGGGGGGGCTGCTGCCATGATGTAGGTGCTCATGGTACCCGCATGTACCAGCAGCAAGGTACTGATCTCAAGCAACCAATCCAATGTCCTCGAGTGATCCACTCCCAGGCGGTCGATGGTTTGGGTCATTCGCTTGAATGCCTCCATTTGCCTGGTGTAGTTCCATCTCTCCTGCCACCTCTCCTTCCGCATCTTCGCTAACAGGTGCCTGTCCCTTCCCTCCACCTGCTGTACAGCTCTGTCAGTGGCAGCCTCCATCCTGTCTATGGATGCGATCATTGCCTCCCCCTGCTGTGTGCTTGTACGCAGGATCTCCTCTGCTATGTCCTCCCGTCAGTGGCATACATGTGCCACTGCCCTGTACTCACTCATCCTCTGGGCTGGTGGAACGGGTCCCTCTCGTGGTCTGGCTGCCTCCACTTGCTGTGGATCTGTGGGATATAGGTTAGGTATGCTCGGTTGGACTCCCGTTAGCTGCACTTGTACCTCCCCTTGGTGCTGGGGGAGTCTCCCCTTGGTGCTGAGAGGGGGCTGGGATCCCTCTACGTCTGTCCCCCTTTCCCTTGGGTGATCTGGTCCCCTCCCCTCACCCCCTCCATGTTGCTGTAACCCACAATCCCTCCCTTGTTTCCCTGTGTTCTCCCTCAGCACCCCTTATGGGGGCTCTGTGTTCCATTCCCCTATGGCCCCTGGGATCCGTGTGTGCATGTCCATCCACTCCCCCTTGGGCCGCTACACTCTGTTGACCTGTAGGGCTGACCTCCCCCCTGCCCACTCACCTTGCTACTCCCACTGCTACTGCTGCTTCTCCCCATCCGCCTTGTTCTCCTGCAGGTGTGGTTGTGGTCCTGTGTGGGAACGGACATGGTGGTGGGTCATTGGGGTGCTTGTGTCCCTTCCCCCTTGTCCCTCCCACCCCCCTCTATCTCCTGGCATCCAGTGGGCCCCATCCCTTCCTCATCGCTTCCTCCTTGTGTTCCACCACTCCCAGTGCACGTTCCCCCTCCATTATCTCATCTTCTAACTTGGTCATGCCTGCGGTAATGCGGGGGGGGGAGTTGGTTAGTTTTGTTCCCTGTCTGTTAGTCACCCCCCCTTCTCCCTTTGCTGTGTCCATGCTGACCCCTGTGTTTTCCACACCCTGTGCCTACCTTCTGTGTCTGTCTCTGTGTCCTCAGTGTCCAGCTTGTCCATGGGGTTCCCGGGCTGTTCTTCTTGGGGTGGGGGGTCAGCGGTGTCTGTGGGTGCATGTGGTGCTGCCATGGGTGGTGGTACTTCCTCCAGTGCCCAACCCTGTGCCATGATATCCCTACCAGCCTGGGGGCCACAATGGAGCCCTTAATGTGCAGGATCTGATCCAGGGCATCATAATTGGGTGCTGTCCTAGCTGCATGACCGGACTTTTGGTTGTTATAGTTTATGTTCTTATATTCCCCCTCTTTAGTTCCTTGGCCTTGGACCTGCACTGTGCTGCTGACTTTTTGTATTCTGCCTCTTCCATTTTCCCTGATGATCTGATAGAATATGTGCTTGTTCCGCTTGTTGACCGTCAGTTCTATCTGGTTTTCCAGGGACCCCCAGATCTTTATGAAGTCCTGTGTCTCCTTGTATCACCACTGTCCCTCTGTCTGGCACCTCCATTTCCCTGGTGCCCCCTCTGGCTCTGGCACCACTTCCTCCTCCTCTGCCTTCTCTGCCACCTCCCTGCCAGTGTCCTGTGGGAGTTCCGGGGCTTGGGCTCTTTTACAGGTCTGTTGGGTAGTCATGGGGGATGAGTGCTGTGCTATCTCCATTCCGGCCCCCACCTCCCACCCTCCTTCTGTGGTTGTCTGCTACCCTTGCACCCCCACCCCCCGGCCATCCCCCCATCCATTATGGTCTCCTTACCCATTTGTGGGGGGCCTCCATCCCCTGTTTGGTGTCCCCCTGTGAGGCGGATTGCTGTGGGTCCTGCAGGTGCTGCTGCTCTTGCTCCATCATGGTATCATATCATGTCATGTTGTGTCACTCCTCTCCCTTCCTGTTCATTAATTATTAATTATTATTATTATTATTATTAAAATTTATATAGTGCCAGCGATGTACCCGGCACTTTACAGAGAATAAGTTAGACACGGTCCCTGCCCGAGAGCTTACAATCCAAAGACATTGTCTCGCCTCCTCATTCCCCTGGTGCTGTGTGCCCTTTAAATATCCGTTCTTGTTCTGTTTGTTGGGCATTGTCTGGCAGCGATGCTGCATGCCTTCGCCATGACTGGGGATCGTTGTGTGTGATCACGCCTGGCAGTTGCCATTCACACATTACTTTTGGCCATTTCCTGGTGGGAATTGCATTGACCATGGTTCTGGAGGTGGTCTCGTCCCAAGCTCTGGAACCATGGTTGGCGTTGGTCCCTACCGATGATTGACTGGGGTGAACAACCAGATACTGCTGAACAGATGTTCAGGGCTCATTGATTGTGCTTGGAGTTTGTGTGTGATTCATTGTGGTTGATTGTGATCTCGTAACATCTGAAATTACCCTGAGAAGAGATGGAGACAGCCTGTATAAGTGGCAAAACACTGGGAAGACACTGTGGAACATAATTAGATACTGAAAAAGAAGATCATGCTTGATTTAGTCTTATGTTGCTGGAGAGGTTTTTTTATTAAGATTTGAAAATCTGTACCTTCACATTAGGTACAGTGGCTGTATGTACCCAGCCATGAAGGAACAGATGGATGCTTTGTGCAAATGGGGCTTCCTGATGGGAGGTCCTGGTGGCATCTCATGCCATGTCCTGTTCCTTGTCTGGGTACATACAGCCAATGTCACTACTGTACCACAACTTCCAAGAAGCTGCATGAAAGCACTACCAAGCCAGAAAGTTGCACAGAACTCCAGCTCTGTCCTAAGGTGCAGGAAGTTGTGGGACACTGTAAATTGCAGCCAGTCAGCATTTACTCAAAGTTCCCCCACAAAATAACAGTTTGAAAACATACAATAATTATCAATAAAACAAAACCAGGAAATTAACTAAATAAAAAATTGCTCGGTTTCAAAAACTGTTAAGTTACAACATTGACATAAATCATCAAGTAACATATGCATAAAACAAACCAAAACCAAATGCAGCACAAAACAAGGAAATAACCAGTTAAGCACTTCACCACAACAGTCACTTATAAATCCTAACGTGCAGTACAACCAATACACACATACTCATATCAAACATCCCACCTAACCCAAACAACTACAAAAAGGAGAAAGGAAAAAACAACAACAGCCAAGCCTATTAAAAAATCATATAATTTACAAAAATCAACATTACAAACTGTACAACATATTGGACATTAACAAAATCCAAACAGATTAAAAAACCCACAAACACACACCAGTAAGCCACACACTAATTACATCCACTCCTAACTCCCCCCAACATCATTCTCCAAAAACAACAAACATATACCATGAGACAACTACCCAAAGAAAGAAAAAACTTCTCCCCACCCATAAAAAAGGTACTTGCTAGAGAAACTACTAAACAACCTTCAAAACACAGAACCCAACAAAGAAACCAAAAAAGGTCATACATATGAAATTATACCCACTTTAAATATAAATGCAAAAACATCATCTGAGTAGATTAACCCATGGCAACGGAATCATTTGACATGATTTTAATGTGCATATGGGAAGTGGGTTTTTAAAACTTCAAAAGTCTCAATTTATAGTGAGTTATTTGTCATGATAAACACTAGGGGTGGGACTTTCAGTATCACTGAGAACTGAAACTGGCTGATAATGGCTTTTTCAACTAAAACCAAGGGATCTGAAAATTAGGCTCATCTTGGTTCCCAATTCTTGGATCTTATACTTCTCATTGGTGCTGGTTTTGACCGTCAAAGCCCTTCACAGACTGGGCCCTGCATATCTGCGGGATCGCCTCACTCCCCATGTGCCCGTGCGACCCCTGAGATCATCCATGGGGGCCTTTTTGGAGGTTCCATGGGTGAGATTGGTGGCCACTGATGTGAGATCTTTTTCAGTGGCTGCCCCTGTGCTGTGGAATTCACTCCCAGAGGAGGCTTGGTTGGCCCCCACCCTCCTGTCATTTCAACATTTATGCAAGACCTGGCTGTTCTGCCAGGTCTTTGGTGAGGGGTGGGGGGTGGGGATAGGGTTTAGGAGGTGGGGTTTGGGAGGGAGGGTGAGTTTTTATTATTTGTTTTAAAATTTGTAGATTTATTTTTAAATGTTTTATTGTTGGAATGTTTGTGTGTGTGCGTGTGTTGTTCACCACCCCGAGCTGCCTTTGGGCAGGAGGGGTGGGAAATAAGTTTTAAATAAATAAATGAATAAATAAATAAATAAAAATTGAAGTCAATGGGAGATCCTATTTTGACTTCAATGGGAAGAGCCAGCTGGGGAAACAAACCTTCTCCACTCCCACCACCCCACTGCCAGCCTTGGAGGGTGGGGATCCATTACCCCTAACACCCCCACACCCACCCACCAGGGCCTGACTTTACACACACACACCCCGGGCCTGTGTACTTACCACCACTGGTCCGGGTATGAAGGGTGGAGGTGATCAATGTGGAATGGCAGACTGCTGGCTGGGCCACCAGAAGCTGGAGCTCCTCAGTTGCTGGCTGGTGGCAGGAGTCAGCTCCACTGCCAGGTCACCGGGCCTTTTCCACTGTAGGGTGTTGGAGAAGGCCTGGCCACCTGGCATTGGAGCCAGCTACCTCCATCAGCCAGCAGCAGAGGAGGCCTGGCCACCCGCAGTGGACCTAGTTTCTCTGCCGGGCAGCTGGGCCTTCTCTTCTTCTTCTTCTTCCTTCCTTGTGACTGGTCTGGTGGAGAATGAAGAAACACTGCCATTTCAGCAGCATACATATGCAAAGTGGGTGCTGAGACCATTCTGCACATGTGCAACCCTAATCCAAAATGGCAATGGCAGCGTCCCATTTTGGAAGAGGGCAGCCATTCTGCACATGCATGAGGAGCCAGCAGCAGAGAATGTCTGGTGGCCCGTGAGCGGAGCTGGCTCCCACCACTAGCCAGAAGCAGAGGATGCCTGACTGCCAGCAGCAGAGCTGGTGGCTCAGCCAGCAGCCCAGCCAGCAGCCCACCATTTGGACACTCACCCCCACCCTCAAACCAGTGCCAGTAAGTGCAGTGTTCCAGTGGGTTTGTGTGTGTGGGGGGGGTTAAAGCCAAGCCCTGGTGGGTGGATGGGGGTTAGGGGAAATAGATCCCCCACCCCAAGGCCAGGAGTGGGGTAGGGGAGGGTGCTCAGGTTTTTTTTCAGTGGGCTCCCTGTGTCTCGGACGGTTCTCTTTCCAATTTAAATCAATGGGAAATTTTTAACCGACTCCGATAGATCTGATACCAATAGGAAAATCAAGACACAGGAGATCCGAATCCAAAACTGAAACTGAAATTTTGCCCAAATTCCCACCCCTAATAAACACTTTAAATAATTTACAATGAGTTAATCTACTCTGATGATGTTTTTGCATTTATATTTAAAATGGGTATCATTTCATGTGTGATAGAAGTACCCTCACATTTTTGATGCTGCTACTGTGCATCACTTCAGGTGCCATGAAAAATGCCACCACATGGTAAATCCACAGCAGAACTTTAGTGATGACATTTGGATCTGGATCTGGTAATCATGATAACAGAAAACAGCGCTAATCATAACCTCACCCAAGCAATATTGTACCAACAGGTTGATAGATGGATGTATTACAGCTGCTGTACTGCAAGAGAATGTCACTGCGTACTCCTGGTGGTGGTTTCAGTCCCTCAAGCACCCGTGCTGTAGATAAGCAGAGCAGGAGATGGAGGAGGTGGAATGTCCAAAGAGGTCTGCTTTCCATTCCAGCCTTGTATTAGTCCAATAAATGTACATATTACAAGGTTTACATATTTCAGGAAATATAGGAAGCACATAGCAAATGATCCAACACTCCAGTTTTCTCCTTTATCCCAAGGAGGGCACATTTTAATATGTATGGAAGCCCGATCAGATGTGCCCAATTCTCCCACCCCATTTATTCCACCCGAGGTATCTGAAAGACCACCTCTTCCCATATGTACCATTGCGGTCTCTGAGGTCAGATGGGGGCACCCTCTTTGCAAGTGCGAACTGCTCATGAAGTTGTTTCAATAGGGATGGTGGGGAGCATTCCTAGCTGCTTCCCCACTATTATGGAATGTCCTCCCCTTAGAGAACCTCATAAACTCAATCCTGTTCATCCTCCAGAGAAGATAAAAGATCTTTTTGTTTGGCCAGGTATTTGCCTTTGGGGGTAAAAATGTAATAAGAAAATATTTTTTCCTTCTTCATATCCACACCTCTGTCTGGCCGCATTCACACATGAACCTGGTGTGGTGGCAGCGAGATCCGCAAGGGAAGACACAGCAGCGGGGAGGAGCTGGACAGCAGCCGGTGCGAACAAGGATGTGCTGTGGCTTCCCTCATGCATGTCAGGGTAGGATTTTGTGCTCGGACATGTGCGAGAGAAGTTGCTGAACATTCCTGTTCCCACCGACTCTTCTGCTATCCGTCTCCTCCTCGCTGCCACAAGTTCCCTCGCAGGTCTCACTGCCGCAGTTGTGAATGTGGCGGCCTCTGTTCCCGCTATCTGTATTACTGCCCCACTCAATCTCTCACATCATGTAACAAATTTAATTCCCCCTTTGAGAGAATATGCATGCAACCTTCTACATTATACAGGCATCCTTCCCTGGGATGGAGACTGCTAGTTGCATGACAACAGCAGCAAAGCTAATCAAGAATTCAAGAAAATTAGTCAAGAAAACTGCTCACATGATTGAAATTATAAAGGAAACAAATGTTTTCAGTAGCACAGAGGTCAGTGACTCAGATCCCATTGTCTTTAATGGCTGAGGATTACAATTGCACCCAGAGTGTCTAACACCATGCAGGGCATTTGTTCATTACTGCCTCTGAGTGCTACCTCGAGATGGATGAATGTTGACGTCCCTTTGTTGCATTAATTCTAGACCCTTTTCTAATATGTGAGGTGGGGACGAAAGTATGTTTACACTTTTTTATATATAAACCATGCTAAAATGTAAATTTTGAATGCTCATTACCCTGGAGTAGCTCCACTTTACTTAAATACTGACTCCAGGTTTTCTTCATTATCCTCTTACCAGTAATTAAGCTACCTAGGGACAATCAGCAAATAATAAAATGCCATGGAGGAGGAAATTAGTTTAGACTACAAGGCATTCAATGAAATTATTGTGCAAAAGAGAAGAAAGCATTAAGCAATGGGGTAGAAATTAAATTTAACCATCTCAAGATAAATACTTTCCAAGGATGATAATATTTCCTCTGGCAAAATCCACATGCTTATTTTAAGAATAAACTCTGCATTTCTCTTTGGTATAGATCAAGTAGATATGAACGTGTAATCTCTTTAAGTATGTCACCTGGAGACTGGCTATGTTTCACAGGGTTTCATTGTTCCCACTCTAAGGAAAAATACAAGGAAAGGGTTCTGCCTCTTGGGAATCTGGATGACAGCAGCAGCAAACTTGCAACTTGTCCTTTAATCAGAGTTTGTCTTATTCATTAGTAGCACATTCACACAGCAACTGATTCTCCTGCATTGCTCTGGGTGCTAGACATTATGCTAGCTGTGAGTTTCAGATCTAAAATATGCAGTTCTGTCATGGCCAGTCGGCTAGAACAGGAATAATTAAAAGAAAAATGAAACATGCAGCTAACATAACTTCTGTTAGCACATGACTATAGCCGTCTTTAAATGAGACACAACCTCCCATATCCACCTATCAACCACCCACCACATTTTTCGCCAGTGCTCTGTGAATGGTCAAGAGTAGGTGCTGCTTGGGTCATGGGAGCATATACTGACCCACCCGAATGCCCATGTGAAGGTGGTGTGGGTGGGTGAATGATACTGTGACCCCCGCAGCACCCACTCTTGACTACTCACATAGCACTGGCATAAAAGCCAAAGTGCGCCATGCAGGGGCATGCAAAATAGCGCATGGGAGCTGATGGTCACACATCCCCAGCCCATATGAACGGCAGCAGCCAGCCATGTCATTTGAGTGGTCCGCCATTTAGAGGCACTGTGGTTGGGGAAACAGCATATGCAAGGCACAGTAACTGGCCAGGAATGTGGGGGAGCCCCAGCTCCCCAGTGCTCAGCCAGGACATGTCTTTTTCAAAGATCAGCCCTGCCAACTTCCCATTCCCCCAGGGTCCACGACAGGGGGAGTGCATGGAGGCTGCTGTAGTACCCACCCAGGGTGCTGCCTGTTAGAATCCCTCCCCAGGGTGTGCATGTCATTTTCGTTATTACAATAACGATAACAAAAATTGTTGTTTTCATTTTCATTATTGCAACAATGAAAACGACAACCGAGAATAACGACAATAACAAAAATGGCAACAAAGAATACTGATAATGGTAACAACACTGATATCGAGATCGACACCAATATTGACACTGATATCGATATCAAAATGATACCAAAACCAATAACAAAAATGATACCAAAACCAAAAACGACAATGTCGTTATCATTGTTGTCATTATTAGTGCTGTGGCAGTTGGGTTTTGGAGAGAAAATGTAGAAAGGGGAGGAGGGAGCAGACATCTCTGATTCTTAACAAGGTTGAACTCTTGAACTGTGCCTGTGTTGGGAGGGATGAATCGCTGATGAATGTATCGCTGGCCAATGAGCAGCACAAGCAGGCTCCAACAGTCGCATGGGACTCTGTGATTGCTCAATGCCTGCTGCCTCCCAAAACCAATCAGGGGGGCTCTGGGGGAGGGCACTGCAACCCTTTATATTTTCTCTGTTGTGTGAGAGCTCTGCTTGTCAGGTTGCATTTACAGAATTGTGGTGATTTCACATAAAAAATCCTCCCTAGCCCTCATTGTATTATTTATTTATTTATTTATTTATTTATTAGATATTCCCACCAATACCTTTCCTTCCTCATAACCTACATTTTACCTTCTCCCTTTCCCTGCCCTTCCCCCCTGTACATTATATAGAGATAAGTAGTATAGATTAGATATATATATATATTATAGACATATAGATTAGATTAGAATCGTTATATCGATAATTGATTCGATAATAGATAAGTTTTCCTTTCCCCTTCTCCATCTTCCTTAGATTAGTGCACAACTAATAAATATTAGTTGTGCACAGGAATCAATAACAATACCGATACCAGAAATAAAATCTTTGTTTGAAATGGTACTGATATCAATAATGATAACTAATACTGATACCGATAACAAAAATGATATCAAAAACAATACCAAAAATGATAACAAAAACGATAATGATAATGCAAACGAAAATGTCATTGTCTTTAATAATGTTAATGAAAATGACATTTTTGAATAACAAAAACAAAAAACTAAAGCAATATGGGGGCCTGGTGCACACCCCTGCTCCCCACACACTCCACCTGAGTGTGCTTTCCATGGGTGTTCCACTCAGCAGACATGGACTCCCCTCCCCCAGCTATGCTCATTTAAAAATGGCCATTGTGTTTTTAAATGATACACTTTCCCCATACAGTGGACCCAAATTGTTTAGAGATCCATCATGTGGGACAAAGACCTGCATGCAGCTGTTTTGGGACAGAGATGGAGACAAGCTGCTATGGCGCCTTGCCACCCCAGGAGCAGTGGTGTGGCAGTCCTGGGGAGCACTGGTGGTAGAACCAGTGGCTGATCTTTGGGAGAAGCAGCATACCCTCCAATAGTACCTTTTTACCAGCTACACTGATGGGTTTTGTTATCTTGTACTGTAAGGTCTGTTTTGTTCCAGGTTCAGCAAACAATAGGGGTTGTTAACACCTCATTAAACCATCTGGAGAAAGAGCTAGGGAAATGAAACTGAAATTCTGATTGGAATTCTGACTCATTCATTGCTGGAGGGGTGGTACATCTTTTCTCACTTTATCAAGCTTGGGATAAGCAGGGCTATCAAAGAACAAAGAAAGGTAACAACTAGGGGTGGGACTACCAGATCATCCGGTATCCGATACTGCCAGTATTTGGTGTACCGGCAGTATCAGATTAAACCTGGTAATCTGACCCATTTATCGGATTCCCCCGTACCGGATTTTTTACACTGCAACCATTCAAATGAATGGCCACAATGTAAAAAAAAAAACCCCAAAATACCCCACTTTAATTTTCCTCCCCAGTCCAGGCTGTGCGGGTGGAAGGGGGGACACCCCACACCCACCCTGCCCAGCCTGGCTTTTTTTTAAAAAATGTTCCACCGAAGTCCCTGCTAGTGCAGGCTCCGGGTCGCCGCCGGTGACCCAGAGCCCGCACCAGCAGGTACGATCCCTGGGGTGGGGGTGGTTTAACACCCCACCCACCCCAGGGATCAGATCACTCTACCTAGTCCTACCTCCCCACCCAGGGATCACCTACCTTGCACTCCGGGCGGCGGAGGCGGTCCGACTCCGGCGTCTTCAGCGCTGGCTGTGGCTTCTGGCTTCAGCGCTACTAGGCCTTCTGGGAAAACCCAGAGGTTCACCGGAAGGCCTAGTAGCGCTGAAGCTGCAGCCACAGCTAGCGCTGAAGCCACCGGAGTCGGACCGCCGCCGCCGCCCAGAGCACAAGATAGGCGATCCCTGGGTGGGGAGGGAGGGTGATCCCTGGGGTGGGGGGGTGTTAAACCACCCACCACCCCAGGGATCACCCTAGTACCTGCTGGTGCAGGCTCCGGGTTGCTGGCGGCGGCCCGGAGGTCGCACTAGTAGGGACTTCGGGGGATTTTTTTTTTTTTTAAAGCCAGGCTGAGCAGGGTGGGTGGGAGGTGCCCCCCTTCCACTCGCACAGTCTTGGATGGGGAGGGGGGAGTTTTTTTGTGTTTTTTTCCATTGATTTCAATGGGGACAGTTCCCCATTGAAATCAATGGAACAAATCCGGTACCGGTAAACCGGTACAATACGTTTTTTTAAAATCTGGTAACCGGTAAATCCGGTAGCCAGTATTTGACCCAATGTCCCACCCCTAGTAACAACTAGGGCTGAAACAAAGTCTTTGGACTTCTTCAGAAATCACCAAAGTTTGGGTTGTTTGACCCGGAAATGGCACGTTGCGAAGATCTGGAAAGTGCAGTCATTCTCCAGAAAACTTCAAAAACTTCTGAAAACTTCAGAAGCATCTGCATGTCTTGGCCTGGTGGGAGAAACTCCCAGAAGCTTCTGGAAACAGTGCAAAATTTGGTAATATATACCCGTATATGTACACCCACCCTATTCCCTCCCAATTCCCCACCCTATGTATTCCCTCACCAAATGTGTGTGTGCAATGTGTGATATATATATATATATATATATATATATATATATATATATATATATATATATATATATATATAACAGTTCCTCTGCAGCTCCTCCAGACCTTCCCTCTCCCTTTCCTTCCCACACCACAAATACAGCTGCATTGAAGCCCCTTATATACTGTATGGGGTGAGGGGGAGGGAGGAATGGCTGCAGAGTGTTGTTGTGCACCCTGATTGACCAGGCAATTAAGGGGGAGGGGAGGTAGGGTGGGGGCGAATGTGTTGTTGTGAACATTGGGACCACCCTGATTGGCTAGGCAATTAAATGGCTGCAGCTGCTGCACATGGCAACACCTGCTGAGGCACCAAGGTGGTGTTGAAGTTTCCCGAAGTTTCCAAAGTTTTACGACCTTCTGTGCTTCACTCTCTGAAGTCCAAAGCTTCAGTCAGAACACCGAATTGTCTCCGAGTACTTGGACCAAGTATTCAGAACTTATTCAGCAAAAAAGTGCATGATAACAACCAAGCAGGAGAGAGCAGAAAATTAAAAGAGGTAGGGGTGTATGAGTGGGTTTGTGATTCTTTAGCTGCTGAAAGGGACTGTCGCTGAAAGGGACAATCACTTCTTCCACCTGCGATCCTCTGAGTGTCTTCCCAACTAAAACTTTAGTTCCAAAGTCGATCCACGCATTTGAGAACTTTGACTTTTGAATAGGCTGAGTTTTAACTTGACCCATTCAAACACTTGTGTACACAGAGCCTCTCACACAGACATCCTTTTTTTCCCCAGATCAGCCTCAAAGTTACTGAGTGGGTATTACACAGTTTCATAAAATTATTATTATTATTAATATGTGCATGGAAATTCATGCAAATGAAGGGTGGCCTAATTTCCTAATTGTGCATCTATTTCTTTTCTTCAAATGTTGGCAGGTATTTGAAGCAGTGCATGCCACTACCATAATCACCACTGCTGATACTCCTGGGGGCCTCCTGCTATCACCGCTGCTTCCCCCAGCACCACTGCTACTCCCCAGGGCCTGCCGCACTGCCACCATTCCAAGCCCCCCAGCTCTATAGGGTAGCTGCTTGTATGTCCAACTGGCTGGTAGGTCTCTTCAGCTAGCAATCCTGAGTGTATAGCTCTCATAACATCAGATAACATCACTCTCCAGCCTCTCCCACCTTCCCTGTAGGACTTTCAACAATTCTAAATGCATGGGGGAGTCCTTTTGTAAGTGGGGCTTCTCCAGACTTTCCGTCTATCACAATGCACATACAGAAAGTTGCTAAGAGCAAGGAGTGGAGGAGGAGGAATTCCCTGCTGCAGAACTCTATCCTCTCAACTCTATGGTCACGTGGAGGTAGGAAATAAAAACAGAAAATGAAACAGATACATCAGTGATTGAAACTTGCTTTAGGTTAATCAGTTCACATGAACACATAACTCTCAAGTGTCCTGGATTTTCCAGAATGCCCCTGATTTCACACCTCTTTTTTTATTTGTCCATGCATGGCCACCCAGAAGCCACTCATCCAACTGCCCATCGGAAGGTGGTGTGGGGGAATGCGCACTCCTATGCAACCACTCATAGCGCGCTGCCGAGAAATCTGGAATGTGCCATGCGGGGCAAGCCAAAAAAGTGCATGGCAACAGGTGCCCATACATCCCCTTCCCATGTGAACTGGGGTGGCCACCCATTCTAGCAGACAGGTCCCCCACTCATAGGCACTGTGGACAGGGGACATGGCCTTCACAAGTCACAGGAACTGGTTGTGAGCACTTTGGAGCCCAATTCCTTAGCAATTAACGTTGGGACATGCCAATTTCAAAGACCAGACCAGTATGCTCCCCCTTCCCCCGTGGTCCGTGGCAGAGAGAGAGCATGGTAGCTGCCACGGGAGTCAGGCTGGGAGCTGCCCTTTAGAATTCCTCCCCACGCACTTCACCACCGTGTCTGCTCTTGCAGCTGTATCACTCAGTGACTGGGGAACCCCTCCCACCCAGTCCTGCTCATTTTTTTTTTTAAAAACCCTCTCTTCATATGGAAGCTGTCCCTCACCCTGATAGTCTTTAATGCCCTTCCCTCTATCTTCTGTTGTACTATAGCCTCTTTGACATGGGACAACCAGAACTGGCCAAACTCCCAGAATTCCTGCCCCCAATTAGTATTTTTATACAGGATCAAAGCCTTGAAGAAAACAGAACCTTTCGCCTCTGCCACAAACTCAAAGTATGCTAATGCCAATTTAAAGAGAAACATATCTATCCAGGAGGCAGCGCTGAGTTCCATTTCACACTCCTATGTGTAAATTGAAGACAGCTGGCTTTACTATTCTGTGATTATTTTTTTTTGATTGATTAGCTTCTCTGTTTCTGTGACAGGGTTTCAAGGGATGGAGAAACAAACAGTGCAGTCAAATTGCTAACAATGTAATTATGATTTTTTTTTATTACACCAGCACTGTGTATCCTTAACTCTGGTTTCTATTAGCACATTTCTCAGGTGATTGTGTGAAAGCAAATGCCTTTGTGGCAGGGTGTGATGATTCACCTGGGTTTAGGAGTTGTCTGATTTAATCTACTTCAGGATTTAAAACCAAGGGAAGCTACAAAAGAAGACAGAGCACTGCATGTCTTTATGTCACATGCTAATCTTAGTAGGAGATGCACACCCATGCCAATAGAGGATAATAGGATATACTGTTACGAGTGAGGAATAGCTTCCTCTTGACAAAGGTGTATCTGTGTCAAGAAAAAGGTGCTGCAGCCTATGAAGTGTTAATAGGTCTTTAACCAGGGACAAGAAAAGGATCTGTTTTTTATTATTTATTTATTTATTTATTTATTTATATATTTAAAGGAGGAAAAACCACTGGTGACTTTCAGCCCAACCTTTTGAGTTAATTTTCGTTGACCTACTCACAAAAATACATACAGCCCATTGGACAGAATACTGAACTGGGACCTCAGGGTATAGGGTTCAAATACCATCTTAGCCATAAACTCGCTAGGTGGCCTCTGAGCTTTAGTTCCTCATCTATAAATTAAGAATTATTAGTAATTTATAACATATTCAATGTTCAAAATGCTTTATAGTCCTCACAACAGGGTGTTGTAGATCACCCTCACAACAGTCATGATAGGTACACCATTATGATTCCCATTTTACAGATGGGGAACTGATATAGTAACTTGCCAAAAGTCACCCAGTGAGTTCATTGTTAACATGGAATTTGATAGGCCCCCATGTCGTTTTCATTTTTCTTTTTCATTATTAAAAATGTCATTTTTGTTATCGTTATTAATGACAATGTCATTTTTGTTTGTGTTGTGTTTTTTTTTAATCATTTTGGTATCATTTTTATATTGTTTTTGTTATTGATATCGGTATCATTTTTGTTACCGGTATCGATGTTCGTTATCGTTATTGATATTGTTATTGTTATTGTTACCATTTCAAACAAAGATTTTATTTTTGGCATCAGTATCATTATTGATTCCTGGGCATAACTAATATTTATCTAAATCTAAGGGAGACAGG
>QEPC01005532.1:2351931-2377930 GCA_003113815.1 Sphenodon punctatus | reverse complement strand
GGGAGGCCAGTGAGAAGGAGGTTACAGTAATCAAGGCAAGAGATGACCAGGGCATGAACAAGGGTTTTGGCAGAGGAGACAGAGAGAAAAGGGTGAATCTTAGCAATATTACGGAGGGAGAAGCGACAGGATTTGGCAACAGGGTCGATGTAGGGTTTAAAAGAAAGGGGTGAGTCAAAGATGAAGCCTAAGCTATGGGCTTGGGGAATGGGAAGGATAGTGACCCCATCGATGAGGATCGACAGGGAAGAGGGAGAAAGGATGAGGAAGATAAAGAGTTCAGTTTTAGCCATGTTGAGTTTGAGTTGACGTTGAGACATCCAGGTAGAGATGTTGGAGAGACAGCTGGTGAGGCGAGCTTGGATAGATGGGGTGGGGGGGGAGTAGAGAGATAGAGTTGAGCATCATTAGTGTAGAGGTGATATTGGAAGCCATGGGAGGCAATGAGTTTGCCTAGGGACAGGGTATAGATAAAGGAGAAGGCCAAGGACAGAGTCTTAGGGAACACCAACCGAGAGGGCAAGGGTGGAGGAGGTGAAGTTGGCAAGAGACACATTGAAGGAGTGGTCAGAGAGGTAGGAGGATGTCCAGTTGAGGATGGAAGCCAAGGGAGTGAAGTGAGTCCAGCAAGAGTGAGTGGTCAGCATTATCAAAGGCAGCAGAGAGGTCAAGGAGGACAATAATGGAGTAGAGGCGATTAGATTTAGCCACAAGAAGATTGTTGTTGATCTTAGCGAGAGCAGTTTCAGTAGAGTGAAGGGGGCGAAAGCCAGATTGGAGGGGGTCAAGGGAGGATTGGCGGAGAGGAAGTCGAGGCAGTGGGAGTAGACAATACGTTCAAGAAGCTTGGAAACAATAGGAAGGAGTGAGACAGAACGGTAGTTAGAAGGGTCAGAGGGTCAAGACTTTTTGAGGATAGGAGAGACAGTGGCATGCTTAAAGGCGGAGGGGAAGGAGCCAGTAGAGAGGGAGAGGTTGATGATGTGCAGGAGGGAAACAACGGCGGTCAGGAGGTGGCAGGGGATGGAGGCAAGGGGACAAGTGGAAGGGTTGGAGGAGGAGAGCAGGGAGGAGATTTCCTCAAGGGAGGTGGGAGGGAAGTAGGACAGGAGGGGAGGAGTGAGTAGGAAGGGGAGAGGAGTGGGAAACGATGTCAAGGCAGATCTTGTCTATCTTGGAGGTGAAGAAGGAAGCAAGATCCTGAGCAGAAAGGGAAGAGGGTGGAGGAGGACAGTGGGGGTTGAGAAGGGAGTCAAAGGTGGAGAACGGGCAGCAAGGTTCCTGAGAACAGGACTCAACACATATGTTGTTTCTAGTTTACTTACCCCCATGTGTTGGGGGCTTCCTCTCAAATAACTATAGGCCCTCCATAGCCTGGGGCTCCCTGTGTTTGGGCCTTGTTTTTACAACAGGCCCTCTCACATTCCTGTTGTCATTCCAAATTTATTCATGCACCCCATGAGCAATACTTAATGTAAACAGTTTGGGTTTGAGGAACAGAATTATCATCCACATTTATCATCCCAAATTTAGTCGATTTTCTGTGGGAGCTTTCAGATAATATAAGTCTATCTCTGTGCTCCCACAGCAATAGTACTGGGTTGCCTCAGGGTTACCATTTGAGTGGATCTAGCATGTGGTAAATCCTTAGAAAACCATGTGGTAAATCTTATAGTAGAAACCCCCCAAATATGTTCTGTGGTGTCTCTACCATGGATCACCTCAGGTTAATCCATTTCGATGTCATGGAAGTCACCACGTCGCAATAACCCAAACGCAACTCCCATAAGGGGGGATGGGGGGGCAGTCCCATAACAGAAATGGCCAGTGGTGCTAGGTATGGAAATGGGACTCTGGTCTTTCCCCCTCCATTTTCCTGGATGGAACACTGTCTGGAATGAGCCAATGAGGAACCAGACTGTGGCTTGAGCTAGATGGGAGTTTGAAATGTGAGGTGACAGAATAGCAGCAGTTTTGGGAAGAGCTGAGAGGACAGCAGGATTCCAAGTACGAAGGGCTGAAAAGGGTAGCCTGAGTGGCTGTGTGTTAAAATGGCTAGATGCTTCCCCCTACCACAAGAGGAAGAGCTAAAGTGGGCACAATTCCCCATAGCAAAATTCTGGTTGTGACCCCCAAGAATTATCCTGTATTTTCTAGTTAAAATGTGGAACCCAGAAAAAGAACTTTCACTGCTATAAATATTATACAATGTAGACGCACCACAACATAGCAATGGCAAACAACTGAGACAGCTTTCTGTAGCATTGGCCATTTTCACATGGGCGCCCTCCCCCCATCGCACACGTGTGCGGTGGGTAGGGGGCACCTTTGCGAACACCTCCTGCGGTGGGGTGTGTGTGTTCGTTTACAGGAACACACACCCACCTCCACCCACGGAGCCTCCTCCGGTTTTCCAGAGGGCTCCGTGGGTGGAAATGGGGGTGTGATGGGTAGAGATGGGTGTTGTGCGGGAGCATGCACCTCCACTCCCACCCATCCCTCTCTGTGTTCACACAGGTGAACACTGAGCATACACCCATCCCCCCACCCACTGCTGGCCATATACATGGACACTCCCCCCCCTCCCCCGGCACACCCGCCTGAACACCGAGTGGGGAGGGGGGGGGTGTCCATGTAAAAATGGCCTATACTAGCTGTGTTAATCATATAGTTGAAAACAAATTGCTACGCTATTGGAGTGATCATGGAATTGAAAGACTGTTCCTTTTGAACACAGTAAGTCCTGGATGTGCATCTCCTACCCACTGAATGATCAGTATGCACACAATATGTGTATCTAACCAAAACTACAACAAAATTGAAATGTGTGAATGCTGGGATCAGTTTCAAAGAGCACGTAATAAAAAGCACATACTTTAACATGCAGGGTTTTTTGTCATGTTTGAAAGTGATCTTAAGTTAATGTCGGGATAAGAATAACAAGGGTGATAGGGACATATTGCTGACATCATTGGCATTTTGGATGGAACATGCTCAATGAAACCATTGCTTATGGTTTCTATACCAAACAAACAAAACAGCGTTGGGAAATATTAGAGCCACCAACTGGCACAAGTGCCAGTGACCATTAGCAAGGCTTCCAGAGTTGTGTGAAATATCCAGGATGGTTATGCAGAGAAGATAAGATCATCCAGCACTGTTTAAAGGGCTATCTGAAAATGCACATAATATCCATGAAACCTCCTGCTTTGGATGCAGGATGACTACAGCTACAACATCCCTGACAAATGGCTCTCCAGACTCTTTTTAAAAAAATTTTTGAACCTCAAGTGATGGGAGAGCCTACAGTCTCCCTAAGAAACTTGTTCCATTGCCGAACTGCTCTTACTGTTAGATTTCGGTTAGATATCAGGAAAAACTTCCTATCTTCCTGTAGTTGAACCCATTATTTCTTGTCTTGCCCTCTGCAGCAATGAAACCGTTCTTTGTCTTCTTCTTGGTAGCATTCCTTTAGATATTTGAACCAAAATGTAACAGTAAGAGCAGTTCGGCAATGGAACAAGTTTCTTCATAAAGCTTCCTCATAAAGCTTGCTTTTCAAATCCTTTATCATTCTTGTTGCTCACCTTTGAAACTGGTCTAGTTTGTCAGTGTCCTTCTTAAAATGAAGTGCCTGGAACTGGACACACATCCAGGTGAAGTCTAGTGCTGAGTAGAATGGAAATTACCTCTGCTGACACTTGGAAACAATGTTTCTGTTAATGTAGCCTAAAATTGCATTAGCCTTTTTTGCAGCCACTTTACATTGCTGACTCATGTTCAGTTTGTGATCAGCCACAATCTATAGATCATTTTGATATGTGTTGCTGCCAAGCCAAATATCCCCTATCTTGTGCATTTGGTTTTTCTTCCCTGAATGCAGAACTTTGTATTTATCTTTGTTGAATTTCATTTAATTAATTTCAGCCCTAACTTCCAACCTATCAAGATTTTTTTTTAATTCTAGTTCCATTTTCCAAGCAGGCCCAGACTTAGGGGCAGGTCCCCTAGGTCCGGGCCTTGGGCGGCATTTTCTGGGGCAGCAATCCTGGTGCCGGCTGTGCCCCACTCCATTTTTGTTTTTCTCCATGCACAGCCGAGGCTGTTGCCCACAGCTGAAGCCTGCTGCCTGAGTCCCCATCCTTCACCTGCCTCTGCTGTCTGCCTGCTAGTAGTTCTGCAGCAGCAGTGGGACACCAATCTAGGAGATAAAGCTGTTTGTTTACAAACAACTCCTCCCCACGTGAGTGATCAGAAGGTTGTTGCCTTGTAAAGAAGGTTTTTTGAGATAGTCCCAACATTCTCACAACTCGGTTGTGCATGCTTACCCTATTCAAATAATAGACCACGTGATGGTCTCGAGTTCTTCTACTATAAAAAGCACTCTTCCCCCTCAGAAGGACAGTTCCTTCCAACCCTTTCTAAGAATATAAGAAAAAAATTCCATGCACGGCTGGAAGGGTGGGTGTTGTGAGAATGTTTGGAGCCATCTCGAAGAATGCTGTTTACAAGGCAGCAACCTTCTGTTCTTCTTCGAGTGGCTCCTCACATGCCCTTTTAACATGGCTCTGCCGGGTGGGGGGTCCGTGGGCACACTGGTACGTGGGCAGGGCGGGCACACGGCCGCACACGCATCCCCAGTCACCCCTCGCTCATCCTCACCCACGGAGCAACCTCCATTTTCCCCAGTTGCTCTATACATGGGGACAAGCGAGGGGTGAGTGGGGATGCATATTAGGCAGGCGTGTGCACGCACCCCAAGTCACCACAGGTACGTGCACCGTATCATTCACACAGCACTCCCCCACCCATGAACACGCATGGGGCTTGGCTTGGGGGCAGCAGCCTGAGAAAGGCCTAGGGGTGCAAAATTCCTAAGTCTGGCCCTGGTTCCAGCATATAAGGAGGTACCTAATGGAGTCAGACTAACTATTTTAAAACAAATAAAAGAAAGTATTTTTTTCACTCAACACACAATTAAGTTGTGGAACTTGTTGCCTGACGATGTGGTCAAGGCCAGTAGCATAGCTGGGTTTAAGAAAAGTTGGACAAGTTCCTGGAGGATAGGTCCATTAGCAGCTATTAGCCAGGTAGGTTTGGGGAATGTAACTTCTTACTGTCGGGAGCTGGGAATGAATAGCAGGTAATGGATTGCCACATAGTGACCCGTTGGATCCTTCTTCAAGCAACCAAGATTGGCCACTGTCGGAGACAGGTGCTGGGCTTGATGGACCATTGGTCTGATCCAATGGCAATTCTTGTGTTCCTATGGTCCATCTTAGCCCAGTATTGTCACAACCTGACACAGCAGCAGGGTTTCAAAAACAGTGTTCCAAGGTCTCTGGCAGAGACCTCACTCAGGCATGCTACCTGAGACCCTCCTGGATCCCCAGCAGTGGCCTCACCCAAGCGCGCTACCAGAGATCCTGAATTGGAGATGCCAGGGATTGAATTTAGGACCTTATACCTCCCGATCCACAGCCCACCTCTATGTTAGCTATTTCTCCTAGTTCTGCATCAACTACAAACTTGATAAAGTTTTCTCCATTTCTTCATCCATTCCTTCTTAAAGATGTTGAATGGCATCAGACTCCTCTTGATCATGGCCGATCACTCTTTGAGTACATTTCTTCAGTCAGTCATCAGTCCACCTTGTGTCACAGGGGTGGGGGGAAGGAGGACAGAGGAGAACTGCACACACTCACACGTAAACTCCAACCATACGCTCTGCAAGGAAATCTTAGGAGAAAAATGCCCGTCAGGATAGTATTGTAGCCCTATGGGTCTCAGAGAGACCAGGTCTCTATCATCATAGGGCGCAGAGCTCACAATGAAGAGTATGGCCTCATGCCACAGACAGTCGCTCCACTCACTCACACTCTCACAAGGAGGGAGGGGAAGACCAGGTGTTGGGCATGTGGGGGGAAGAAGGGCAGGGGGAGAGCAGGGCAGGACTTTCATACAACAGGGGATAAAGAAGAGAAACCCGGGAAGGGGGAGGAGTTTCACACACTGTTCACCCAGTACTCATTTTACACACACACAATGATAGGGAAGGAACACAAGGAATACAGTCAAAACACACTCTAGAATTCACAATAGGCAAGGAACAAGACAAATACACTTAGCTTCTTGGCCAGCTTCTCAGCTCTAATTACTGGCGCTGTGCGTCTCACAGCGCTGGGATTTATACTCATGGCCCCGCCCCTCTTCATGCCTGGAGCCGTGCGGAGTGCTGCACAGGCTCAGACAATGACCTCACATTCCGTGAGGTCGAAGACCGGGTCTCTGCGCTATTAGCGCCAGAGCAGGTTGCCTCGGCAACCGGACACTTTGACAGGGTTTCCGGCGCCACGACATCTAACAGCAGCACTGTGGCTTGAGCTGGAGCAGGGAGGGACAGCTGCTGCTGCGTCCGGAACCCCAGAAATCTCCCCCCATGGTGTCCAGCACCGCCATGGCTGACACCTTGTTGCATCTTCCAGACCACACTTGCAAGCTTGTCGGTGCTGATCTCTTGGGAAACTTTGGATGTAAACAGACAGACGGCGGCTCCACTTCTGCCCATGCCAGTCCACGTCATCCCCGGGTTGGCTGGTCCACATAAAGGGCACCCTCCAGATGTGGAAGTGGAGCAGGTTGCAGCTGCTCCAGGGCAGTCCCCACCAGCAGCACTTTGGAACATCCTCAAACGCGCTGGCCAAACCCAGGACAATGGCCGCACGTTGAGTTGCAGTCTGTCTGTTGGGTGGACCCATGCTGCAGCTCCATGCTCAGCCATTCCTTGCTCCATTCAGCACCATAGAGTTGCAGGTGCCAGCCTAGAGTGTCGAGTAAGCACCTGCAACTCTATGGTGTGGGTGCCTGCTGCGCGGGTATCCTGCAGTCCGGAGAAACCAGCAGACTGTCTGTTGCGGACACAGGCAGGGCTGGAAGTGGATGGACATGGGGCTGTCTCCCTGGAGCAGTTCTGGGGTGGCCAGACTCCACGTCTGTCTAAAAACACCTGAGCTGAAATAAGATATATTATGTCCACAGCGTTCCTTTCATTGACTAAGATAGTTACTCTACTAAAGAACAAGACAAGATTAGTCTGGTTTGACTTGTTCCTGACAAATCCATGCTGACTATGAGCAATCAGTGCATTGTCATCAAGGTGCTTGCAGATCCACCGTTTTACAATCTGTTCTAGTACCTTCCCAGGAATTGAAGTCAGGTTAGCTGGTCTGTAATTTCCCAGATCCTCTTTAAAGGACATCCACTTTCCAAGCATGCACATGCTCAGTTGTTTTTTTTTTCATAAGTGTCTCCAACTCAAATCAAGCAAATGGCTTAAAATTCAGTCACAGTTGCCAGTTGTTGAGAAAAATGCAAAAGCTTATTCTTTCCCACAGAGCCGTAGCCCGGAAATTTGGTGCCTATGGAGGAGCAAGCAAAGACACCATGAGTTATAGCATCCATTCACATGAGCCCGGGACCCACTGGCATGTCTGTTTAGGCACTGCTAGATGTTAGCCCAGGACTGCCTCAGGGCAGGTAGGCAGCTAGCTTGGGTTGTGTCCTCGGAAAACCTCCAAAATCAGAGCCTGGGCTAAGGGTCGCTCATGCAGGCAAACATGGGCTAGCATGTATGTTTGGCCCCACCATACTCACCCTGGGACAGGAGCTGCCATGGCTGTCCGTCATGGTGGGGGTGGGGCACTGGGAGCAGGGGGTGAGTGGGGCCACACATTTTTTTAGCTCCCTGCCCTACCTGGGCCGTGCAGACAGCGAGATGGCTCTCCAACTGCGGGCACATTTCTTCGGTGTCCCAACCCAGGCTACATCAGCCGCAGTTTCCTGCTCCAGACTGGGGAGCCACTGTGCCACCCGCCTGTCTGTGTCTGGGGTCATAATAATCAGCCAAACATGACAGTTTCCAATTCCAACTGTCACAAAGGAATCCTAGCTCACTCTCTGCTTCTCCTTCCTTTTAGAGATGCAGCTCCGTTGTATTGCTTTACTGCCCATTAACGGCCATTAATAGTCACAGATCCCCATTATTTACATTTGGCATTTGTGTTGCCTCTGTTGTCTCCAATGGACATTAATTTCAGTCTCTCTCTGCACTGGGACATGCCTGCTCTGCCAACAAACGTGGCAGAGCGTATTTCCTGGGCTCTGCCTCTCGGCTGATGTGCCTCACTCACTCTGGCCCCTCTGCCCCAGCCCTGGTGAGAGGTAGCAAGTCACCTTCAGAAACGGGAGAATCACCCATATGTGCTCCACAGAAAGTACAGGGTCTTTTTAAAAATGTGTTCATACAAACATTTTTGAACACCCAGCAGCTTCCTCAATGGATGCTGCAGGATGCAACCGGAGCCCCGGCTCTGAGCGGAGAGGGGAGGGCTAGGAGATGGGACTCCTGGATTCTCTGGGAGGGAAATCTGCCCAGACTAGGTTGGAAAGGGAGTGGGTCTGTTCAGCAGAGTCTGTTTCCTCATACCGAAGAGCAGCGGGGACACTGGCACTCTGCACAACACTCCACACCAGCTCGGTTCTCCACCTCCTGAGGCTGGGCCCTACCCCAGTGCCCCAAGGCTCTCCAGTGACTCCCCCCAGCTCCCGCACTGCTCTGGAAGCCCCCTTCCCCTCCCATGCACCTTGGAAGCCAGGGGTATAGGAGTGAAAGACCTATACTGCTGGGAAAGGGGGGGATGACTTGTGCTGCCCCCTGCTCCAAGAGCTGGGGGTGGGGTTTGGGGGAAGGACTTGCGTTGCCTCCTTGCCTGAGGGGAGGGGTCATGGTGCCCTAGGGGATGGAGGGCTGAAGGTGGGGAAGGAGGATAGGCTATGTGTCCCATGGCACATTTTCAAAATGCCAGTGCAGCCCCAGGGCCTAAAAAGTTCCCCACCCCTGCTAGAAGGGATATGGGGTGAGGGGTTGGGTTGGGTTGTGAGGTCAGGGAACCAGGAGAAGAAAGGGGGAACAGGGCTGAGAAGACAAGAACGCAGCAAGCAAGCAAGGAACAGACAGTAGAGCAAGGAAGAGAAGGGGGCAGGGCTGGAAGTAAGAGAGGGGAAAGAGAGATGCTTCACCCAGCTTCCTGGTACTTATATCCTGGTCGGCAACCAACTAAGAAGTGGGGCGGTGTGGCAGGGGCTGAAAACAGACAGAAGGAGGAGGAGGGACGTGGCTGGGGATGGGGCAGTGGTGTAGGGGGGCTGCTAGTCCAGAAACCCCAAGGACATGGCTTTGAGGCCAGATCCTGACAATCATGCTGTGGAGGTAAAATGATGAAACACACTTTCTAGCCCATTGGTTCCCAAACTGTGGTCCGTGGACCCCTGGGGGTCCGCGATGCACTCCCAGGGGGTCCGCGAGCCTCCTCTTTTGTCCTTCTTGGGGTTTTTGTTTGTTTGTTTGTTTTGTGTTGCTGAGCCACGCAGCATGGTGACTGGGCTGGGTGTTGGCATGGCACAGACTCCGAGCTCAGCCACTGACACAAGCGGAAGTAGTTTAAGACACTTCTGCCCTCAGCAATCCCTTCAAAGCAGTGAGTTTAAAAAACTAGCAGGTGCTGGCTGCAAGCGGGCAGTGGGCGCGAACTTTGCAGTGTGGCTTGCCTCACTCCTGGGAGGGGTGTCTGTCTGCAAGCCCAGCCCAACGAGCCTGGGGCTGCAGCATGTAGCCTTGTGGGGGAAGAGACCGCTTCCCTCCCACCCTACTTAACCGGAGGAGCCAGCAGCAATCCACAGAAAGTTGTAGCGGCGAGGAGCCACATTCTCCTGGAGCCGGACCTGCTGCAGCTGCTGGGCTGGGCTGTGGGACATCAGCATCACCCGCCCGCCCCCCACCTTCCCAGCACCATGTGACAGCGGCAGAGCAGAAGCGGGGGCAGCCGGGGGCTTTTGCTGTGAATGTCCCGTAGTTTTAGTCTGGGCTCGAAACTCCAGTGAGGCTGGAGCGTGGGAGGGAGTCAGGCAGCGGGCAGGTATGATGGGGGAAAATTAACATGGAGAAGGGATGGCTGGGGAGAAATCATACTGGGGTATGAAGGGGTGAAATAAACGTGGAGAAGGGATGGCTGTTGATTGGAGGGTAGTAAGAGGCTGGCAAACATTGCTGTTGGCTTGATCTTCTCTTCTGCATTGTCCTCTTAGGCTGGTGAATTGATACCATGAACTGGTGGCTAAAGAAAGTGAGGCTCACAGGGCAGGAAGGACAGGCAGCAAGCTTGCCAGATAAGGAAGGGCAGACAGAAATAATACATGAAGTTCCCAGCACCAGTCGAAAAAGTCAAAGTACTGATTGTTTGGAGGCATCTAGCTCACAGAAAAGTTAGGCGCTATGACCCAAACTACATAAAAATGGGTTTCACATCTACTGGTACGGCTGAAGAGCCACGTCCACAGTGTGTTCTATGTTATGAGTGCTGTCGAATGAGAGTATGAAACCAGCTAATCTTCATCAAATTTCACAAATACTTACATTCATATTTGTTGTCGTATGCAAATTTTTTGGGGGGTGTCATGCAAATTTATGTAAATTTGGTGGGGGTCCTTGGCTCATTGGGAAATTTGAAAAGGGGTACTTGGTCACAAAAAGTTTGGGAACCACTGTTCTAGCCAATAGGGAGGAGCGACATTCCTAGTCCTTTCTCCTCTCTCTCTCTCTGTTAGTTATATATAATTATTCACCAGGTGGTTATTTTATAACTGATCATTCCAAAGGCTCATGTTCCAATAAACATTCAAGTAAGTATTGAAGATTTCTGATACATGAAGGTGTTGTTTTCTTAGAGATGCCCTCACTGTTTCTTATTAGCTAGATGAAACCTGAGAGCAGCTCGGTTTTGTTTAATTACTAATATTATTTATTTACTCTCTGATAACTGGTGAACCTCAATTAACATTGTGAATTGTTTGCCCTGTAACAACCATATATTCCATTACATTATGCAAATTATTTGCACAGTGATTATGATTTAACATTATTAGTAATTAGAATTATTTGCCTGCTAGTAATGCTATATAAATGGTGTCTCATTAATCACAGGGCATGCCTTACTAGGAGTCTTAATGAGGAGAGCTGTAATATGCTGTCACTGAAGTATTGGTCATTGCTACAGGCACAGGATCCTTGTTTTACATTATGGACAAATAAATCAGGTATTTTTAAAATCACCTGCTGATCATTATAATAATGGAACAACCATTATTCTTCATTGAAGTCTATGGGTGTTTTTACATACACTTCTCCTGCATGTTTGCTGTTACATCCTGAACTTTCTGTGTCTAAATCACTCACCAAGATCTTAAACATCTGGCTCTTTGAATGTCTGCACATAGAACGTCTCCCAGAAACTTGTGTGTGTAAAATGTTCACCTGGTAAACTACTTTGCTCCAGGCAGCTGTGGTCACTTGGTTTCCATGGCAGCCTGTCATGTCTACAGCTGCAGCTACTTTAGGCTGCCTCAGGGCAGTGCGTGTGTGAACAATGCATCCGGAACTTACTTGTGGACTTGTAAACACAGAAGACTGAAAAATCCGGAACTTTAAGGTGGGTGTAAAAATGCCCATTGTGAGGTTAGCCATTGACTTCAATGGTTTAAGGATCACAACTGGCGTTTCATACAATGTGTTTCTTTGTATGGGAATGATAAAGTTTAGCCTGGAGTTCAACAATTTTGAACCATTATCATCAAAAATATGCAGCTGTCAAAATCTAAATTTACTTTTTTTCCATAATAAATTTGAAACTCAAGGCTAAATTCTACTCTTCTGCAGAAGGTAAAACACACACACATTCCAGAATCCATGAGTTAGGGTTCACACAGTTAAAGACACAGGCTGTTTTTAAATGGGCATGACTGGGGGTGGGGGTGCGGGGTCTGTGGGATGGCTACAGATCGCACACTCAAACAGGCCAGGGATAGGTATGCGCCCCTACCCATGTGGCATGCCCCGGCATGGAGCATCCTGGGTTTTCTCCTGATGCTCCGAGAGTGGGTATGGATTGGCGGGTCCAGTGTATGGGTCACGGGAGAGTGTCGTTCCCCCCGCACCCCATGCCGCCTTCAGATGGGCATTTGGTTGCATGTGGGATGGCTGGACCCACTGGAGGTTGTCTTTACTAAAAATGGCCATAATTTCCCTTGGTGAGGAGAAGAGTGAAACACACACAAGGGAAAATGTACACATCTGGTAAAACCATCACATTCAGATTCAAATTAGGGAAGAGAACTTTCCAGTTTCCTCCATCCGGGGAGGATTCCAGCAAAACAAGGACAGTTCTTATTCTTTCTAGAAGAACTTTCCCTGCCTTAGATCACAATGGAGAGCACTTCTCTGCATTCTGTTCCTTTTAGGTTCAGTGGCTCCGTTCAAGAAGATACAAATCAATTTATCAGGAATGTATCTACGTGAGACTTTTCAAACGGACCGGGGGCCCTGTGGGTGCCGGGGTGGCATAGTGGGTGGAGATGGGTGTGGGGCCGTTCCCATGGGCGCACACCCATCTTCACCAATCTCACAGAGACACCTCCATTTCCCACAATGCCTCTGTGTGGGGGTGATGGGTGGAGCGCGAGCGTGTGCACTCACCTCCACCTATCTGCCATGGCATTCCCATGACCGCCCTCCACGCAGCGAAACTGCATGGAGATGGGCGGAGGCGTCTTGTGTGAAAAGGCCCTTTGTTGGTCACTGTCCTACAGAGCCACCCACACATGGCATGTTGCCCATGACTGTTGCTCCTTCCTGCTGGCACAGTCATCGTCAAGTGCAAAGGACACGCAACCACATCAAAAACAGCAGGACCTTTGATACCTTCTTACTGACCTTATTGTTGGAAACTTGAACTTACACTAAGACTGTTATTGTTCCTTCCAATCCTAATTTGGTGTTTGTTGTGTAAATGTATTTTGATAGTGTTACTTTACACCAGTTTTTCCTTTCATTTACAGGTGACAGATGTCTAAGGTAAAAGAGGTCACTACTAAAGGAGGCACTCAGAGGGGAGAGTCACAAGGCATAATTAAAATCACTTGCACAACATCTTGACTGGAGGTACCAGAGTGAGATCAAGGGACTTTGCACCCCATCAGAGAATGCAGCAAAAGCTCTTCTTTGGGCATAGAGTCATAGATGGTGCTGCTCCAGTTCAGTTTATATTCCAGCAATGGTGTTGTTTTCCTAGAGCAGATGGACTTTTAGTCCTACCATTTTATATTGTTCAAGATAGGAAACACTTCCCCAAAGCTCGGTCACACATTTTTTAGACATTGCCACAATGTTTATGTTAAGGTGATTTGACGCCTCAATTATGGTAACCTCAGACAAAAACATCATCAGTCCAAATAATAAAGTACTACAAGCAACTGAAACCTAAGCAAATAAAACAAGAAATCCATTTTATCTTTATAGTTCTGATTGAGCCAATAGTAACAGAATGTCATTGGACCAATATGCAAATACAATTTTCCTCATTTACTTAAAATTCTGAAAGCAACAGAAACGTGCATGTTGAAACTTTGCAGTATTGTAATGTTTGAAAGTGGGAGGTTTGGGTTTTGTTTTGCATATGCAGCGGGTGCATCTCTTGTCTGTTAACGCCTGCCATGTAAGAGAGAAAGTGTGTGTGAGAGAGAGCACTTGTGTGTGTCCCATCTGTGGGTGTGAGGAGGGGGCTGTGTGTCAGGTTGAAAGAGACAAGGGGTAACAGGGTAGTGGCCCTGTGAGTAGTTATTGAATGTTAATGTATACATATTTATGCAAATAATGGCAGTAGGGAGAGCAGAAACAGGGTGTTCCTCTTCGAGGTTGCCAAAAGCTGGTGACCCTATGGGGAGGAGGGTTGATTGTCACAGTTTTGGCTGCCATGCAAACCCACTTTGCCAATACCCCTTCCATGGAGGAAGCCAGAATGGGTGGCGGTCTGTACTGCTTCCCCTGTTAGGGGAATGTTGTGGGAATAAGCTCGCAGGCCAGTTTTAGACAAGCACGCGACCCGCTTGCGCATGGTTTCAAAAATACCGTGAGGCGGGATTACACAAGACGCTGCCGGGGATCACGCACATGGGATGGGGACGCGCATTCTTTTCTGGACGTGAATCGACTGGGTCGGCGATCGAGGTCGGTAATTCGTGGCTGGAAAAGAATGCGTGTCCCCCTCCCATGCGCGTGATCCCCAGCGGCATCTCATGTAATCCCGCCTCACGGTATTTTTGAAACCATGGGCAAGTGGGTCGCACGCTCATCTAAAAAAGGCCCTAGTCTAGATCAGGGGTGGGAAACCTCAGGCCTAGGGAAACAAATACAGCCTATGGCTTCTTCCCGACCAGCTGCCCCCCTTTTTCAGTTCCTAGATTTGGCCCAAGTATCCAGTCCCTACTCAGGCACTGAAAGAGTGAGCTCAGGGGAAAGGGGTGGTGATGAGGACATGCACACAAAGTTAGGAATCTGGACCCTCCTCTTTCTTCCCCGACTGAGCACACTCCTTAAACAACCCTTTCCTCTTCTTCTGTGCTGCACTCAAAACTTGTACTCATTCTCAGAGTTGCCCCCAGGAGGGAAAAAATTCTCTATTCCTGATCTCTGGCCTGTGGGCCAAATCTGACCTGTGGTGGGTGGTTGTCTTGGCCCTTTTCCATTATTTCTAGTTTATTCATAAGTCCCGTGCTGGGTACTCTGTATTTCTGTGGGCCTCCAGAAGCCGGGGCTGCCCATGTGTGGGGCTGCCTGGGCTTGTGTTTTACACAAGTGGTTCTCACACTCATGTTGTCTCATGGATCTCATGCACCGAGGGCCTAGGTGGAGTCTCGTGCAGTCACATAGTCTGCACTGCTCTAGATCCAGCCCTGAGGGGAAAGACTATCAGGTGTTAAACTTGATGGTGGCCCACTGAGGCCCACTGAGCCACCAGCATGTTTGTTGGAGCGTTCACCCGGGAGCCAGTGGAGAACCAGACTGCAATCCCAGAGAAAACGTCTGGCCTGTGATCTGGATGCTCCCCTTCATCCCTGCACTCTGAGGACACCCCTGTTGCATCCCTGCACCCAACTCTTCTCCAGCCCACAGAACTTGCACTCGTTTTCCAAGCAGCCTGCAGATGGTAAAAGGTTTCTCATCCCCATCTAGAATGTCTTGCCTTTTTACTCAGGCCAAATACTTGGAATAGTCTTAAGTAAAAGTTTTCACTGTTGCTTTAAGTATGAAAAAGAAAACCGACTCGAGCCTTTTGAACCAGAAGATGTGTGCAAGGGAAGATCAATCTGAATAGAAGATCCCTTTTAATATTTCACTCAAGGAAAAAGCAGAATTACTAATATTATTTTTAATTTTGAGCATCTGAAAGATTATGAATAATCTTGGTTATAGTCCCAGAAAATTAAACACAAAGAGCAGTTAGTGGCATTAGAGAGAAATGGATAATAGTAAAAGAGTTTAACATGATGGAGGATTTAATACAGTTAAAAAGTCTAATTGATGACAGATCAATGCAAATAAATACAGAATGTGGATTGCTTTGATGAGACTTTTATCATACAACTTTGTGTGCCTTGTAAAATGTGAACTATAAAAAGTCTAGTAAAAGATTCAGAAGACGAACCTGCATGTTTTATTAATGAATGATGAGGAAGAGAAAGGGGGTTAGAGGGGGCTGTGAATTTCAATGGCCCTTACAGGGCCTTTGCACAAGACTATATACTTCATAAATCATGAAGCTAAAGGAAACTAGAGTTAAACAGGAAAATGGCAGGCTAGTATACATCATGATATACTGGAAAGCTGACATTTATCCTCAACTTAGCAAAACATAGGGCCTCTTCAAACAGACCAGAGACCCCATGAATGCGTGGAGATGCGTTTGGGGCCATTCCCACAGGCATACACCCATCCCCACCCACCTCCACGCACGGAGGCACCTCCATTTTCCCCAATGCCTCCATGCACAGGTGATGGGTAGAGTGCGGGCGCACACACCTCCACCCATCCGCTGCGGTATTCCCATGGGTGCCCTCCACCCATCTCTATACAGCAAAACTGCGTGGAGCTGGGTGGAGGCGTCTCGTGTTAAAAGGCCCATAGTAACACTATTGTTCAACCAGGTAAAACCAAATGACTACTTTGACAAAAAATATCACCCTCCCCACTCTTACTAGAATTTTTTGATTTGTTTTTCATTTTTGTTTTTAAAAAGAATGCATGTCAGAGGATTTGCTTGAATTTCTGATGAGCTTTTCCCCAGTTTTTTGCTGAGCATGAAAGAGCTGGCTGGTTCTAACAAGAAAATGCGAATGTATTAGCTGTGCATCTTGTTCATGATTGCATGGGTGTTTCCTATTAATTTACCTTTCTGTTAAAGTAAGCCCTTCCTCAGGCATGTAGCATAGCTAGTATTACCTGAGGAAGGGCCTTGTGTGGCCTGAAATCTTGCTTATTTCCACCAACAACAGTTGGTCCAATAAAATATATCATTCAAACCACTTTGTCTCTATGTCACTTGGGACCAACATAGCAACCCCACTCTGTCTCTGGATTATTAAAGAAAATGAAAATATAACACCTATGCAACTAAACGTAACTTTCTAATAAGGTAATTTTTATTTAGCATTTTTGTTTTTTAAAAAGAATGCATAAGTTAGAGGATTTATTTGAATTCCTGATGAGTGAGCAGGATTCCTGGTTTTCTGTTTAGCAGAGAAAAACATGGAATTCCAGGTTTTTCTAGGAAGTTTCCACCGGTAAAATCTCACTGTGAACTTCTCGCGCCAAATCTCTTCTCCCGACACAGGCGCACACTGGAAGTTTAAAGAGCTTCTTCCCCCTTTAAACTGCTACCAGCAGGAGGCAGAAGCTCTTTGAAGTCCACTGTGTGCCTGAGTCACAGAGAAGAGATTTCATGCAAGAACTTCACAGTGAGTTTTTGCTGGCAGAAACCTCTTAGGCAAAGGTATGTTGGGCTCTGTGCCCAGGCTGGCAGGGAGGAGGGTGTTGGAGAGGTGCTCCCTCCTCGCCCATGGAGGGAGAAATTTGTGATCTATGCCGGGGATGTCCAGGAAGAGGGGGTTAGAGTAGCAGCCCCTCCCCACCTCCGACAGAAAAAGTTGGGCTCTATTCCCGTGCTGTCTGAGAGGAAGGTGTTTGGAGTGGCACCCCCTCCCCACCTGCAGAGGGAGAGAGTTGGGCTCTGTGAGAGGGCTGTCTGGGAGAAAGGGATTGGAGTGGCACCCTTTCCCCTCATGTGGGGAGAGAGTGAGAGTTGGGTATTGTTGGTGTCTTAAGAGAAGGACTTGATTTCTGGGGAACTTCTGGCTTTCCCTGGAAGGCCTACTAGTGTCTGAAGCCAGCAGCCACAGCCGGCACTGAGGCCGCCAGACCGCCGCCGCCACCCGAAGCTGAACTGGAAGGTAGGATCCTGGGAACTTGTTGGAAGTAGGGTGATCCCTGGGGTGGGGTGGGGTGTTAACTCCCCCCCCCAGGGATCAGGTCTAATACTTACCGGCTGCTGCTGGGATGGCCGCTGGTGCTGGGGGGCTCTGGGTTGCCGGCAGGGAGAGTCACTTAGGGGAATTTTTTTTAAAAAATCCAGGCTGGGCTGGGTGGGTGGGTGTCCCCCTGGGTGGGTGTCCCCGTGGGTTTTTGGTGTTTTTTACATTGCGGCCATTCATTTAAATGGCCGCAATGTAAAAAAAAATCCGGTACACGGAATCCGGTAACTGGGCCGGATTACCGGGTTGAATCCGATAATGCCGGTACGCCCAGTACCAGATACCGGAATAACCGGGTGTCCCGTCCCTAATCATTAGGCTTCAAAGGTGGTAACTCTTTTGCCCCTGTATCATAGTAATGTTTGTTTCATTTTATCTTGCTGTTTATACCTGTTTAAGCGTACCTTGTTTGGAAGTCCAGTATCTATGAAACTAGGCAGTGTTCTGATCCTTCTGTGAAATAGGATCTCTGCAGGGGACAGGCCATGACTCAGAGGAGTTGCTCTGTGTGAGGGTAAGGCTCCTTTAAGAGAGGACTGGAAGAGCAACCACAGGGATAGAAGAAGAAGGGGTGGGGCCAGTGAGGGGTCAGAGACACGCAGAAGGAGCAGCCATGTTAAGAGTATCAGAAGCTCCTACAAATGGAGGTGTTGTAAATCAGTTATAATAAAGTAGAACTTGTTAGTATACTACCATCTCCAAACATATGATTTACAGAGAACAGCACATGGTACCAGGAGTGGGGTGCAGATCAGCAAAGTGATTGTGCAGCGTGAAAGAGTAAAAAGTCCGACACGGAACAGCTGAGGATCCCAGGCATGCTAGACCCCTCCAATCATGCTGCAGACAGCTGGAAAAGATTTAAACAGCAGTTTGACTTGTTCATGGAAGCCAGTGGAGCTGTGGAAAAAAGAGATAAGAGGAAGGTAGCCCTTTTATTGAACCTTGCAGGCCCGCAAGCTGCTGATCTGTTTAATACCTTTTCACTAACTGCTGAAGAAAAATCCAAATATGATGTTGTGATAATGAAGTTTGAGGAACATTGTGTACCAAGCAAAAATGAGACTTTTGAGAGAGATGTTTTTCATACAAGACAACAAAAGGAGGCGGAAATGTTTCAGAGCTTTGTGACTGATCTGAGAAGGCTCAGCCAGACTTGTAATTTTGGAGTATTGGCTGACTCATTAATAAGGGATCAAATTGTTCTGGGGATGCAGGATTGCAGAATAAGAGGCAGATTGCTAGAAATTAAAGATCTCACCTTGGGAAAAGCAATTGAAGTATGTCAAGCTGCAGAACTCACACAGCAGAGAGTGGACTTGGTGGAGGGAAAGAGCTGTGCTGAGTCGGTGGACGAGATTGTGACCTCAGGGAGCCACAGCAGGGTGCAGAAAAAATCCTGGCCAAAGTCTAAAGTTGAACAAAGAGAACAGCAAGAAAAGAGCTGCAGAGAATGTGGTAGCGTGCATGCACCACAACAATGTTGGGCCTATGGGGAAACTTGCAACAGATGCAAAAAGATGGGACATTTTGTTAGAGTTTGCAGACATCAGATTGCAAGAAAGAAACTACAGAGTGTGCACACAGTGTTGCAGGAAGAAAGAGGTTCTGACGCCAGTGAGGAGGAGTTCTACATTAATGTCTTACAGAAACCAGTGTCTCCAAAAGATTGGAATATTACTTTGGAGACAGGGTGAATTTTAAACTGGACACTGGAGCACAAACAAATGTGATCAATGAAAAGGTAGTAGCTGGGTTACAGAGAGCACCCAGCTCTAGGGACAAAAGAAAAGTAAAACTGAGAACATATTGGAGGGGGGGGGATAATACATTCTGTTGGTACCTGTGAACTAGAAGTGAAGTGGGATAATAAGATACAAAAATCAGTGTTTGTCATTGTATCAGAGGATGATGAGCCACCCATTTTGGGTCTTCAAACATGTGAGGCGTTGGGTCTAATAAAAAAAAAATGTATTCCATTGGGGAGCAAGCAAATGGTAATATGGAAGATCATTTTACTGATTTTTTGAGAAAATAGGAAAACTGAACATTGAATTAACTATACCAAATAGACCAACGATACGTGCTCCTAGAAATGTTCCATTAGCATTGCGGAAAAAAAATTAAGTGAACTGGATTAATTGGTTGACCTACAAATGATAGAAAAGGTTGAAGAGCCTACGGAGTGGGTCCACTCTTTGGTGATAGTAGATAAGAAGGATGGCTCTCTTCGTCTCTGTTTAGATCCCAAACAGTTAAATGAATATGTCAAAAGAGAGCACTTTCCAATCCCCACTCGGGAAGAAATTCTGGGTGAGTTGGCAGGGGCAAAATATTTCATTACTTTGGATGCCTCCAGTGGATTTTGGCAGGTGCCTCTCATGAAATGCAGTACACGCTTATGCACTTTTAAACACACCGTTTGGAAGATATTGTTTTTTCCGATTACCATTTGGTTTGAAATCTTCTCCCCAAGTGTTCCATAGGAAAGTGCAGCAAATCTTGGAGGGCATAGAGGGTACTAAAGTGTATATTGATGATATCCTTATCTGGGGCAAGACCCTGGAAGAACACAAACAGAGGCTGCAGAGAGTACTGGAAAGGGCTAGGGCAGCAGGCCTCAAGCTAAACAAACAAATGCAAATTTTGAATGCAGGAGATAACATACCTGGGGGAGAGGCTAACGGATCACAGAGTCCAAGTAGACCCCGTAAGAATACAGGCAATGATAAACCTGCCGGCACCCACAGACAAAGAGGGGGTGCAAAAGTTTCTGGGAATGATAAATTTTGTGAGTACATATAAACCTAATCTAGCTGAGTACTACTCATTTAAGATCACTGTTGGTGAAAAATACACAGTGGACATGGGAAGGCGATCAACAGAAAGAGTTTGAAAAACTGAAAGAGCTGATACAAAAGGCTCCGGTACTGCGTTATTATGATAGCACACGCCTGACCAAGCTTTCTACAGATGCCTCTAAAGTGGACATTGGGGCAGCTCTGATGCAAAAATATGGAGAATACTGGCAGCCTGTAGCTTATGCATCTAGGGCTCTGACACAGGCAGAATGTAATTATGCACAGACAGAAAAAGAGGCATTAGCTCTGGTGTCTGGATGCAAGAAATTTCATATTTTTATTTATGGCAGACCAGTTGAAGCTGAAACAGATCACAAGCCTCTTGTTTCAATTACAAAAAAGGGATTGTATGATACTCCTCCTAGGCTGCAGAGGCTTTTTTTTCAATTACACTTGTATGATCTGAACCTTCAATACAAGCCAGGTAAAGATCTTGTAGTAGCTGATACCCTGTCTAGAGCGTATGATAGGACAGTTACGAGGCAAGAGATGGAAGCTGATTATAATTCATGTAAACTTGATCAGGAAAATGTATCCAGTCTCAGATGCAATGTGGGCAAAGATGGCAGAAGCAATTGCACATGATGGAACTTTGCAGAAAATTATCAGGGCTATTACAGATGGTTGGCCTGGCCATCATATCCCAGTACCATACAACCATTACAAAGCTGAACTGCCAGTGCTGGATGGTATCTTACTGAAAGGGAAGAGTCTGGTGGTTCCAAGGAGCATGCAAAGCGATATGCTTGAAAGACTGCATGAAGGGCACTTGGGCATTGAGAAGTGCAAACGGAGGGTCAGAGATGTTTTGTTTTGGCCACAAATGAACAGTGAGATAGAAACACCTGTGTGAGGGTGTTCGGTTTGCCAGAAGTACAGGTCATGCCAACCTAAACAAGCTATGCTGGTGCTCAAAGAGCCTGTAGCTGCTTGGACAAAAGTAGGAATAGTTCTGTTTGTGTACACAGGAAAAAAATATGTATTAATTGTGCACTATTTTTCTCACTATCCAGAGGTTGCCTTACTAACAAGTACCACAGCTTCTCAGGTCATTGATAAAATTAAGTCTATTTTCACCAGGCATGGCATACTGGAGGTGGTTCAAACAGATAATGGCCCTCAGTTTGCTGTCAGGAATTCAAGAACTTTTCACAGGTATACGGGTTTCACCATATCACCTCAAGCCCCATATATCCACAGTCGAATGGCCTTGCTGAAAATGGGGTAAAAATTGTCAAGAAACTGCTAAGAAAGGCACAGGAAACAGGCACTTACCCATTTTTAGATTTACTGAACTATAGGGCAGCACCATTGGAGCATGGAAAAGCTCCTGCTGAGCTTCTCTTTGGAAGACATATTCGAACTAGGTTGCCGTGTTTATTAGCGAGTGAGCGAGATGGACAATCTGGGGTAGACTTACAGAAAGAATGTATGAAACAAAAGCAAAAGGCTTATTATGATAAGGGCTCCAGAGAATTGACACCACCGCAGCCAAATGACCAGGTGCTCATTTATAATGGCGCAACATGGACACAGAAGGCTAAGGTCATCACAGAACAAGCTCCACGGTCCTATCTGGTAAAAACAGCTGATGGTCAACCATACAGAAGAAGCAGACAGCACCTTCAACTCATTGCAAGACATAATGAGTATAAAGCTGAGACATGGCAACCGGCACAAACGAATACAGGGCCACTACAATCTGAACAAAGGAAGAGTGAACTGATGTGAATGCCAGGAACTGTGGGGAAGTGGGGAGAAGGGATAGGGCACTCAGGGTCCGGGGTAAGGGGGTCCACAGGGGAACACATACCCACTCGCTTGAGCAGCAGAAAGCAGCAAGGCTCTGGTGGAAAAACAAGCCCTCAGGTTGGAATAGGGCTACCAGGAATGGATGGCGAGTCCCCAGCCTATATCATCATTGGGCACTGGGGCAATCACAGGCCTTAATCGCTGCAACCTGCTCGCAGCCACACGGGGAGAAGGGAAGGGGCTAGAGGCGTGAGACACTTGAGGGCAGGGGAGTGTGGAAGACCCAGGGAGGGGGGAAGGGAGGATAGGGCTCTTGCTCGGGGGACACACCCAGGCACCCGTGCTCCCCCGACGCCACTGGATGACACACTCACCTCAGGGATCCTGTAACTGCAAGTACTCACCCACGCGCACACGCACGCTACTCTCACTCGGTCCAGTCACACAAGATTAGGTCAATAGTCTCGAAGGTCTACAGCACACGGCACAATAGGGGGCCAGTCTCACGGGCACACCAGGCTCCAATCACCAGTAATGCACCTGTCCCAGCAGCAGCCTTTTATCCTGTTCCCCCAGGGCATTGCTGAAGCCGCGCTGAGCGGCGGAATGGAGGGGGCGTGGCTGGTTCCGGCACGGCCTGCGTCTTGGCTCCGCCCCCTGGAGCATTGGCGTGCAGCCGGAGCGGCTTCCTGTGTGGAGGCGTGGCTTTCGGGGGTTCCCTGGGTGGAGGCCGGTCTGTGGGGCTAGGGTCTGTGGCGGGGGGTGTTGAGGGTGTGGGGAGCCCTGTTGCGGGGGCTGCTGCTGGCGGGGTTTGGCGGCTGCGGCCCATGGGCCCTTGCCTCCTTACAGGAACAAAGCCAGTCACAGGATGAACAAATGCTACGTAGATCTACGAGATTGTGCAAAACACCATGGAGACTGATTGAAGACTGCTGAAATGATGCAGGACTGAAATGTGGAGGGTGTTTATCTGCATATTCATCATGTTATTTCATTAGGGTGTGTTATGTTTTGTTGTTTTGTTCTGGGATGTTAGTAAAAAAAAAGTGGGGGGGAGATGTGAGGGTAAGGCTCCTTTAAGAGAGGACTAAAAGAGCAACCACAGGGATAGAAGAAGGGGCGGGGTCAGTGAGGGATCCAAGACAAGCAGAAGGAGCAGTCATGTTAAGAGTATCAGAAGCTCCTACAAATGGAGGTGTTGTAAATCAGTTATAATAAAGTGGAACTTGTTAGTATACTACCATCTCCAAACATATGATTTACAGAGAACAGCACACTCTGTAATTTAACAGTGCTAGATAGGGATCTGCTCCTGAGTCAGCAGCCTTCTTTAACAATCATTTCACTATTTTAACACCATTTTCAGCTAGCCCATTAGATTGTGGGTATCCCGGACTGGAAGTGATATGTGTGAACTCATAGTCTTTTGCAAACTCACAGAACTCGTGTCCCCCAAACTGAGGTCCATTATCAGACATTAGAATCTGAGGGATACCATGCCTAGAAAAAATTGATTTCCCATGCTGTATTACATGGCGTGACAGAGTGGATTGCAATAATGCAATTTCAGGGTGATGAGAGTAATAGTCTAAGATTATGGCCGTTTTTAGACGTGCGCGGCGGCGCCCGCACTTGTTTTTCAAAAGACCCAGCAGCCCAATTTACATGTGACGCCGCTGCCAAATACGCACATGCGCGGGCGATGCGCATCCATTTCCAGCCGTGAACTGATCAGGTCAGCGATCGAGGGTGGTCATACGCGGCCGGAAATGGATGCGCATCGCCCCCGCATGCGCGTATTCAGCGGCGGCGTCATGTGTAAATCGGGCTGCCGGGTCTTTTGAAAAACAAGCACGGGCGCCGCCGCGCACGTCTAAAAACAGCCTATGAGATAGTCCTTGCCACTATATTGGAAAAGATCCACTCCCAGTTTATACCAAGGGACTTGAGTGTTCTGGTCAAGCACCATAAGTTCTTTCTGTTGCTTAGGTTGATATTTGAGACATGTCTCACAGTTATTCACAACATGCTCAATTGCCTCATTCATCTGTGGCCAGAACAAAATACCCCATGCCCTTCGCTTACATTTTTCAATCCCCAGATGACCCTCATGGATTCTAGTAAGCATTTTGTTTTGGAATAATTTAGGTACCACAATTCTCTGTCCCTTAAACACTACACCATCAATGACTGAGAGGTCATCAGTGCAGTGTTTGTACGTGCCTGGCAGTGAGTTAGCAGGCCCCTTTGTCATGATAGCTTTGATCCCATGCTGCAGTGTATCATCGGAGGCTGTGGCCTCTGCAAATTCTAGCCATTGTGCATCTGAGATGGGAGAATTTTTTCACATCAAGTTAACATGCACTGTGTCATACTCAGCATCTGGAACTGTGAGAGTGCTATCAAATGCCCATGACAGCTTATCTGCTATTATGAGGTCTTTCCCTGGTTTATATTCTATTGACAAATCATATAGCTGGAGTTGGAAAAATAGTCCTTGGATCCTGGGGGGAGCATCAACTAGCCCCTTTTTTGCAATGGACACCAAAGGTTTGTGATCTTTCAGCTATGACCTGTCTGCCATAAATGAAGACATGAAATTTCTTGCACCCATATGCCAGGGTTAAAGCTTAATTCTCAATCTGAGGACACTGCCTCTCTACAGTGTTCAGAGCCCTGGACCCATAAGCTACTGGTCTCCAATGGTCACCATATTTCTGTAGTAAGGCTGCCCCTATGCCTTCACTGGAGGCATCAGTGGAGACTTTAGTGTCTCGCCTAGGGTCAAAATACCTGAGAACTGGGGCTTCCTTAATTAACCTTTTTAAAGTTTGAAATTCTCTGTCCATGTTGGCATCCCAGGTCCCTTGTGCATTTCTTTGCAGGAGTGCACAAAGGTTATTAGTGTGAGCAGCCATATTAGGGATGTGTTTGCCCACATAATTCCCCATACCTATGAACCTCTGCACTCCTTCCTTGTCCTTTGGGGGTGGCATATCAATTATGGCTTGTATTCTGCCAGGGTCAATCCTGACTCCATCCTCTGTTAATCTCTCCCCCAAATATGTGAGCTCTCTGGTTCTAAGCTTGCATTTTTGTTTATTTAATTTCAGACCAGCTGCGCGAGCTCAGTCCAGAGCTTGCTGTAATCTGAAATCATGTTCTTCCAGCATCTTTCCCCAGATTAATACATCTATATATACTTTTGCACCTTCAATGCCATCAAATATCTGTTGTACAGTCCTATGAAAGACCTTGGGAGCAGATTTTAACCCAAACGGTAATCTGCAAAAGCAGAATCTTCCATAAGGTGTATTAAAAGTAGGGGTGGGAATACCGGTAAATCCGGAATCTGATAATGCCGGTACTGGGCGTACCGGCATTATCGGATTAAACCCGGTAAATCCGGTCCGGTTACCAGATTCCGGGTACGGATTTTTTTACATTGCAGCCATTTAAATGAATGGCTGCAATGTAAGTCCCACCAAAAAAGTAAAAAAATAAAAACCCTCCCCGAGTCCAGGCTGCGCGGGTGGAAGGGGGGACACCCCCCACCCACCCTGCCCAGCCTGGATTTTTGTTAAAAAAAGAGCCCACCACCCAGCACCAAAAGGCCAACAGGCCTGGGGCCAGGCGAGCCTCCTCTGGGAGGAAGTTCCACAACAGCAGCCCGGCCACTGAGAACGCCCTCTCCATTGTGGCCCCCCATCTTACACGGGGGACCTCCAGAAATGCGCCCCCGGTGGACCGAAGGGATCACTCTGAGGCACGCAGGGTGAGGCGATCCCCGAGATATGAGGGGCCCAGACCGTGCAGGGCTTTGTAAATCAATACTAACACCTTGAATCTGGCTCGGTACGCTATAGGCAGCCAGTGCAGAGCGCGGAGCACCGGTGTTATGTGCTCACACC
>QEPC01005532.1:2318505-2351458 GCA_003113815.1 Sphenodon punctatus | reverse complement strand
TACAGCTGAGTATCATCAGCATATTGGTGACATCGCACCCCGAACCCTCTCACGATCTCCCCCAGGGGCTGCATATACACATTGAACAACAGTGGAGACAGAATGGAACCCTGCGGAATGCCGCAGCTCAACATCTGGGGGCTAGATGTTTCATCCCCCAGCACCACCCGCTGGCTTCTACCCGAGAGGAATGAGTGGAACCATCCAACGACAGTCCCGTCCAGATCTCCCAAGTCTCGCAGCTGTCTCAACAGCAGCCCATGGTCCACGGTATCAATAGCGGCCGAGAGATCTAGCAGGATCACAAAGGTCGAACATCCTGCATCCATCTCCCAGCAGAGATCATCCACCAAGGCCACCAATGTCGTCTCAGTACCATAGCCAGGGCAGAACCCAGATTGAAAAGGGTCAAGAAAACCGATGCTTTCCAAATGCGCCTGGAGTTGCAGTGCCACTGCCCGTTCAATAACCTTCCCTAAAAAGGGAAAATTAGAGACAGGTCAGTAGCTGCCAAGTGTGTCCACATCCAAAGATGGCTTCTTCAGCAGGGGGCGCACCACATCCTCCTTGAGACTGGGTGACAATCTCCCCTGCCAAAGGGACGCGTTCACTACCCTCACCAGCACCGTCCCCAAGGTCTCCCTGGAGGCTTTCATCAACCAGGACGGGCACGGATCTAGTTCACAACTAGTGACTCTGACAGACCCCAGAACATTCACCGCATCAGCTGGCGTCACTTCCTGAAACTCATCCCAGAAAGATCGACCAGACGGTGCCTCCATCACCTCGTGCCCCTCGCTTATTGCTTCCAATCCGGTTTCAAAGTTAATCTGGATCTGAGCGATCTTGTCTGCAAAGTAGATGGCAAATTGCTCACAGCTGATATTTGGATGTTATTAATAATAATGATATCCAAGTAAATTTAACAAGGTTTGAGATGTTCAGATTTGGCCTATTATAGAGTTAATATTTAACTGTGAATTCTAATCTTCACCAGAACTGAGTTTTTTATATGTGTTCATCTCCTCTACACCTGGCTGACTTGTCTGTTAAGACTGTAGTTCTTACTCGGCCAGAATTGTGTTTCTTCTGTGCTTGTATTATCATGCCGAACACAATGGATTCTGGCTGGGAATTTTGGGTGCTACCATAACAAATATTGACTAATATCAAAGATACTTAGATAATAGGTACTAGGCACTTGAACTGGGATGTTACCAAAACTGTTGGGAATTAGATTCATTTGGCTTGCTGCAAGCTGTGCATGTCAAAATAATTCATAAATACTAATTGTAGTAGGGGGTCTTCCCAGGGCCACACAGGGGTACTGGAGTCTCACTCTGGGGAATTAGCAAACCCCCTTGCTACACCTTTTCAGCCCGAACCTCGGCTGAATCCCCCCTTGTGGAAGGGGCTACCCCCCTATAGGACCCAACACAAGTTGTCCAGAGGGTAACACATACACAACCTTTGTTACTCAATGTCCACAACCGTTGGGGCTGCCGGCTCAGTCACCTCCATCCTGCAGGCCCAGGTCAGTCTCACAAGCTCAGGAGCAACACAGCATCAACCCCCCTTGTCCATCCATCCAGGCCTCAAAGCCCCAGACTCTGGCCAAGCCTTCCACAGGCATGAGGCTCCCTCCTGGGCACAGCCTCTCTCAGTACCTAGTTCTCCTCTTCAGCACCCTGTAGAGCATAGCATCGGACAGCCTTGTCAGGGAGATGTGGTCCCTTCAGCTCCCAGGCAGAGACTGTCTCCTCTTTTCCTTGTCTCTCCTTATATTATTATTATTATTATTATTATTATTAACAAACATTTATATAGCGCCAGCAGTGTACCTGGCACTTTACAAAGTAATAAAATAGACACGGTCCCTGCCCCTAGGGCTTACAATCTGAGAGACAGGAGCTGGGGGAGAGACTTAGGAAGGGGAACAGAGGGAGAGACAAGGGGTCTAACATTCATGAAGATGCGAGGTCTCAAGTGCACGTACTTGGCTTGGTTACGATGAGAATGACAGCAGGCAGGTCCATGTTGCAAGGATAAGGGTAAACCGATCGTAGGTATAGGAATAGTGGCTCAGCAGGATAAAGAGTCAGACAGAGCAGAGCGAAAGAGGTGAGTTTTAAGGAGAGATTTGAAGGTATGAAGGGAGGGGGCAAGGCGGATGTGGACAGGGAGGGAGTTCCAGGCATGGGGGGCAGCAAGTGAGAAGGGACGAAGGCGCTTAGGGGAGCAGGGAAGGCGTGGAAGGGTGAGAGAAGGGACAGAGGAGGAGCGAAGTGCACGGGCTGGAGTATGGAGGGCGATAAGTGCAGAGAGGTAGGGGGGAGCAAGGTTGTGAAGAGCTTTATAGGTGAAGACTAGGAGCTTGTGCAGGATTCGTTCAGGAAGGGGAAGCCAGTGAAGCGAAGAGAGGAGGGGCTGCACATGGTCGAAGCGACTGGCGAGGTAGATGACCCTGGCAGCAGAGTTTTGGACAGAGATGAGGGGAGAAAGGTGAGACCGGGGAAGGCCAGTGAGAAGGAGGTTACAGTAATCGAGGCGAGAGATGACCAGAGCATGAACAAGAGTTTTGGCAGACGAGACAGAGAGAAAAGGGCGAATCTTAGCAATGTTATGGAGGGAGAAGCGACAGGATTTAGCAACAGAGTCAATGTAGGGTTTAAAAGAAAGGGCTGAGTCGAAGATGAAGCCTAGGCTATGGGTTGGGGGACAGGCAGGATGGTGACTCCATCAATAGTTATTGACAGTGAGGAAGGAGAGGAAGGATGAGGGGGGAAGATAAGGAGTATATATATATATATATATATATATATAAGGATATACAGGCAGAATGGGCATGGCCAGGCTTTCTCTCCTCACCCTTAAAGGGCCAGTGTCCTGCCCACTCTGTCACAGGGTCTCTCAGCCTGTTTCCAGCTAAGGTGTCCCCTGCCCGCTAGGCTTGTGCCCCGGGGACGGCCCCGAGGGGGCGCCCCAGGGTGTATTCCCCCCTTTGCTCTCCGGTAGGGGCCTTTGAAGGGGGGGAGGTGGCACCCCCTCCAAGCCTGGCCCCTTATCCGCGGGCTCTTGCCCGAGCCTACCCTTGCCCTCCCCTGTCTCCGCACCCCCCCCTTGTGGCCTAAGGGCCCTGACCCACGTTGCGCCACGGGGTCCACTCGGATACCCGAAACTACCCACCCCCCTTTTGGTGCTCCCCTCCCCCGCCTCAGTCACTTCCCTGTTGTCGGGCCCGGATGCAGCTACTGGAGTTGGTTGCGGCCGGTCGTGTTGGTCGGGCGTCGGGCAGGCGAGTGGAAGAGGTCCCTGCTTTCCCCGCGAGGGTTTGCCCCTAGGGTCGGTCTTCTCGCGAGGGAGGGAGGGCGCGCCAGCCCCTCCTTTGGCCTCCCCGCTTTATCTCCCTTGCCGGCCCCGCCTTCTGTCATCTCCGGCTCCGCCTCCCGGCTCCAGCTGATTGCCACGGCGTCGGCGGCGCAAGGGGCGGGGTCCCAGTCGCCGGTCCAGGCCCCGTCTTCCCTGCCGGCTGTCTGTTCTTCTCCTCGGGCCCCACATAAGGTTAGTCCCAAGCTATGGGGCTGACTCTCCCACACCCCTATACATGATCAGCCCTCTGGCTGGCCCATGCAGCTCCCTTCTTAAAGGGGCAGCAGCCTCATAGAACTGCTCCCTGCTACACTAATACCATCAAAAGATGCAGAACCTACACATAGTAACACAAGTAGGTAGTCTAGTAAGCACTAGAATCTAAAGAAACGCAGATGGCAGTAAGTCAAGAGGCTGTCCTCCCAAGTGCTGTACTGAGGATTTGGAAGCCTGCACGGAGATTCTGATACTACAGTGCAGCAGAGCAGGAATGGAAGGAAGGTGCATCAAAGGACCCTGATACTGAATGAAGAAGTAAATTGATAGGAACATCTCACAATGCCTCATGCAATGCCTGTGTAGCCAAGTGGATACGGAATTGGACTTGGATATGGAAGACCAGTGTGAAAATCCATCTTAGTCTGAACTCTCTGGATGGTGAGGGCAACTTACTATTGCGCAACCTCAGTTCCCCCTCTTTAAAAATGGAAATAATAATGATCTTTTGTGAGGGTGAACTAGATAAGAATTTATTTTCACACTATGTCTGTGAGGTAAGGAAGCATTATTCTTGCCACTTTTCAGATAGGAGCCTGAAGCAATGACATGTCCAAGGGAACACAGGGTACCAATGGGAGAACAAGGAGCTGAACTTTCCCCCTCACCAATCCCAGACCTGAACCCTAACCACTGCCCCATCCTCCCTGTCAAGAAAAAGGAGAATCCTGAAGCATTATCACTGCCCTGTGAACACACTAATGCTTATACCATCCTTAAGGCACAGGAACTCCCAGTGGCAGCAAGGAGAGGTTATTAGCAAAACACAGGAAGGAAAAAACTAGCTACACATGAAGCCATTTTAAAATTAGTGAAAATACTGAGCTGGTTTTATTGGCAGAGAGGTGCAGAGCGGGAGTACACAATACAAGGGAGGTTGTGGAGTCCCCACCACTGGAAGTATTTAAAACTAGGTTAAACCTGTAACCTCCTTCTCACTGGCCTTCCCCGGTCTCACCTTTCTCCCCTCATCTCTGTCCAAAACTTTGCTGCCAGGGTCATCCACCTCGCCCGTCGCTTCGACCATGTGCAGCCCCTCCTCTCTTCGCTTCACTGGCTTCCCCTTCCTGAACGAATCCTGCACAAGCTCCTAGTCTTCACCTATAAAGCTCTTCACAACCTTGCTCCCCCCTACCTCTCTGCACTTATCGCCCTCCATACTCCAGCCCGTGCACTTCGCTCCTCCTCTGTCCCTTCTCTCACCCTTCCACGCCTTCCCTGCTCCCCTAAGCGCCTTCGTCCCTTCTCACTTGCTGCCCCCCATGCCTGGAACTCCCTCCCTGTCCACATCCGCCTTGCCCCCTCCCTTCATACCTTCAAATCTCTCCTTAAAACTCACCTCTTTCGCTCTGCTCTGTCTGACTCTTTATCCTGCTGAGCCACTATTCCTATACCTACGATCGGTTTACCCTTATCCTTGCAACATGGACCTGCCTGCTGTCATTCTCATCGTAACCAAGCCAAGTACGTGCACTTGAGACCTCGCATCTTCATGAATGTTAGACCCCTTGTCTCTCCCTCTGTTCCCCTTCCTAAGTCTCTCCCCCAGCTCCTGTCTCTCAGATTGTAAGCCCTAGGGGCAGGGACCATGTCTATTTTATTACTTTGTAAAGTGCCAGGTACACTGCTTGCGCTATATAAATGTTTGTTAATAATAATAATAATAATAATAATAATAAACACCTCTCAAGAGTGGCCAAGGTACCATTGTGCCTGATTAAGGCCAGGAGGAATGACTAGATGATCTTTGAAGAACCCTTCCATCCTTAAAATAAAAGATTGTATGAAATGTGGAGGCACAAAACTTATTGTTGTGCTCTTCTGGGCCTCAGCCAACTGAGCCAGGCTTCTCCCTGACCTTACCTATATCTTAGAGAGAGAGGATTGTTGCCTTGTTGGTCCCCAAATGGAAGAGATTGAGACAAAGTTGTTCAGATACCTTTTATTGGATCAACGTCTGTTGGTGTGATTATAATGGATTCCGCCAAGTGGAAACCAAGTTTCTCACCCTTTTGTTTATCCCAAATGCTTGCTTATCTTCTTCCACTCCTGCCTCATAACCTTCTTCTTTAATTCCACCCCCTCAGCCTCACGGTAAATCTCCACCCTAAGCCTGCTGTCGATGTCTAATGCAGACAGGAGAAGACAGATCGTTTTCCGTGATTACGGAGTGCAGGACAAGAGATAATGCACTTAAGATGGAGGCAGAATTATTTAAGTTAAATACCAGGTTAAATATTAGGTTAGCTTAAATACCCTTATCAGCATAAGAGGTAATTGAAAAATGACTAACAATGGTTGTGAAGCTGCTATTTGTTGGAAGCTTAACTAACCTCTGACAACCAAGGATGATTTAGGGGTAATTGATCCTGCTTAAGGGGAGAGGATGGGCTAGATGAATTAATTTTATGAACCTATGTAAAGAGATCAATGACAACGCAGCCTGGTAGAACAAGGTGGTGGTGGTTGGTTTTTTTACCACTGTCTCTGTCTAGGCAGGCTGTGGAAGCCACTAAAGAATAAAGTTATACACTATTTTTGGCTGGGGTGTTCCTTGAGGTTATTTGTCTAATTTTCCAATTTATTGTCATTATATATATTTCATCATCTGAGAAATATTTTCAGATGACTGTGAAATGTACAGTCAAAACATGTCATGAAGAAAAAATATCTTATGTAGAATCCTAGAAGCCACAAGATGGCGCTCTGAGCTCAGGCCACATAGAATGTCCTTTTGTGTCATTAAAAAACAAAAATATTCATTTCCTTTCACTCTTTTTAAATTTCTGTCCTTGGCTAATAAAATGCAGCTTGGTTTTATACATTATTTATGGAGCAGAGCACTGGTGTTGGGAATGCTGTCGCTCATTTTAATGATTTAGATGCTTTTTTATTATTATTATTAGACTGCATAAACTTTGTTGGGGGAAAACACCTTCATTTGGATCCCATTTACAATACAGGAAGTTGCCCAAGGTTTGTATAGGAGCCCTAATTTATTGAAATCCTTGTAAGGTTCAGAATATTTACTGCTGGCATTTACAGCCCCAAAGGGAGTTTGAGAGAAGGCAAGAAAGAGGGGAAAGAGAAGAAGAAAAGGAAAGACAACCCTAAGGTGGGCCAAAAAAGTAAAGAACGTGTTCTGGAGTCATGGTTGGCTTGTTGAGCAAGTGCAGCTGCAAGGTAAACTGCATAGGATCAGTTCTACCTGTATTAGAAGGTGCCTTGTAGTTACAACATCCCAAGGCAAATGGAGACCCTGGATTACGGAATGGTAGAAGGATCATCGGTGCACAGTCCGTGGGGGTGAGACGCCTGATGGAAGAGGTAGGTTTTTGGAGGCAGGGAGTATAGCGTATGAGTTCAGGAAGGGAGTTCCAGGTACAGGGGGCAACAGGGGAGAAGGGGTGAAGATGGTTTATGGAGCAGGAATGTTTGGGGTAGGAAAGGGCATATTGGAGACCTGCTCCTGATGGCTATCTGCTCTCAGAAACAACCCATTGTTTCAGGATTCTGCAGTAGCACCTTTAGGGCCACTTTTATATGAGGCACTGAAAAGCGCCTCCTGAGTCCCGCGTTGAAAGAAAAGCTACCAACAATGGGGGCACGTCACTTCCAGCAGCGCGGGGAGCATGGAAACACTCCCCGCAGCGACTTTTCTTTCAATGCAGGACTCAGGAGGCGCTTTTCAGCGCCTCATATAAAAGCGGCCTAAGTCAGTGGATGATAGTCCTCTCACCTCCTTCCTCCTCACCTTTAAAAAGCACCTGAAGATATATATTTTTCTCCAGGTACTTTCTGCTTTTAGGATCCAGTGCTAGTTTCCCTTCATGTGATTTGGCCTCCCTCTTTGCTTTCCCTTTTTAAACTGTTTTAAGTGGCTTTCTTATTTTATGTGTTTTTATACTGTGTTTTTTATACTGTGAAGCGCTCTCAGCGCCTTTTGGCACAAGGGTACTATAAAAATAAAATTATTATTATTTATTATTATTATTACTACTCTGAGAGAATGAACTTTTTCTTTGGTTCCATGGGAGTTTCTTATTCGAAGTTAGATCGTACATGTTAAAATATAGGCCGTCCTCCACTGGGTAGGGGTTCAGCATTGCAGATGGAAGCAAACGTACCCTGGGCAGTGGGTGTCGGAGACTTGGGGAAGTTAGTCTCCCTTAGGGCCTTTTCACAGAGGTGCCCCTCCCCCACCATGGTGTGTGGGTGTGGGTGTGTGGGTGTGTGCCCGTGTGAACGTTGTGGCAGGTATAGGGGGGATAGGTGGGCACCTGGAGCTCCACCCACCTCCACCCATCACCCACGCATGGAGCAACGGGCTTCAATGCCAGTTGCTCCATGCGTGGAGATGGGTTGAGGTGGGTGGAGATGGGCGTGCACCCATGGGAATGAACGCACACCCACCGTGGGTGCACACCCATCCCCCCACCCGCTGTGGCCCATTTGAAAAGGGCCTAAATGATTTGTTTCCACTCACCGGCATGTTCACCCTACTGACAGCTTTTCATAGCCTGGCCGTAGCTGTGTAGTGCGGCCAGCCTGGGATCAATTTATTCAGTCCTCTCCTTCCTCGGAAAGGGTAGCATCCTTGTGGGCATGTGCCCGGTGCAGCCTGTGGGAGTGAGCTGGGTTCTGACTTTTTCCAAAAGTAAAGAGAACCAAAAAAATGGTCCCAGCCTGGCCAAACTTGCACAGTGCAGCTTTTGATCTTAGCCTCCCCAAACCCAGAACTTGCTTGCCACCTATGAAGCACCTAGACAGCAAGTCAGTAGGTCCTTGGTTTGTTCTAAGAGACCCTGCAGAAGCAGCAGTCCCTGTTCACAAGACTGGAACAAGCTTCTCCGCCTCTAAGTGAGAGTGTCTTTGTTGGCACCAGACCTTCCAAACTAGTGGAGTTAGTTTGATTGGGTGGGAGGGAGGGAGGGAGTTGTGTGTGTGTGTGTGTGTGTGTGTGTGTGTTCAGGAAGGGAGTTCCAGGTAGAGGAGGCAACAGGGGGAAAGGGGTGAGGATGATTTACAGAGCGGGAGGCTTTGGGGTAGTAGAGGAACAATGGCCACCCACGGAAATGTGAAAACACCTCACAGTTCCTTGCCTACTCACTTCTGAATATAACTATTTTTCCTTTGAACTGGAGTCTCTCTCATTATTTGCACTACAGTCATTCTTTCTGAAGGGTGAGGGAGCACCACATTTTCCACTCCCTTAGGCAGATGGCTCAGCGGCAGTCAGTTTTCCATTCTCTTGCTGGAGAGTTTCCAGGAAAAAAATTGATTTTTTTATTATTATTTTTTTAAAGTTATTAATCTTATATTTTTATGTTCACATTATGATCCGTTGTTCCATCCTTTCACTTGCCATTCTGTTGAGCTGTATAACTCACCTTCTAACCATTGTCTATTGTAATTTGTGTCAGAGGCAATAAGAGTTAGAACATCAAATAAAGCTGTTGGCAGAGGAAGGGATGAAGGAGCCAGCACAGACAAACTGGGAGAGGAGGGCACGTTTGGGATGTGATGCTATGTTCTACTTATCAATGGGCAAATAATTAAAGCTGAAACAAATAGGTCATTCTATAGTTAAGAAGATTATTAGCATATTCAGATATACTACTGAATAACCAAATATTCTTCATTTGATACATGATATGTTCATATTCATTTCTTTCTTTAGGTTATTTTGGTCAGTTTGGTATTTGTCTGGTCGTTCACTACAATTTACGGCTGTTGTACACCAAACAGTTGCCCCAGCACCCCGGAAGAAGACACGGACACAATAACTGGGGTTAAAGGCCGCACATTTTAATGACAAACATTAGGGAGGGGGTATACTCCCTCCTGGGTCCCCATAACTATGTTTAGAACTAATTACTAAAAACCCTAACTATGCGGCCCGATGTCCCTCGGTGGCGCTAACTTTGTGTGTGTACTAGATCACTCTCACTCCAGCCACCTAGCTGGTCGGGGAGGTCCAAGCCCTCTCGTGACTGAAGTAGGAGGGAGGCAGCTGCCACCAAAGGGGACCGCCCCAGTCCTCTGATGTTTAGCTCACTCCTCCCTCCTAAGCCTGGGTTAGAAGCTGGCAGCCCCTGCTCTAGCTTCACCCCTGCTCCATCTCTTAAGGAGATGTCTTAACACACAACTAACTTTAATTGACAACATCCGAAAAAACACACCCTGGACCCCGGCTGCCACCTCAAACCACCAGCAGATTGCTTGGCCGGTTTGCAACCCCACACCACAACTTCAGATAACCTGTCCCAATTTCTGCTTGAGTGCCAAGAGGTACAATTGAACGCCCACCCGGAAAGGTGGACCCCATCTGGCCTGTAGAGCTTGGGCCATGAAAATCGAATTTTTGAATGTACAATGCTGTCTCCGCCGTGGGTGAGAACCAGCCTGTCCACCTCGTAATTGATTTTCTTGCAGACCCTATCAATTTTTCCTGGGCGGACTGCATTGGTTCACTTTATTCTTTCCAGCATGTGTGTCCAAATCAATTTAGTGGCAGGCAGCAGGCTGCCTACCTTCAACCAGTCCCTTTTTATTCTAACCATGAGCTCTAAACCTGACATTTGGGGGATATTATTCTCACCCAAATGTACCACCAAAACATCTGGATGCCTCCCTCTCACGGCTTCGTGGACGAGTAGCAGCAGCTGCTCCCACCTCATACCACATCTGGCCTTCCACACCAATTCAGCCTTGCCACTGAGCCCCAATTGTGTCCCCCAGTGTGAGTGTCCTGCCTCCTTTCCTGTCCAGTACATGATACTGTGGCCCACTATCCAGACTAGCTGGCGGTGACCATGCGTTCCCATCCCTGCAGAGAAAAAACAGGCAGAATCGGACATAAAAATTAGTACGACAACTTTCTAACGTACGTTCGAAAAGCTGATGACCTCCATCTCCCCAGACTCCTGATCTCCCTTTCCGGGATGCCCATTGCTGCAGCATAGCTCGCAGCTCCAATTCGAAAGCAGTGTGACACAAAACTAGAAGCCGGCTGATTTGCCTTGCTCAGGGCCCGGCGCAGAACCACACTAAACTGGTGGCACGTCATGGCAGAGCTATCCTGATGCATGAGGAAAGGGCCGCTAACTGAGGGGCGGACCGTTCTGTACCGGCCCACTGCCGTTACTGGGCATAATTGCAGGGCGCCCGACCTGAATAGTGTGATCACTTGACCACGTTGCCTCTGATCCATCTTAGATGCCCTTAGCATGATGAAGAGGGACTGTGAGGTGGCAGTCACATCCCTGTCACTAATCACTCTGGTTGCTGGGTCGTGCTTTGATGCCACTGCCAATTCAGAAACCCTAAAAGCCCCCCAAAATGCTAGCTTGAAAGTGGCATCGAATAGAAGGACCCCGAAGCTGTTAAAACAAACTCTGCCCAGTTCCTTGGTTAAAGCCCCAAGAATCTCTGGGGTAACGGGGAGCCTGTTATCTTGTGATGAGCCCCTCTCGTGCGACCATACCTCGATCAGTTTTCCTGCAAAGAAACCCTGACCAGGCAAGGCATGGCCGGCAAGTTTACTGATGAAAGACAACGCTGCCAACTTAATTGCTATACAGGAAGGAGCAAGGCCTTGTGAGTGAAGGGCCATTGTGAACTACAGAACCTGAGCTTCGGGGACGGGAAAACCAAGCTCCCAGTCCCGATGTGATCTGAATTCCTGAAACCCCCCAAAAGGCCTGTTATATGCCCTCCTTGTGCTGGGGGCTAGTGAGCCCGGAACTGCCTCGAAAAGCTCAGCTGTCCAATGTTCCACATGTCCAGCGGCATGGGCTCAGGGTCCTCGCAGGTTTCTGGCACCAGGAGATGGAAGCTCTCCATCTGTTGGTGAGAGAGAGCATCGGCTATGCCGTTGTTAATACCAGGGACATGCTTGGATGTGAACAGGATGTTATAACTAAGGCATTGTAGCACAAAATCCCTCACCAAACGCATGACCCGGGGGGGACTTGGAAGACTGGGAATTGATTACATGGACAACTGCTGCATTGTCGCACCAAAAAAGAACTGCACTTTTTTCAAAATCCCCGGGCCATAAGTGCATTGACAGTATTATTGGGAAAAATTCAAAAAAAGTGAGATCACGTGTTATCCCCATCTCAACCCATTCTATGGGCCACCAAGCCGCGCACCATTTTCCCCTGAAGTACAGGCCGAAACCCAAAGACCCAGCGGTGTCGGACTGCACTTGGAGGGCAGCTTCCACCAACATTTGCTGCCTCCATATGCTGATGCCGTTGAAATCAGCCAGGAACCGATTCCAGATGGTCAAGTCCTCCCGCATAGCAGATGTTACCCTGACATGGTGGTGTGGGGGTAAGTCACAGGGCACGCTGGTGTAGAGATGGGACAAGAATGCCCGACCCAGCGCCACTACTCTACAGGCAAAGTTTAATCTGCCCAGAAGGCATTGCAACTGGTGCAACGTGACCTTACTGTGCCCCAGGCATTGACTAAGTGCCTCCTGGATGGCGGACAACTTCTCCCTTGGCAGGCGAGATTCCTCCTTAACTGTATCTAATTCAATGCCCAGGAACGTCAGCACAGTGGTAGGCCCCACGGTCTTCTCAGGGGCCAGGGGGACACCCACCTCCTCTGCTATCTCCTGGAAGGTGTTCAATAGCCTGACGCATTCGCTCGTGCCCGCCCACCCGGCCCAGGAACTAGAAGTCATCGATGTAATTATGACATGCTGCAAGCACGCCCGATACCGGACCACCCAGTCAAGTAACAAGCTGAATCTCTCGAATGTCGAACAGGAGATGGAACATCCCATCGGCATCGCCTTGTCAAAATAAAATTTTCCTCAAAACTGGAAGCCCAGCAGCTCAAAGTCGTCTGGGTGGACTGGCAGCAGGCAGAAGGCGGATTTGATGTCACACTTGGTCAGTAACGCCCTTGGGCCACATGCCCTGGCCATTTCGATAGCCGCGTCAAATGACGCATAGCAGATGGTGCACAGCTCAACTGGCATCGCATCATTGACCGACTCCCCCTTTGTGTAGAAGAGGTGGTGAATGATGCGGATTTCCCCCGGCACCTTCTTGGGGACGATGCCTAGTGGGGACACATGTAAATCCACCATGGGTGGGGATGAGAAAGGGCCTGCTACCCTCCCCCCGTCCATTTCTTTTTGGAGCTTGGCGTGCATCAAGTCCTCCAATCCTTTAATTGACTTAAAGTTCTCCACCCACCTCCTACATTTGAAAACACCTGCAAGGATCCTAAATCCCCTTTTAAAACCTTCAACCATGTAGTGCACCTCCGCTCACCATGGGCATTCCCTCAGCGCCCTACTCAGCTCTCTATGGTTGACCAGGGTTGGGGCTGCTAGCCACTGACCTGGGTGTTGGCCTATTCTTCCCTTGGGACCTGACTGCGCAATGTGAATAGGCGTGCCAAAAACAGCAAGGGGAGCGGGCGCAACTCCCCGACCCGTTGAATTCCCAGCACGTGGATGCAGCGCGGTGCCCTTCCGCGCGAAAGGGGTCGTTGACAGGGGCCACTCCTCCCCTAGCCAATGCGTGGCCACTGTCAGTGCGGGGGGCGCCGCATACTTTGTTCATACACTCAAGCCATAAGTCTTGAGCGTATCAGTCCCAACAAATCCCCAGCGTTATGGAAGCTGTCTTCCTAAAGGACTCATCGTAGCACAACCAGGCCCCAGGGTTGCTCATGTCGTATGCCCGGCACACGATGTCCTGGTACTTAAGGAGTTCGGAGGCTTGCTCCAGGGACGTCTGTAGCATTACACCCATGAGTACTGAAAATGCAGCAGACCAGTTGGACCAGTTCTGGTCCACTCTGGGTCTCTTGAACTTCTCTTTGTCTTTTTCCTCCTTGGAATTGGGGTCAGTGTAAAGTAGGGAGAATACATCCACCTATTCTCCCTTCCAAACTTTGTCTCTGGTGGCTTGCATCAAATGTGCGACCAAGGGGAGTTCACTTCTGCGTATCCGCCAGCTAGTGGGTGCTACTCCAGGGTTCCAGTTCTGCCCACCTGACAACAAGGGGAACCCTGTACACCTTGTGCCCAGACTTGACCCACCTGGTGTGCCACCCCATCCCACGGGGACAGCCCACAGCAGTGAGGGCTGGTGTCGGCCCCGCCCTGCTGATTTGTGCCCACCTGGCTGGGCCAGGGCACCCAGGAGCCCACCCATCCCAACCTCTGCTGAGCCGGAACTGCTGGCGCAGGTTTGAAACAGCTGTTCTCACATCAGCTAGTGCAGTGGGGATTAATAGCACGCGGTGGGTCCTCCTCCCCTTCCATACCTTGTGGCCGCTCTGGGTATTCGCTCTGCTGCCTCTGGCGGGGGGAGGGGGCTGTTGCGCTGCTGGGCCTGGCTCCTGCTCGATCATGGGGTTCTCCCCACACAGCGCAGTGGCCTGACCCTCCACCAGCACCCGCACCGTAGCCTCCATAGATTCCATCTGCTCCATGAAATCTTGCAGACGCTCTAAGATTGCCATGGCAGGGTCCCTTCTTGCTCGCCGCCTGGGGTGTGTGTTCCTGCTCCTGTTGGGATAAACACTATGCTGCCCCCCCCCTGTCTAGGCAGGGAGGGGGTGCTGGAAGCACTGTGCGGCGAGTGGGCCCTTGCACGCTGCTTTCTACGCTCAGGGAGTGGGCAAGGGTCCCTCCTTGATGACCGGGACCACTCCACCCTCTCACTCCGGGCCTTGCTATTTCAGTACCATGCCGGCAGGCCGACCCACCTCTCCGGCCTCCTGGGCACTGAGGCAGAGGGGCTGCCTGACTCCTCCTTCCCCCCAATCACTGGGATTCCAGTGCTCCTTCCCCCAGTGGGGGCAAGTCTTCTAGCTGGGTCTCCAAGCCGCTCGGCCCAGCCTCTAGTTGCTGCTGTCGCCCTCACTCTGGAGCAGTGGGGTGCTCAGCTAAACCCCTCAGCACCTCCTCACACCCACCCATTCTCTCCTGTAAGGAGGCCATAATTGCCTCTGCTTGGCATTGTGTGAGTGTCCTGTTCAATTGCCCCTTTTTTCTGGCCCACCCTTGTGCCTCTGGGGGTTTAACTTGCCCTTTCGCTTGGGCCTTACCTTTTCTCCCCATCCCGCTCTCGCATGCCGCACCACCACGCCGACCCCACTGCCGCCGCTTCCTAGGTAGGGGAGGCGGGGGTGTGTGTCCATATGAGGCCTCACCGGCCAGGTTACACTGCCACATTACCTATTTGCTAGTGGGAGCCAAGCTCCCTGTGGAGACATTTCCCGCCTGCTGTGCTGCCACCGTTGCCTCCAATATCAGAAATGGGGGAGAGGACGGAGCGATCGGCCTCACCGTGCAACTTGCAGGGACCACGCAGAGTGAAAGGCTGGGAGGGAGCTGCTGCTCCTTGCTCCTCGCTCACCGGCTTCTTCGCGCAACTGCCCCTGCAGTTGCACCCAACACAAGATGGTGCCTGCCAAGCCACACCTTGTGGAACTTGGCCTCACACCTCTTTGGCCTCTTCCAGCTCTCCTCTGTACTCTTCTCTCTGATGGGGGTGGGGCAAAGCCCATTCCCTCTGAGGCTGCCCCTGGTCTCCCCATTCGGGGATGGGGGGGAGCCAGGAACGGGGCTTCTGCAATAGTGCTATTGCAGTTAGCACAATAGCACCATTGCACAACCAATCAGGGGACAATGGTGCTAAGTAGTTCCAAGTAATTGAACGAATACTGAAATATCAAAATGATGACCAAACTGAAATAACCAAAATGATTCGTGGGGAACTTACTCCTAAATTTTCAACAAATAGGGGAGTGAGGCAGGGATGTATATTGGCTCCCCTTTTATTTAACCTCTTCATGAATGAGATCATTGGTCAGATGTTGGTTGAGGATTTTTACCCCCCAAATTTACTGTTCTCTATCATCCCAATACTGTATATGTGGATGATACAGTCATCTTATCTAGGACACCACCAGTGGGTCTACAAAGGGCATTATCTAGATTCAAGGCTCTCTGTGGGCATAACAACCTATGTATCAACCATTCTAAGACCAAAATACTTATTTCAGGTAAGAAAACAAAAACCTATATCTTGGTGGTTGAATCAGACTAGGATAGAGATGGTATTGCAGTTTAGGTATCTTGGTGTGGTCCTTTCTGATGGCATTTCTTGGAAGTCACATATCACCATACTTAAATCCAAAGTGGCACATTCAGCTAGAGCCATTAGAAAATTCCATTACCCAGTTGGGGCTAAATCTGTTTGTGGGGGTTTAAAGGCCTATTCTTCAAAGATCAAAGCCCAACTCGTGTATGGCTTTGAGACTTGGGGATACGCTGCTGGGGGAGGAGATAGAGGTGATACAGAATAAATTTTTGAGATACCTTATGGATATGTCACCCTCGTTTCCTGCCTCATTCCTTAGGTTGGAAACAGGTATGCAGCCTATCATTGTAGGAATTACCATCAGGATTCTGCCCTATTGGTTTAAGATCGAGGCTCTTTCTCCACTGAGGTTCCTTAAGATGTGCCTAATAGAGGATAATTTACTCCCCCAGATTTCGAAATCTCCTTGGTTATTATTTGTGAATTATACTATTAGGATTTAGGACAATGGGTTTGGGATATTATCTTTCTGAGGGTCAAAGGTTGTTTTCACGTTTGGAAAAAGATCAATTATATTCTAGATTGAAGGATGTAGCACTGCAGGAGGATTTTGCTGCAATTCGTTTTTCCAGACTTGCCGCCTTATATATTGGAAAGCTGAAGGTAAATTAGAGAAGTATTTGTTAATGGATTTGAAATCAAAATTGAGGATTGTGCTTACCAGATTAAGACTAGAAAGCATGCCCAACAGCCATGACTGAGGGTCGGAGGAAGAGAATCTCAAGGGATAAGCGGATGTGCCCCTACTGTCGTACTGTAGTGGAAGATACAAACCATTACTTTCTTGAGTGTCCACTATATGATGAAATCAGAAATTCCTTTTTGCTACCATGGCTTCTTCCCCTTAAGACCTTTTATCACTTAGAAAAGCTAATTTGGATTATGCAGCAAAAGGATTATTCCATTTTGTTGAATTTTAACTATTTTTGCTAACAAGGCTGAAGAAGGGATTATATTTAGTCATTACTCTTGTAACTATGCATTATAGAATTATGCCAGTCTCTCAGCACACCACCTCCAGGAGGGGAATGGACCAGTTAGGTTGGTCCGCCCCAGGCAGCTGATGGAACCTCAACGGTTCCAGGAGGCCCTGGGGGATGTAACTTTAGACCTTGGCGGTAACTCTGTTGATGAACTCGTCTGAGCTTGGAACATCTTGCTCGGGAGGGTCATTGACAGGGTGGCTCCGAGACATCTCCAACCTCTGTCTCATCACCGCAGGACCCCTTGGTTTACTGAGGGGCTGCGGTGTATGAAGCAGGCAGGTAGGCAACTAGAGCAACACTGGCGTCGGACTTGTGCTGAATCCGACCAACTTCTCCATAGGGCCCATTTGCGGTCCTATGTTGAGGCTATGAGGACGGCAAAGAAGGAGTTCTTTGCCACCCTCATAGCATCTGCAAAGTTGCATCCAGCAGAGCTGTTCCAGGTGGTACAGGGGCTGGTCAGTCCGGCCTCCCTCCGCCTGGACAGGGACTTGTCCCAGGCCCCCTGTGAGGAGTTTTCCACCTACTTTGCAGACAAGATCACTTGGATCCAGAACAACTTCGACGCTGGATATGGGGCAGTAGAGGTGGAGCGTGAGGTGATGGAGGCCCCGTCTGGTCCATCTTCTTGGGATGCGTTTCAGGAAGTTACGCCAGCCGATGCTGTTGATGTCCTGGGGTCTGTTAGAGCCACAATTTGTGAATTAGATCCATGCCCGTCCTGGTTGGTGAAAGCCTCCAGGGAGACATTAGGGATGGTGCTGGCGAGGGTAATCAACGTACCCCTTCGGCAGGGGAGTTTGTCCCCTGGTCTCAAGGAGGCTGTGGTGCTCCCCCTGCTGAAGAAGCCATCTTTGGATGTGGATGCACTCGCCAGCTAACGACCAGTCTCTAACCTTCCTTTTTTAGGGAAGGTTATTGAATGGGCAGTGGCACTGCAGCTCCAGGTGCATCTTGACAGCATCGGTTTCCTTGACCCATTTCAATCGTGGTTACGCCTCAGCTATAGCAGAGAGACAGTGTTGGTGGCCTTTGTGGACGATCTCCGCCGGGAGATGGATGCAGGATGTTCAAGTCCTACTAGATCTCTCGGCGACTTTTTACACAGTGGACCATGGGCTGCTGTTGAGACGGTTACGAGCCCTGGGGGGTCTGGATGGGACCGTCCTTGGATGGGTCTGCTCATTCTTCTCGGGTAGAAACCAGCGGGTTGTCCTGGGGGCTGAATCTTCTAGCCCCTGGGCCTTGGATTGTGGCATTCTGCAAGGTTCCATTCTGTCTCCATTATTGTTTAATGTATATATGTAGCCCTTGGGGGAGATCGTGAAAGGGTTTGGTGTGTGTTGCCACCAATATGCTGATGATACCTAGCTTTACCTCTCCTTTTCAACCGACCCAGGTCCTGCTGTCTCAGTGCTGTCTCAGTGTCTGGAGGCCGTGGTGGATTGGTTACAGCAGAGCAGACTGAAGCTCAATTCTGATAAGATGGAGGTGATGGCAGTGGGTAGGGCGAATGAGGTGTTGCCTGCCCTCATAGAGGGGGTCCACCCTTCCTTAGCCCAGGAGGTTCGGAGTCTGGGAGTACTGTTGGACTCAGATCTCCGCCTGGATCGGCAGGTGGAGACGATGGCTAAGGCTGCCTTCCGCCAGCTGTATCTGGTGCGGAGGCTGAGTCCATATATTTCCAGACCCGACCTGGCCACCCTCATCCATGCCTTCATCATTCAAGGCTGGACTACTGCAATGCGCTTCCCCTGATGCTGATTTGGAGGCTGCAGCTGGTGCAGAATGCGGTGGCTCGTCTCCTTATGGGGACAAGCTGACAGGAGCATATTATTCCCATGCTCCGCACGCTGCACTGGCTGCCTATAGCGTACCGAGCCAGATTCAAGGTGTTGGTCTTGGCTTATAAAGTCCTACACGGTCCTGGCCCTTCATACCTCAGGGACTGCCTCAACCTCCGCTTCCCAGAGCGATCCCTTTGGTTTGCCGGGGGTACCTTCTTGGAGGTCCCCCGTGTAAAGCAAGGGGCCACAATGGAGAGGGCATTCTCGGTGGCCGTGCTGCGATTATGGAACTCCCTCCCGGAGGAAGCCCATTTGGCCTCAAATCTACTGGCCTTCCGCCAGGCTTGCAAAACCTGGCTGTTCTCCCAGGCCTTCGGAGGAGGGGAGGGTGGGTTGGGATAAAAATCTTGGTGGCGGGGTGGTTGTTTTTAGGAGGATTTAAGATGTTTTAATTTTTTGTCTTTTATTGCTGTTTTAACTTATTGTGATTTTTTTGTGTTGTAAGCCACCCCAAGATGCCATGGGCATGAGGGGGTGGCTAAGAAATGTAAATAAATAAATAAATAAATAAAATAAAAAATGTAATTATTTATTATAACATATATTTGGATTAAGTTAAGTGATATTTGTCATTGTATAAGGAGAATTCTGGGGATACTACAACAATGGGCTCAGATGTGCTGTTGGCTGCATTAGTTACTGTATATTGGCTATATTAGTTACTGTATAGCTTAACTTGGATTTTTATTATAGACATCTTATAAGTTTTGTGTTGTAAATGTTGCTTGCCCCTAATTTTGCTTATGGTATTTTTACTGTATGTATTAATTTATGTATGTTCTTTGATATATTGTATTTGGACGTGGTCAAAAACCAGAGTCTGTAAATAAATAAATGAAACCAAAATGACCAAACTGAAGTAACTGAAATATCAAAATGACCAAACTGTGGTAACTGAAATACTGATATGGCCAATACAGCCAAACAGAAATAACCAAAATATCAAAAGAACTAAAATGACCAAATGGAAATGCTAAAATGGCTGAAATGACCAAACTGAAATAGCAAAATGATTAAAATCATAATGAAATTTATTAAGCAAACAGCAAATATTTTAAATGAATAGTGCTTAATATCCTCTTTGCTGAAATGGATTATGAAGTGACTGAATTTGTCAAATTTGACATTCACTTCAGATATTTGTTTTAACGAAGGAAACAACACCGTTGTAATAAACTGAAAGAAATCAAATTGGCTGAAAGGCCTGAGCATTCTTCAGCAAGGCTTTCCTGAAAGGAAAAAATTCCATGGAATTATTGTGAGAATGAGGTAGAGATATTTTACGTTTTTCTAAAGTGCAGCTTTATTCATGTGATTAGCTATTTATTAGAAACAATGGACAAACATGGCAACGTAAAAACACCTCAGGGTTCCTTGCTATTTGCCTACTCACTTCTGAATATAACTCTTTTTTCCTTTGAATTGGAATTTCTCTTTTATTATTTGCACTACAGTAATTCTTCAGAGCATTGTTCAAGAATCAGAGCTATATTCTTCTAGGTGCCGCAGAAATGCATGTTAGAAAAGACAGTTCCAAGATATAAGTTAGGCAAGACGTAAGAAAGAGACAAGATGAACAAATGGAGAGTGGGATAGGGAGGATGAGGCAATAGTAAAAATAGCAAATTTAATTGGAGGTCTCAGTTCACCACTGGCTAGTAATAATTCTACTGTAATGGACAAGGACATGCAATATAAGATTCTATCCCAGTGAGTCATAACTTTGGCATTTCTTTCTCCAGAAGCATCAGTATGCTGTACACACAAAGAATAAGTCCACTGTTACAACCCCCCAGTATAACTTGGTTAAATTTAAAGGTTTAAGAGCAAACTTTATTTATTTAAACATTTGATATCCCGCCCCCTCCTGCCAAAGGCAGCTCGGGGCAGCTCATAATGTATAAAAATACACATATAAAAATAAACAAACAACATAAACATAAAACATCTAAAAAGGAGGGAGAAGAGGAGGGAAAGGGGGGAAACATCCCCCCTGGGAAAAGAATAGGGAAGGGAAAAGAAATGTACCACCCCCATAAAAATCAAAACCCACCCTCACCCGTCTCCCTTGCCAAAGGCCTGGCAGAACAGCCAGGTCTTGCATTGATGTCGAAAGGAGGAGAGGCCTGGCCACCTCAGTCTCTGCCAGGAAGGAGTTCCACAGCCTCATTGCGGCCCCCAAGAACTCCCTCTCCATAGTCGCCCCCGGGATACCCAGGGGACTTCAAGAAGGGCATTCACGGTCAACTGCAGGGGCCTATCCAGAGCATGAAGAGTGAGGCGATCCCACAGATATATGGGATCCAAGCCGTGTAGGGTTTTATAGATAAGAACCAGCACCCTGAATCGGGCCCAGAAGACTATAGGCAGCCAGTGCAGAGAACAGAGCACCGGTGTAATATACTCCCAAAGGCCCATCCCCATAAGGAGACGTGCCCCCACATTCTGCACTAGCTGCAGTCTCTGAACCATCACCATGGGCAGCCCCACATAGAGCACGTAACAATAGTCCAGTCTTGAGGTGATGAAAGCATGGATGATAGTGGCACAGGGCCAGCCTCTCATACAATTATCGGCAGGAAGGAAGGCTCCTGCTAGAGCTTTCATACAGATCTTCCCCTTTTCCTCAGGTGCTCCCAGTTGCTCCATCCCCAGGCCCTGCCTCTCTGCAGCCCTCTAGCCACGCCACAGCTGTGTCCTCAGTTGCCCAGCAACCTGGGGAGCGTACGGCGCGGCATTTGCAGAGTCTCATGGGTCCTGGTGCTACCCTGTCGGCCATGTGTCGGGATGCTATTGCATCTCCAGTTGGCTAGCAACCAGAGCCGTGTTCCACAAAGCTGGACCCCCATGTCTATCTGGGATCACCCTTCGTCAGGCAGGGATCCCCTTCCCCCATTGTTCATGGTGGCTTGTCTCCATGGCTGGGGTAGCCTTGTTTGTAACAGGCTAAGCCGCCTGCTTGAATCCCTCCCCACCTACTCCACCTGAGTGGGTGCTTTTTGGCAGTACCACTCAGCATCACGGACTCCCCCTCCCCCCCCCCCATCACCTTTCTCATTTAAAAACACCCTGAGAGCACTCAGGGTTTCCAGATGGTATTTAGGGGATGGGAATAACTTACAAATCTGTAGAGATGGTGTGCATATTCAATTATATACGACATAAGTAATTCATTGTATTCTTTAGTGTTTTGATTTCACTTCAGATCAGTCTCTGTTGGTGCTTGGGGTTGGGGGGGTCACAGGAAAATATGTCTGACACTGGGGTCACATGGACAAAATGTTTAGGAACCACTGATCTAGGTTTCTTTTTTTGAGACTGCCAGCTTTCATGATGTGGAAGAGTTCCTAAAGCTAAAAAGTGTATAACGCACAATAAAATCTTCGGCATCTCAGTTTTTGTTTCAAAAAACAAGTTTCTAGCCCTTATGATTAGAGAGTAAAGGTTGCAAATGTGACTACAGTGTGCCTTAAATGCTCAGAAACAAACAAATTCAAATAAAAAGTACTCACATTTTAACAATCATTTTTGACCTGGACTTTTTTTGGGTGGGTGCGGGGTGTCCCTGAGATCTCACTCAACAAGGGACAGGCCGCTTCTCCCTAACAATGATAAAAATAATAATCAGAAAGCAGGCAAAAACAATGCAACTTTTTATTGATTCAAAACAGATCATGAATAATTTATTATATTTATTTCTAAAATTTAATACCCCACACCCATTCTACCACAGGCAGCTCATGTGATCTCATGATTTGTATACCAAAATGTTCATATCACCAAGAGCCATGAGACAGATTACGTCAATCACAGTTTCCCTCAAACCCAGGGATGAGGCAAAATTACTTCCCCCACCTAAATGGTGATCTCATGATTTTCTGGTTCTGACTCATGATTTTTGAATGCTTGGGATTGGTCATATTGTCCTTGTTTTCGGGACCATCACATTGGCTTTAACCTGACCAAGAGGGAGATCATAGAATGGCAGATTTGGAAGGAACTTTAAGGATCATCTAGTCCAACCTTTTCTCCTGAGTCAGGATACCCTATAACAGCAGTGGGAAACTAGCCATTCAGGAGCTACATGCAGCTGTACTGCAGCTCTTGCCAGAAATGGCTGCCTGAGGGTGTGTCCATGTGACTCCTTCAGGAGCAAGAGAACCTGAGCTGCCATTTTAGCCACCAGAAGATCGTGGGGGGATGATGGGAGCAGGAGGACCCTGCCTATGCAGAAGCTATTGTTTCTGCCTGAACCCACCAGACATTCTGGGAGCCAGAGCTTTGATGCATGGGAGGAGGTGGGGGAAGCCATTTCAACCCCTTCCCTGGGTTTGAGGGAAGCCGTGATTGATGTAATCTGTCTCATGGCTCTTGGTGATATGAACATTTTGATATACAGCTCTTGGGCTTGGGAACTTTGCCTACCTCTGCTCTATTACCTACAGCATCCCTGACACGTGCCTGTCCATAGTTTTCTTTAAATCCTCCAGCAAGAGAGACACAACAATCTCTCTCTAAGCAGCATGTCCCATTGCTGAACTATTCTAAGGAAGACATCCCTTGACACCAGTCATCAGAATTCTTCCTCCGTGCCCATATGGAGATGGGCATGTGCTTCAGTCCTTTGAAGGGTGTCACTGTAGATGTGTATTTCATGTTTTCGCCACTGATAGAATGACTCAAGGACCTCCCATTGGGATGGGCTGTAGGACAGAGATAGCTTCATTTAACAACACAATCCATCCCTGTTTTTCTGTGTTCCTTTTCTCATATTAGAGGTGGGGAACCCCTGGCCCATGGGCTAAATCTGCCTGTTGCTGGTCTTTATTTAGCCCCTTTTCAGTTCATGTATCTGGCTCACGAATGCAGTCTTTACCCTCAAATGTTGAAAGAATGAGCAGGAAGGAAGCAGAAGAAATTGTCATGCATTCAAGGACAGAGAATGGATCCATGACACAGATTCATGATCTGGACCACCCCTCCTCCCCACTCCTGAGCAAATTCCTTAAGAACTCCCACCCCCAATTGTAACCACTGCAGATTTTCTGTGCCTTTGTAAACTAAGAAATTGCATCAGATTTAAGACACAGGAGCCAATCTTTTTCAAGGGTCTTCCGTACTCTCAACCTCAAAAATGCCTTTATCAGAAGCACTGATTTATGGTGTTCAGTGGGAATGTTCATAGAATTTAATTGGCTATGTGGAATTTGAGATTTATACAGGTGCACAGTCAGAACCTGGGCACAATTAGTGCCAAGGGTTTGCTTTAACCACTTTAAAAACCCCACGGATTAGGCCTTTCAGAATTAAAAAAAAACCCTCTTCTGAACCTTTCACCGCTGCTGGACACCGAGTCATAGAATAGTCTTCCTACTGCCAGTACATTTACAATATAAATGTTTTCTTTTCAAGGTCAGGGTTTTAAAGTGCTAGACTGCTATTGAAACTGCAGGGGCAGAGTCTGAACTATTCTCCTGGTTTTCTAAAAATACGGAGCTTTATACCTAAACTGCAGGATGTATTTTAAAAGAAAGAGTCTCAACGTTTTCCTTTGTACTGCTACTTGTATCCCATCTCCACCAATTTTTCCTGCTCTATACAAAGGCACATCTATTGCCAAAGCCTGCGTAAAATCAGCCCTCTTGGATTCTAGCCGTTCAGTTCAGTTTTGCAGTGCTTGTGATCTGCCATTATATTCATGATAGCCGATTCTCAAAACGCATTAGTGAACAATTCGAAATACCAGAGGGGACAGAACTCTAAAAATAAATGTGTAGTTCTCAGAATGCCAACTTGGTTAAACTGAGATTTTTTTTACGCTGTAGCCACAGTGGCCATTTCAGACTTTAACACTGTAAAGTTTTAGATTGCAGAAGTGACACTGACTAAACAGACTCTTCATATTCCTGAGCACAAAACTGAAGGAAGAAGAATATGTTAAATTTCTCCTCAGCCAGACATTTTTAGTTTTCTTTGATTGACCTTCTGTCATCTTAACTCAGAAAATAAAGATGACAACATGATTAAAACTATAAACACCTGAGTTTGGTTATTACCATGAAGACCTATTGGTTTCAAATTTTAACAAATGAAAATGCTATTTATATATTATGATGCTTAAATGTTTATTCATTCATTTGTTCTGACATTCGCTTTTGCCATAGCTAATGAATACAAATCCCACAACTGGGAGGGAAAATAAAAGATAAAATCAAAAATTCAAAATAAGATTCAAATTTAAGTACATCAAATTTCAAAATAGTCAATTAAATAAAACGATTACAAAATGATAATATATACAAATAAGGACCAAAACATTGTGATAAAAAGATTAGCCCTAAAATAACATTATTCCAAAATCATAATTGGATAAGAATTCCTAATAACAGCTGCCTTGTTGGCAAAAGCAGCCATTCTATTAATAACTCCCATATGTTGACAGAACCAAATTAACTTTTATTTCTTGGGGAAAAATTGAATTTGTATTGTAACAAAATAGAGGCAAGAAGAATATTCCTGATATCATGGAAATAGTTATACTCTAATACATAGTGAATTAGGTCTTCATCCATTCTCATCCCACAGGGGCAAATTCTGTCTCCCTGCGAATGCCCAGACTGCGCCCCACCACAACTGCACAAGGCATCTCTTCAAGCCGTAATCTGGTCAAATGAATATGGCAATTTGATTTCAAATTAATCTGAAGATACTTAGCCATACCCTCCTCTGGTATCCAATGAATATACAGAGGAGCTAAACAATTAGACCATATGATGGACCACATCTTGCAGAGCTATGTCATTCAGCCATTGATAGACCAAATTCTTTTCAAGGCTGGAAAAACTGTAATACCTTTATTAGCCCAAAATCCAAACCCAGTCTTGTTTAGGGTATTTATAACAAATTGTAGCCATGGTGATTGTGCAGAGGTGGAACGCATCATATCTTCAAGGTAACACATTTTTGGCAGTCAAGAAGGACTAAAGGTCAATAATTTAAACCAATCAGTAAGCACTTTCCTGACAACAATTGACTGTACTGCCTCCACCACAGTTTTTGCCCTTTGTAAGGCTACTGAATAGGGTTGAATAGGGAAGACCCAATAATGATCTCAGAAATTTATTTTGTGGAACTGCTATATTATCGCAGACCGAAAATCCCCATATTTCTGCACCATAAGTAAGCAGGGGTATAATCTTGGCCTTAAATGCCGTGAGTGCCACAGGCACTGATCTCCCTGCATGCTTGTCATGGAACTTCTTTATGACAAATGAGGACTGCACCGAATTCAAATTAACCACATACCAATGTTTCTTCCAACCATGGTTAGATGAAGTAAGCACACCCATACATTTGAAAGATCTAACCACTTCAATCTTGTGATTTGAAATAAACCATACACGATCCTTCACCTGTTCATCCCATTTAACAATTTTAGTTTTAGAATAGTCGATACTTAATCTGTTCACATTGCATGTCTGGGTGAAGCTTGTCATGGGCCTTTGCAGACCGACAGGAGTTCTTGACAAGAGGATAGCATCATCAGCATAAAACAGCATCCCAACATGAGAGGCCAGGATCTTCATGGGATGAAAATTAATCTGTTGCATTCAAATAATCAGATCATTGACATGATCTGATTAAATTAAATTAAATAAAAGGGGGGCCAAAATGCAACCCTGACGAACCCCCCTATAGGTTGGAAAACTTGAAGACACTTCTCCTGCACCCCAGACAGCACTGTACTTTTGGTACACTACCAAAAGTCTTAATAAATCGGGATCCATTCCGATGCAACTTAGACCATAATTGGTCCTTATCAATAGTGTCAAGGGCTGAAGTTAAATCTATAAAGGCCACATACAAATGCGACTTCAGCACCTTAGTGTATTTGTGAACACTATACTGTAACATAAATACATGGTCTACTGTAGCATAACCAGTTCTAAACCCCACTTGTTCCTCTCTTACCAAATCCCTATCCTGCACCCAGGCAAAATTCACCACAGTAAATACTTCCGAAACATTTTAGTTAGTATGTTTATAAGGAAAATTATCATGGGGTTATCACGGGGGCCTTTTTTAATAGATGGGTACTATCAAATTCCCCTTCCACCAATCAGGGATGAATCCTGTAGAAATAATACAATTAAACCATAGGGTGAGAATGGGATCCCACCAATCTAAATGTGCTAGAAAAAGTTCTGCTGGTAATCCATCCAGCCCCAGAGATTTACCTCTATTTTGAGATTTAATGGGTATTTTCAGACATTACGAGATCACGCTCAACCACACTGAACCACGGTCAATCCCGTGGCGGGGCCAAAGCACCCTGAACATCTGTTCGGCGGCTGCCAGATGTTCACCATAGTCAATACCCACATGAGGTCAAATTCAACCATGCTTCCGGACCTCCGGCCCGGACTATCTCCGAAAGCGTGGTCAAAGAGATTCCCAGCAGGAAACAAAAAAAAGTAATGTCTGGATGGCAATCACCAGCCAGAAGCAATCAAAACAATTTCCAGCCGGGGACAAAGCACACAGCATCACTGCCAGGCAACCAGCAACAACACAGGCTGCAGAGGGAGATTTAAAGGCACACAGCAACAGGAGAACGTGGTGGGATGGAGCGAGGCAGGAGACAGAGGAGAGCGGAGGGCGAGGGAGGAGGAGGAAGAGGAGGTGGAGCCGCAGGCAGGGGAGGAGGTGGTCATGCTGCACATGCAGGAGGTGGAGGGAGAGCAGCAGCAGCATCAGCAGCCAGGACAGGCCGCCCCGGGGACATGGACCGGACCAGGGGAGGAGGCACCCCGGAAATGGGTAAGGGGAATGAAGGGGAGCGGACCTGGCAGCACAGGGGCACCAAGGAGGGGCGGTGGAGCAGCCAGGCGGACGGCCAGCAGGTGGGGGGGAAGGGGCAGGGATGCGGGACAGGGGCAGAACAGCAACCAAACACACACACACACCTTTGTGTCCCGCAGACACGCAAATGGGCCCGGGAGCCCGAGCCCCCAGAGGACACGTGCCCTGCCCAGGTGGAGGAGGAGGAGGAGGAGGAGGAACCGGAGGGGAGAAGGGGGAGAAGGCCCTACCACCGAGGGGGCAGTGGGGGCTCCAGGAGACCCAGGACTTCATCCACATCTGAGGGACCCTGGAGCATCAGCTGGAGCTCGTGCTCAATCAGAGAAATGAGCACATGTTCCGGGAGATAGTGTGGGAAATGGAGGTGGCGGGGCATCACCCAAGGGCGGATTGGGAAATCAAAGCGGCCCGGGAAAATATAGTCTTAGTGGTACTGTGCCGGCGGCAAAGCCTCTGGGGTGCCGTAAATGGGCCAAGGGGGCGTGGCTTGGGGGCATGGCTTGGGGCGTGTCTTGGGGCGGGCAGAGTGCACCAGATTTGGGACATATCAGAGCTGAGTCCCCAGACTCATATCCTCAGCAGCCTGGCAGGGGTGAGTGGGAGGTTATGGGGGGGCTGGTAGGGGAGACTGCCACTGGTGGGGGTACTGACCCTCATTTCAGTGCTCTGGCTCCCCAAATCACTCAATTTCAGTGCTCAGTGGCCCCCAACCAAAAAAATCACTCTGTCCCTTGCTATGCATCCTACGGTAAGACTTCTTCATTCCTACGTCAGCTGCACTAGTATTCCACAGGCCCTGTGTTTAGTTTAGCAAAGTGAAGACTAAGGGTAGAATTGATACCAGACTTCCAATATCTACATTATTGAATATTAAGGCATCATTCCTTGCACCTATAGTAATGCTGCACTGGAACACAATTAAGGAACAGCCGTGAAGGAATACACCCTTTCTGCTAACGCCCCTGCAACAGCTGAGCCTCCTGACAAGAAAGAGGCCCTCCTCATAAGACTACGATTTCTAAATTTATAAACTGACCTCCTCACACACCCCTACAGCCAGTCCTTCATCCACCAGTACCAGGGCTTCTCCCAACAATGGTGGGTCCCTTAGTTCAAGATAGCATATCAATAATATGGTTCTGTCAAACCAGGATTTTGGATTCCTCCTTAAGGTGGCCTGGGAATCTAGTAGTTCCTGGAGGGCCCAGTCTTTTTTCCAGTGAAGCAAGACAGTCTTGCTTCCCTGGAGATTTTGGGGTTTCCCAGCCCTGTCCCATCTGGATGTTGGAGTTGGATTCCCTGTTAAGAAGGCCTGGGAATTTAGTCGTTCCTGAAGTGCCCTTGGCTGAGATGTTTTCCTGGATTGTTTCACTGGAGATGTTTGGGCTTCCTAGACCTGTCCACAGTCCTTCTGAACTGGGTTACTGACGTGGATGTGCCTTCCAGTGTCAGCACCCTTAAACAACAACCTTCCCCCTCTCAACAGTACCCTGGCTCTGGCCAAAGAGGGGGACATGCCCAATTCTGGGCATGAGTAAGGAGGTAGGTGCTCTTCAGACAGCGGACAGCGCATGTCCTTTCTGCCTTTCAGAACATACCCCTCCCAGAGTCATGACCCCAGTGTGTGCTGTGCCCGCATCATGACACTGGATATCACTTCCCCTTAAGGCTGTGTCTGGGGGCTTCTTTTCCATGGCAGTCTTGCTTCCCTGATAATGTTTGGGCTTCCTAGCCACAGCTCTCTTGCTTCCCCCGAGATGTGCTTCCTTCAGCTCCACGCCAACAAATGCTGCTCTCTTTTTCAAGGATTATTGTTCCAGATATAGCTCCCGGCGTAACAGTGTACTTGTATCCGATACTTTATTAATGATGGCATCAGGGTCCAAACGTTGTAGAATGTCTTTTTCCACGGCCATCAAAAGAAACGATTCCAAATGCTCAGCACTCAGAGTACTCCTTAGCCTGTTCTTGATAAATTTGAGTGTTGAGAATCCTCTTTCACATGCAACCTGAGTTGTTGAAAGTGTTAGGAGGTATTTGTATGCCAGACCTAGATTTTTGTATGCATCAGTGTACAGGTTGTACTGCTCCAAAGTATGGTAAACACATACTGCACAGTTTTGGCATCGTTTGCACACTGACTGTTTCTCGTTGTACTCCTCCTCCTCCTCATAATTCTCTGTAACTGTCATGTCGGTATCCTCAACCTTCTCCTCTTCTTTCCTCAAGGTGTATTCCTCCGGTAGCGATGTTTTCAGCCTGTCCCAGTTAGCTGCCAAATTCATAAGCTCCAATTGCAACTTCTCCTTGGTTACTTCCTTGTCAAACTTCACAAGTGCTTCACTCAGCTTCAGAAGCGCATCAGTATGAGGCATAGATGTCTTCATCTCTCCAAACTGTACAGGAGACAAGCAGGCCAGGTCCCTATACAATGCCCCATTTTTCGCAAATCTTGTTTTCAGACTTTCTATTGTTGTATCTAATATCCGGTTGTGCACACCCACTTCAAAGTCTTTAAACGCATTGGCAATTGGTTCTTCAGATGCAGTTTCTCCAGGCATCCGTTTTCTCTTCCGTATTCTTTTCTCTGGAAAGGATTCCTGGATGACAATATTTCGGGGGGGTATTTGCTCTCCAAATTCTTCGGTTGCCCAGTCAATAAAATCAGCAACTCTACTTTTCACCCCTTCAATGTCCCGCTGTATTTTTTCCAGCTGTTCCAGAGTACCCAGCACCAGCTGATGTGCTTTCAGCAGATCCATTCCAACTGTCTGCAGATATTTGGATAAAGGTGATGTGAACTGAAAGATGCGTAAATAAATAAATCCTGTCATGATAGTTTCATACGATAGAAGCGCATCTCTGAACGATCTAGCTTTTGCTCGTAAATCAGATGAGATATTTTCCGATTCTTCAATCGTGTGCAGCGAGATAATCACATCCACGTACATGGAACTTTTGCCATCTTGGAATGAACCAAATATCTTGGTCAGTGCTGCATCCTTCGCCCACCAACGTGTTTCTCCAATGGTTTGTAGCCGTTGTTGACCAGCACTGCTCTGTCCACGGATCCTATCCCATATAGCCATTCTCTTATGCGATTCCCTGAAAAATACAGCAATCGCATTTAATAGAGAAAAGAGCGAGGCTGCAGCAATGGGTGATCGAGTTGCATCGCTAATCACGAGATTTAATATGTGGCTATAGCACCAGACATGAACTTGTCCAGGTGATTCGTTGTTCAGCCAAGTAGAAAAACCATTGTAAATTCCTTGCATATTTGCTGCTCCATCTGTTGCATTACCGATGCACCGAGTTATGTCCAAGGCATTCTCTGTCAGTACTCCTTGCAGAAGTTCAAGGAAACCTCTTCCTGTGGGATCTTTACAGTTGACAACAGCTAGCAGTCTTTCCTGGATGCCTTTCAGTTTGTCCACATACCAAATTATAATGGAACACTGGTCCTTCACTGAGATGTCTTGCGTTGTGTCCAGCTGTACAGAAAACATGCCACTTTCCCGCACTTCATCTGCCACAGTCTTCTTAATTAACAATGCAAGCGCCTGTATGACATTCTCAGCTGTTGTTTTTGATATGAATGTTACCAAACTACCACGCCCTTTACTCCCTGCGCTGTGTGCCGCTTGACTCTTCTTCACAACGTGGTCTATATGCGTTTTCAGCAATGGATCATATTTGCTGACCAGTATGAGCATTTCCAAAAAATTGCCGTGGTCAAACAATGGATTATCCAATGCGTATGCCACTTCTGCTTCGGTCTTACTCCCCCTGAAGCTCAGTCCTCGTTTGCCAATCAGTCTTATTACTTCAATGACCCTTTTCATGACCTGTCTGTTGTTTTCAATTTTGTCTCTTCTCTTCTATTGTTGTTGTGAAAATAGTAATTCCCCAATATCTTTTTTCTTAGCACTCTGCATGTGAGCATCTGCACAGGAAATACGGTGTTTGCTGTTCTCATGCTCAGAGATGCGCTGGTGAACATGCGACCAGGTACTCATACCTTCTGTAAATGCGTTGCTTTCATTACTCTTGCTATACGCCAAACATACCGTGCAGTAGAGGGCACCTGATGACTTATTATAGGATATCCAATTATGGCAAGTACTATTTTCTTTTTTGAATACTTGTTTCAGTTCGAATGGGAGAGACGTATCTTCAAGTGGCTGTACAGGATGACGGTTTTAAAAAAAAGCCCTCTCCATTTCCTTGGGTCTGACAAAAATATCAACAACTTCCTCAGCCTGCTGATTATCTGATCTTGCCTCAGATAACTTATTTTCAGCTTCTGTCCCCTCGTTGGTGGCTTCCGCATCTAAGCTCTCAGTTACTTCTCGAGTTTCAGAAGGCCATTGTACACTGTTGCTCTCGATCGTTTCCTCTGTTCCTTCTTCTGATGCCTGTGTTGCAGAAGGCTCCTCCTCACTGGAGATCTCAGTTATCACGTCTTCACTTCCTTTTGATGCCTGCTGCACCTCTGAAGACCCACTAGCAGAACCAACTTTAAATAGGGAAGTCAGCTTGGCACACTTTTCCACTTCTAAGACCAACAGTCTCTTCTTCTTGTCACAGATTTTTTCAGCCCCACCTTTGAGTTTTCTTTTTCTTTCCAATGGAAAAGGGCGAGTTCCTTTGGATGCCTCCTGTGATGTTGAAGGTTCCCTGGCAGAACTACCTTCCTCTGTTCCCTGCTCCATAGCAGAAGGCATCTCTACGCTGCAGCTTGCCGTTGCCGTGTCTTCACTTCCTTTGGATCCATGCTTTTCCACTGAAGGTCCACTGGCAGCAGTACCTTCCTCTGTTCCCTGCTGCATAGCAGAAGGTACCGCTACACTGCAGCTTGCCGTTACCGTGTCTTCACTTCCTTTGGATCCATGCTTTTCCACTGAAGGCCCACCAGAACCAATCTTGAATAGGGAAGTCAGCTTAGCACTATGCCGCTTCCGAGGCCAACTGTTTCTTCTTCTTTTCGCGTAGTCTTTCAGCCCCACCTTTGAGTTCTCGTTTGCTCTCCATAGAAAAAGGTTGCTGTAACTGATTTACAACACTTACAGGGGCAGACCCCTCCTCTACTCCTGTTGGCAGGGTAGACCTCTCCTCTACTCCTGCTGGAAGGCTTGTCTAGCATGAAGAGTCAGGGAATCAAAATATACTAAGGCAGAACTGAAAAATTACAGCAATTTACAGCAATTTACAGAACTGAAAAATTACCGCAAATACAATACACTGTACAATACAATACAATACTGTACAGAAATATAAAGGAAACACCAACAACAAAGTTAGAAGTCACATCCTCCCCAGGACTGTGCTGCTCTCTCTTACCTGTTCTTGCTGCTTTACTTACCTGCTACTGCTGGTGTCTCGAGCTCTGAGGCTGGCCTTGATCCACAGCAGGAAATTTGCTGGGGGGCCTGTGTGGAAATGATATCATGATTAGGCAGAAGCTATA
>QEPC01005532.1:2277376-2290130 GCA_003113815.1 Sphenodon punctatus | reverse complement strand
GGTGGGGAGTAGGTGAGGGATGGGAGGGGAGTAGGGAATAGAGTAGAGGGGAGGGGTGCTCTAAGGTAGGTGACTGACTGGGGTGAGGGTGCTGTGTATGGGGCTGAGGTGCTGTGTGTGGGGTGGGGGTGCTGTGTGGGAGTAGTGCTGAAGTGGGGAGTAGAGGAGAAGGGGTGCTCTAGGGTACGGGTGCTGTGGGGGTGGGTAGGGGAGTGTGGTTGGGGAGTGGAGTTTAAGGGCGGGGAGTAGGGAGGAGAGGGGACAGGAGGGGGTGCTCAAGGGTAGTAGAGTGGGGAGTAGAGGACTGTGGGGGGGTGTTGCGGGACAGGAGTGGTACTTACCCAACGTTCGCCAAATGAACCACCAGTGACCGGACCACACACACGACGCAAAACCACGCGCTAGTCTCAAGAAAATCATGCTGTGAGTTGGCTGCAAAGAACAGACAGAGGAAATTTTAAATAACAATGTGACCCTCAGAGAAAGAAACGCCACAGAAAGGGGGGTCCCCAGCCAGCAGAACCCCAGTCTTTCAGTCACCTCACGAGACATCTGATGGCAGGGAACCCACCCAATCATTGCAGCCCCCCCAACCCCTCCCCACACAATCCCATTAGTGGGGGATGGGAGGGGAGAGGAGGGGAGTGGAGAGCAGAGGGACAGGGCAGGGTGCTCTAGGGTAGGCGACTGGAGCGGGGGTGCTGTGGGGTGAGGGATGCTGTGTGTGGGGTACTCTACGATAGGGAAGGGGTGAGGGTGCTGTGCAGTGTGAGTGCGGGGTGCTGCGTGTGGGGTGGGGGTGCTGTGCTGTGTGGGGTGGGTAAGGGGGTGGGGAGTAGGTGAGGGACAGGAGGGGAGTGGAGTAGAGGGGAGGGGAGGGGGTGCTCTAGGGTAGGTGACTGGGGTGGGGGTGCTCTGGGGTGAGGTGCTGTATGTGGGGTGCTCTAGGGTAGGGGACTGGTGAGGAATGGGATGCTGTGTGGGGGGTTGGGTTGGGTAGGGAAGCGGGGAGTAGATGAGGGATGGAAGAGGGAGGAAGCGAGGAGTAGAGGAGAAGGGGTGCTCTAGGGTACGGGTGTTGTGGGGTGCTGGGGGTGCTGTGGGGGTGGGTAGGGGAGTGTGGTTGCTGGTTGGGGAGTGGGGGAGTGGAAGGGAGGGCAGTAGGGAGGAGAGGGGACAGGAGGGGGTGCTCAAGGGTAGTAGAGTGGGGAGTAGAGGACTGTGGGATGGTGTTGCGGGATAGGGGTGTTACTTAACCAAAGTTCGCCAAAAAATGAACAACCAGTGACCAAACACACACGAGGCAAAACCACACACTAGGAAATGTTAAATAATAGTGTGACACACACCCCAGAGAAAGAAACACCACAGAATGGAGGTCCCCATCCAGAACCCCAGTCTTTCAGTCACCCCACACAACAAGACATCTGATGGCAGGAAACCCCCACACACAAACATCCAAAATACCCCCTCAGTTTTGTCAATCACAGAGTATAAAACACTCCTCCTGCTGCAGGAAAAGCCCCAGGCCTCACAGAGCAGGATTGGAACCCTCAGCGCTGACATCATAGAACACTGGCTGTTCATAAACAAACACACTATGATGTTCCCTTGAGTATTTACTTCTGATTTGTTTTGGTTTACGAAGTTTGTTCTGTTTTGTTTCCACTTTGTTTTCCGTTGAAGTCAATGGAAAAAGCTCCATGGGGTTTTCCAAAACTAGTAAAGTGTCCACTAAAGTTAGGGTGACCAGATATGCAAATCTTAGAATACACTTATGAGAAATACAGCAGCCCTGCAACCTGTATTTCTCATAAATGTGTTCTAAAATGTGCATATCTGACCCCCGTAAGTGTAGTGGTCTTGTCTACCACTGGATTGGGGGGAGGGGGGGGATTAGAGTGACAAGATATGCAAATTTTAGAGAACATATAAGAAATACAGGTTACAGGGCTGCATTGGAGCCAATGCAGCCCTGCAACCTGTATTTCTCATAAGTGTGCTCTAAAATGTGCCTATCGCAGCGATGTGATGGCAGCAAAGCTTCATTACAAGAACTGGCCATGACCAGCACAAGAACAGCTGAGACTGCTTGATGGCTACCACCTCCAGGGAAGCTTGATCCCTTTATGTAGGAATACCTTAGGGGAAAGCAGATGACACCAATCCTCAATCACCAGGTTTCTGGGAGAGGAAACAGCCATGAACAGCCAGCTGCTTCCCACCTAGGGTGGCCATACCTCCTCCTTTAAAAGCAGATGCATATGAAAAATACATTGTTCAGGGCATATTGGTTCCAGTGCAGCCCTGCACCATGTATTTTTCATAAGCATCTTCTTTTAAAGGAGAGGTATGGTCACCCTATTCCCACCCAACATAACATACAGTGTACATAATATAAATAAAAGATACAATATCTTTATACCTTTTGCCTGTATAAAATGTAAAACTAACCCAAACCTATCTTTACCTGCAGTAAACAGAAATCTACAGTTTCCTGCCCAGCTGCCATAAGAAGCTGGGTGGAAGAATGTCACATTTCTTGTTCCTTGTGTTGCTCTCTGCCTGAAACCTTGCTTGTCTCTGCCCTGGCCTGGCACCTGCTTGCCTGGTCTGCTCTGAACCTGCTTGCCATAGACTAGGGCTGTTTTTAGACGAGCTTGCGACTCGCTTGTGCATGGTTTCAAAAATACTGCAAGGCGGGATTACACGAGATGCCACCGGGGATCACGCGCATGGGAGTGGGACACGCATTCTTTTTCGGCCGCGAATTGACCGGGTCGGCGATCGAAGTAGGTAATTCGCGGCTGGGAAAGAATGCGCGTCCCCCTCCCATGCACATGATCCCCAACAGTGTCTCGTGTAATCCCGCCTCGCGGTATTTTTGAAACCATGCACGAGTGGGTCGCACGCTCGTCTAAAGACAGCCTCTGTCTGTGTAACTGGCTCTTAGGGGGGTTTCAGACGTTCTGATTTTTGCGATTTTTTTTAAAAAACCAATGTTTCATGCATGTCTGAACACATAAATTCGATTAAATGTGGTCAATATCGCACTAAAGAAATCCGACTTTCAAAGCTACTCAAACCTACCTTTTTGCTGTCCGTTTTCAATAAATCCGCACTTAACAGCAGTGTGAAAGCAACATCGTACTGGTTTTAACTGGTGTGAAATCTTTTCTGATGTGAATGCAACCGTGCTTCCAAGTGCGCTGTTTTACTCCTGCCCCTACCGGAAGCAGTGAGACCAGCTGGAGCCCTGTAGTTGCCTCGCTGGGTGCAGGCTGCAGCCAGCTTCTCCCCAAAAAAGTTCTTCCCCTCCATGCTTCCCGTCCCTTTCAATCATCTGCCTCTGCCTCTGCCGTAGTGCTGCAGCAGTAGCAGCAGCGGGATACCGGAAAGAAACCAGGGAGAGAAGCAGCGCGCCTCACTATGCGAGGGGCTTCTTTCCAGCAGCCTCAGGCTCTCCCTCTTTACTCCCTGAACCCCCCCCGCCCCCCAGTCTAGAAGTCCCGTGCAGGAAAGCAGGGGGCACCCCCTCCGATCGGACTGCGAGATAAAGCAGAAGGTTGCTACCTTGCAAGCAACGTTCTTTGAGTTGGCTCCGAACATTCTCATAACTGGGTTGTGCATGTTCACCCTATTCAAATAATAGACCACATGATGGTCTCAGCTTCTCTAGTATAAAAAGCACTCTACCCTTCAGAATGACCATTCCTTCCAACCCTTTCTAAACATACAAGGAAAAAAAATCCATGTTAGCTGGAAGGTTGTGTGTTGTGAGAATGTTTAGAGCCATCTCAAAGAATGTTGTTTACAAAGTAGCAACCTTCTGGCTCCCCACAGGCCACTTCCTGTAATTGAACCGCACTGAGCAGCCGCGTAAGCGCGCATTACAAGAAGGTCTGAATGCATTATTTCGCTGTACTTAAAAGCGGTATGGCATGCATGTGAATGCAACAGGACTTGTTAACAGCGAACTATTGAGAACCAGTTTTAAAAAATCCAGATAATTGCTGCATGTGTGAATTCGCCCTACGACTGCTGTGAACCTCTCTGGAGGACCTGCTTCTGCAAGGACCCATGAACCCTGGGGTCCTGATATGAGTGAACATTCAAACTGGCTGCTTTGACTCAACGGAGTGCCTATTTATCCAGCTTCATTTGACTATCAGCTTCAGATATTTTGGTTCTTGGCCGTTCCATTTATTTGGGTTAGCTGGTTTATTTCATTTTTTGTTTATTCGGTTTGGTTATTGGCTTATTGCGCATGTCAAATAACGCTAATTAGTACCAAAACAAAGGGTAAAATCAGATGTGACAGTGGCACACTTAGACCTGCTCTGGCCCGCTTTGGCTCACAGGCCACTGTCATGTGTGGCTTAGGGCCGCCAGATGTTGACCCGGAATATCCTGGGTCATGCTGGTGGCTAGCCCAGACTCTCACCTTGGTATATACCTGAAGTTAAGGCCCGGACTAGGGCCCACCCAACCGGAGTAAAGCAGGCCACAGAGTGCAAGAACATGTGTTTTGACTTTGTCATGACTCGACCCGGATTGGGTCCACCCTGACTGGGCCTCCATGGTGGCCGTTATTGGCTGCCATGGATGCCCATCATGGCAGAGGGAGGGTCACTGGGAGCAGTATGGGGACAGGGACAGCCATCAGCATGTCTGACACAGCCGCTGCCCGGCCTGCCTAGATGGCAAAACAGCTCTCCCGGACGCACTCACATGTGGCCGGTGCCCTGAGCTGACCCCAGCAGTGGTAGCAGCAGGTTCCCAACCTGGCACAGCATATGTCGGCAGCACATCGCTGTCACGTGTGGTTTTACCCAAAATAACTGCATAACGAGATCGGCAGACATACAAATATCTGTTTCAGATGCAGCTGTTATTCAGGAAGTCGGGTGGCTATATGAATATGGAAATAACATTCACAAATATAAAAACACCTATTTGTTTCAGTACTACATGAACTACTTGATGATTGTTCTCTACTCATTTCAACTTCCATTTCTGTCCGACAAACAGGTTCCCCAAGGTCTTTGTATCCCATCAAGAAATTGCCTTTGAGTTTTCATTCCAATATCATGCAGGGCTCCCTTATACAGCATTTAATTATTCTATACAGTGCTTATGAAAACTGATACACTGAGCCAAGTCTTGATTGTTTTTTTATGCAAAAACTTGCCCTCTAACAACAATTCCCTAAGTTTTACAGGAATAGTGACTTTAACGGCTTTATGGCCTACAGAGCATGCATATTGTGTCATGCATCTGGGATCTGTAGTTCACTCTACAGGATTTCACTCAAAGGCAGTGGTTTAATACAAACATTTTGATTCACCTTCTGTATCTAAAACACTTTATTGGCATCCACAAGTTGTTAAAAAATCATTCAAATCCAGTGGGAGTTAATGATGTATGTGGAAAATAACTAAATCTAGTGGAGCTATTGGATACTGAAAAGGGACATACCAGTCCATTGGCTGATACAACAGCATCTGCAAATGGGATATAACTGCTGTAAATCTCTCTGACATTTTAGCTGCCCGAGGAAGGGTCCTGTGTTGCCCAAAAGCTTGCATACTCTCACCAGGCAGAAGTTGGTCCAATGAAAGATAGCATCTGACCTTCTTTGTAAATCTTTCAATGTCACTGACAAGACTCCCAAAATTGATGGTTTAGGGCATAATCTTGTGCTATTAAAATCAATGGGAACTGAGCCACTGTCTTCAGAGGTGGAAGGGGGCATGCATCATCCTCAGACTTTTGGCTGCTTGGACTGCTACTTCCCCAGGAGGACCCCTCCACTATTGTGGTGGCATACCCTGCCTCTGGAGCCCAGCAAGAGTATGAGACCTACCTTGAGAAACAGTCTGTCCCCCTGCACTGGGAGAGGGTCAATTCCTGCCACTGCTGCCCAAAACTACCAGACCCTGCGTACTCCCTGCCTCTCAGATGTCAGTGTTCCCGCACTGCACCTTCAACCTTCAGTGCTCAGACATTATCATCATCATTCATAGAATCATAGAATCTTAGAGTTGTAAGGTACCTCAGAGGTCATCTAGTCCACCCCCTGCTCAATGCAGGAAATCCACAGCTACAGCATCCCTGACAGACGGCCGTCCAGCCTCTGTTTGAAAACCTCCAGTGAAGGAGAGCCTGCCACCTCCTCCCTAGCCAGTCTGTTCCACTGTCAAACAGTTCTTACTGTTAGGAAATTCTTCCTAATGTTTAGCCAAAATCTGCTTTCTCGTAATTTAATTGGAGCAAATAGAGAACAAGTCTGCTCCATCTTCTATGCAACAGCCCTTCAGAGATTTCAAGACGACTATCATGTCTCCTTTTAGTCTTCTCTTCTCCAGGCTAAATATACCCGATCCTTCAACCTTTCCTCACAGGACTTGGTTTCCAGACCCCTAACCATCTTTGTCGCTCTCCTCTGAACCCATTCCAATTTGTTAATGTGCTTCTTAAAATGCGGTGCCCAGAACAGGACACAGTACTCCAGATGAGGTCTGACCAGCACAGAATAGAGTGGAATTATTACTTCTTGTGACCTGGTCACTATGCTTCTGTTAATGCAGCCTAAAATTGCATTCGCCTTTTTAGCAGCTGCATCACACTGCTGACTCATGTTCAACCTGTGATCACCTACAACCCCTAGATCCTTTTCACATGTATTGCTGCCAAGCCAGGTATCACCCATCGTATACGTGTGCCTTTGATTTTTCTTACCTAAAACGCAGAACCTTACATTTATCTCTGCTGAATTTCATTTTGTTAGTTTTGACCCAGCTTTCCTTCCTGTCAATCATTTTGAATCTTATTTCTGTTGTGTATCCCTCCCATTTTTGTGGTAGATTTAATAAGCATCCCCCTCTACTCCTTCATCCAAATGATTAATAAAGATGTTGAACAGTACAGGGCCCAGGACAGAGCCCTGAGGCATCCTACTTGATACGTCCCTCTAGATTGATTGGAGTCATTTATGAGCACTCTTTGGGTACAATTCTTCAACCAGTTGTAAATCCACCTAAGGGTAGTTTCATCTACCTCATATTTTACCAGCTTGTCAAGAAGGATATCATGGGGGACATTATTATTAATAGTATTATTATTTATACAACACAGGGTAGGAACCTCAATCCTGGGGGGTCAGTGGCCAAGCAGAGGCTCAAATGAGTAATGGACCTTTAAGAGGCCACACACTGACCCTGAGAGGCACACCCAGTGGGGCATGGTCAAGCCAACCCAGGGGTATGAAAAGCCTCAGTCTCACTTGGGGGGAAACTGACTGGAGAGAGCAAGCCCAACCAGTTGGATGGTGAACTGGAGAACTGCGCTTGGGAAGCAGAAGAAGGTCTCTGTGAGTGAGAGCCAAGAGCGGGGTGAATGGGGAGCTCTGGACCATGTGGTGAGAGACTGAACTGTAACTATGTGTATAGGGTGGAGGAATGTGGCACTGTCAATAAAGAGCACTGAGCTAATTCCTGGTATGGATCTGGCTACTTGGGGGTCTGACCCTAGAGGGAAACACCTGGGCCCACTCTGCCACAGTGGTGGAGAAATTGGGCAGTAATCACTCCTCTGAAACTAGGGGTTATACAGCTGAAAAGGAAGCTGTAGAAAACTGGAGGATTGTACCCAAAGTTGAAAGTACAACTGGTGTTGCAGGCAACATAGAGGCAAGTTCTGGATCCAGCTTCATAAGAGAGTTTCTGTGGTTCCAGAATTACCTGTAGGAATTCCTTGGGCATGAGCTGTGCAGATTCCCAGTCCAGCTTTGGCAGCGGGTGGTGAGACAGCAAGGAAGGAACAAGGAGCCAGCAGGGGAGTGGCATCCTAAGGCCTCTACATCTGTGCCTCAACACGTGAGATGTTGGTGACCCGCCAGTGGGACCGTGCTAGGGTGGGAAGAACTTTTCTTGTATAGTTCCACTCGTTCCTGGCCAGAAAAACTCGGTGGTTTGTACTGGGGGATTTTACATCATCCCCCTTGGATGTCACATGTGGAGTTCTGCAGGAATCCATTCTGTCCCCTCTCCTCTTCAACGTGTACCCAACGCCTTTGGGTGAGATCATAAGAGGGTTTGGAGTTCGGTGTCATCGGTATGTTGATGACACCCAGCTCTACCTCTAATTTTCATCTAACCCAGGCCCAGCAGCAGTGGTGTAGTGGTAATAGTGCAGGAGCTCTTCATGAGAGCCCCCACAAAGCCTCCAAGGCTGCTGAGGGGGGCTGCAGGGAAAGTGCCAGAACTATGCCCCCTCCCCCCCCCCGGTTCCTGCTTCACTACACCACTGCCCGGCAGTCTCCATGTTTACTCGGTGTCTGACTGTGGCGGGGGATTGGATGAGGACGAGCCTAGTGAAGCTGAATCCTGACACGACAGCGGTGATTGTGGAGGGAAGGGGTGAAGGAGTGGAGGCCCCCATTATTGATGGGTTGCGTCCCTCCTTGGTGCCTCAGGTTCAGAGTCTGGGAGTCCTCCTTCATTCACAGCTCTGCCTGGATGCCCAGGTGGTAGCTGTGGCAAGGAGTGCATTTTGTAAATTACATCTGGTCCGATGTCTTCGGCCTTACATCTTGGGCGCCGATCTTGCCACCGTCATTCATGCATTCATCACCTCAAGACTGGACTACTGCAACGCACTCTACGTGGAGCTACCCTTGGTGATGACTTGGAGGCTGCAGCTGGTGCAGAATGTGGTGGCTCACCTTCTAGCAAGGATGAGCTGGTGGGAGCACATAACACTCGTCCTCTGTTCTCTGCACTGGCTGCCTATAGTCTCCCAGGCCCGATTCAAGGTATTGGTTATTACCTTTAAAACCCTATACAGCCTGGGCACCACTTACCTGTGGGACTACCTCATCCCTCGTGTTGTGGATTGGCCCCTGCGGTCGGCCAGGGGTGCCCTCTTGGCGGTCCCCTGGGTTTTCTGGGTGGCGACGTTCGAGAGAATGTTCTTGGTGGCTGCGCTGCGGCTGTGGAACTCCCTCCCAGTAGAGATTCGCCTCTCTACAGATCTCCCCTCCTTCCATAGACAATACAAAACCTGGCTGTTTCACCAGGCATTTGGTGAGGGGGATGGCTAGTGGGTGGGGTTCTTTAGGGGGTTATGAGGTATTTGTATTTTGGGGGGGCTCAGCTGTATTTAGGGTTTTTAATTGTTATATTATATGGTGTTTTATATTTTTGTATTATGTTCTTTTATTATATATTGTTTGCTACCCCGAGCTGCCATTTGGGTAGGAGGGGGCAGGCTATAAATTCTGGATAAAAACAAAACAAAAACACACCCGAGCAAGCCCAAGAAACCCAGAGAGGACTGCCAACTGGGGAGCCTGTTATGTATGCATATTTGGGGACACTGGGTACAAGAGTTATTTATATAAAACTTTATATCCCATCTCTCCTGCCAAGGCAGCTCGGGGCAGCTAACAATTTAAAATAATAATATAATAAATACATATAAAGCAATGCTAGTGCTAATATGTGGGAGGTCAAAAACAAAGTATACAAAGACCCAACCCCCCTCACTTCACCCATCTCCCTCACCAAAGGCCTGGGGGAACAGTCAGGTCTTGCATTGTCATCTAAAGGAGGAGAGGTCCGGGGGACCACCAGGGCCTCTGCTGGGAGGGAGTTCAACAGCCTAGGTGTGGCCACCGAGAATGCCCTCTCCATAGTCGCCCTCTGAAATACCTGGGGAACTTCAAGAAAGCTGCTCCCGGCCAACCGCAGGGGTTGATCCAGAACCTGGGGATTTTATTTTTATTTATTTTATTTTACAGATTTATATCCCGCCCCCTCCTGCAATGCAGCTCGGGGCGGCTAACAACAACAATAAAACATTAAAATTCATTTTAAATATAAATATAAAACACATCATATAAAAACAGGGCTAGAAAACACATAAATAAATGGGCAGGGGATTAAAATCACCCCCCCCCCACCCTCCCTCCCGAAGGCCTGGGCAAACAGCCAGGTCTTACAGTTCCGCCGAAATGTCAAAAGGCTTGGGGCCAGGCGAGCTTCCTCCGGAAGGGAGTTCCACAGCCGCGGCCCTACCACCGAGAATGCTCGCTCCATCGTGGCCCCCCGCTTAACACGGGGGACCTCCAGGAGGGCACCCCCGGCAGACCGCAGGAGCCGTTCTGGGGCGCGAAGGGCGAGGCGGTCCCTAAGGTATGAGGGGCCAAGGCCGTGTAGGGCTTTGTAGATCATCACTAGGACCTTGAACTTGGCCCGGCACACTATCGGCAGCCAGTGCAGAGCTCGGAGCACGGAGCTCGGATTGAGGCGGTTCTGCAGGTAGGTAGGGCCTAGGCCATATAGGGCTTAAGATTGTAAAGCATAAGGGAGAATGGGTGCTTAGACTCATAAGTTTTCAAGGTGGGCAAAACTGAGATATTCTTGGGAAGATGGGTCAAGGTGGAGGGCCCAGGTAAAATGTTGGAGATGTGAACAACTGGGGCATAAGAAAAGAGACTGTATTAAACCCAAGGGGTATATGGGGTTGTATGGGAGAGGAACCTTAGCTGAGGAGAAAAAGGGAAAACTCCTCCACTTAGGGAATAGCTTGTAAAGGAAACAGCTGCTACCCTGGGAAGGTGACCTCTGCCTGTATTAGTGGGGACAGAGCCTCACAAACAGAAGGTCACAGGGTTAAAGCCAAAGCCTTTAGTAGCTTTACATTCTGACCCTGAATTTAAAGAAAGGGCATTGAATTCAGGCAAGCTCAACCGTGCTGGCATTGTAAAAAGCCAGGGCATCTGTGCTGGTGTTGCCCTATTTGGTTGGCCAATGGAAAAAAGGTCCAAACCTTAAGGTCCACAAGGAGGAATGAAATCCTCCTGTTGCAAGGTAAGCCAAACAGAGAAAATGACCACTGCACCTGTTGTAAAAATACCCAGGAGGTACAGACAGAGACACAGGCGCGTGAGTGTGAAGCCCAAACAGAGCAATTGGTTGCACCTGTGCTGGCTGAGCAAGCGATTCAGACAGAAGAGCAGATGTCAATGGGGCAAGAAACTCAGACATAGCTGAGTGGGAGAGACTTCCTCTTCCAGGGAACTGAGAGGCTCAAGGGAGCAGATTTGGGCTGCCAGGTAATTGTCAGCCCTGAGCCACAAAACAAGGTTCTGGAAACAGCTGGAATCCAGGTGAGTTTAAACCCCAAAATAGACCAACTGGATGCCCAAATGCAGGCTTCAGTAGAGGTAAGAAGTGTTGGGTCTCAGTGGGAGTCTAGAGGGGACTTAACTAATGTGGGGACTGAAACTACAGAGATTGCAGGAGGTGCAAGGGTTGTACATATGGGCTTTCAAGTAGCTCTAGCTGCACCCCAGCTGGAGGAGCACCAGCAGCTTAGAGAGAGAGCAGCAAGGGCTGGGGAAGAATTTGCTTCATAAAGGGTTGAAGCTCTAGAAGAAATCAAAATGCTTAAGAGGGGTCCTGGTCAGGAGAGTTTACTGGGAATCCCTGATGGAAATTTGAGTTTGCGGGGGTGGGGATGTGAGCAGTCCCATTCAGCCCTACAACACCTGGAATACAAAATGGACAGGTACAGGGAATGTCAGCATGACTGGACAGAATATGTCCCAGGGAGGAAGCCAGTGCCATGGGCTTGTGGGCTGTGCAGCTCCTGGAAACACCATGGACTGATAAATTATCAAATGCACAGTCCTCAAAGCCAGGGAATAAGAGGAAAGAAAAAGGGAGGGAGAAATTAAACCCCCTGGGAAAAGAGATAACTGTGAGGTATGAGTAAATGGATTGTGAACCTAAAGAAAGGTGTTTAGGGTCCCAGGGAAGGGGAGTGTTTGGAATGGATGAGTAGACATCCCCTCCCCAAGAGGGGTATGTAAATCTGGTTATAAACAATGTCCTTGTATGGGTAACAGGAACTGACGGGCCATTGAAATATTTGTATGTGTATGAAGGGCAGAGGGTCCATGAAAATGTTGAGTATTGGGGTGAGATGATGTGGAAATTCCCACCACCAGACATCTCTTGAGAAGCCAAAATAATACAAGTGTGGCTAACATGGAAGTGGTATAGGCTGTGTGTGGATAGTGTGCCTGTACGTATTGGCTATTGTATATGTTTGGGGGGAAAGACTGATGTATAGTCTGCTCTGCTTAAGCCAGATCTATTTTCAAGTAGGTCTGTCTCCAAAGGAGGGAGATCTGTGGCAGAGGCTCAAATGGGTAATGGCCCTCTAAGAGACCTAGCACTGTGTTCCAGTAGGACCCGGCCAAGTCAGTCCAGGGGTATGAAAAGCCTCTGGGTGTCTTTACACGAGACACCCCCTCACATGGACACTCTGTCCACGTGGGGGAAATCTCGTTTGAATATAGCGCATGGGGGTGCGTACTCCTGTGACCCACCCTGTCCATGCACAGAGCACTCGGGGAAAATCCAGAGTGCTCTGTGTGTGATGGGGTGGGCGTGCTTGGAAGTGGTGCTTGTGTGACACAACACACACACACACAGTGCATGACACCCATGCACCCGCCCCACGCAGCAGCCATGGACTCCCCCTCCCATGTAAAAATATCATCTATTTTGTTCAGTCTGGGGGTCAACTGACTACAGGGAACAGTCTTGAGGGGAACTGGCTGGAGATGCCAGAGAGAGAGAGAGAGAGACTGACGTACTGGAGGAGCAGGAAGGCTGTGGACTAGAGAACTGTTTGGGGAACAGGGCTCTGTGAGGGGGAGCCAAGAGGTCTGATGTGAGTG
>QEPC01005532.1:2252731-2275671 GCA_003113815.1 Sphenodon punctatus | reverse complement strand
CCTCCCCTCCCCGAGAACCCAGGAGTCCTGGCTCCCAGCCCTCCTACTCTAACCTCCCGTGCCCCCCGCTTCCCACCCCCCTGGCTGACTGATGGCCGCCCTGGACTGTGGTGCGTGTTATGGCACACTTTACACCTGGACGGGCAGCCATTCTTGGGCGGTGTTGGCACATAGCCTGGGCTGTGAGTTGGGGATTTCCTTCCAGGCTCTGAGCTATGATTTCCCCAACTCGCAGCCTGGGCCAAGTGCCAACGTGGCGCGGGGAACAGTTCGGGCCAACATCTGGCAGCAGTTTCTGGCATTACAGTAGCCCACATTTACACGCTTTGACCCATGTGGAAATGCGGACTATCATAATGTCTGAAAACACACACTGTTTTTCACAGCTCTGGAAAATCACACTTGCAATAGGGTATGGGTGTGTGTTCTGGAAAGAGATCATCCTTACTGGAGCAGTGTGGTAAACTGATCTACTTATACAGTGTGTGTCTCTGGATGGAGAGGAAAAGTCACATATTAGATATTTTAATTTTTCATTTCCTTGCTTTTAGAGTTTTGTGTTAGATATGTACTAACTAGTGTACTAATAACACATTGTAACCATTACGTTTTATTCATAACACCCATGAGTGGTACCATGTATTTGCTATCTATTACCTTTACCAAAAATTGGACTATTTTAGTGTGTTTGAAATCATCGGTTTCAGATATTCTGGGTATAACTTTTGGATTTTTCCTTTCTACCATGTCTTAACTCTCAAAATTCTTTCTCTTGTTGATGATAGGAGTTATTGCCAACCTAATTTCTTATGGACTTTAAAAATTCAATCATTTGAGCTGTTTAGGTTTGATTGCACATGACATGTGGGATTATAACTTTTTAGTTTTAATGTCTGTTGTGGAATGCTGGGTTTTGGGTTCAACAGTTAAAAGCCCTGAGTGTCCTTTTTAGTGATGAAATATCCTTTTGATTTACAAGTCTTAAGTGACACAACTTCCCATCGTTACCATTTTTGAAAAATTGCCAAGCTGCAGCCAATCTTTCCCTGACTGCTGCAGGGAGTTGGGTTCTTTCGTTGTCGTGTACTGGAGTGTCCCTTATTGTAATGCCTTCTTTGCTTGCATTTCTTTCTGGCAATAATAGGCGTCTCTGGCTTCAGCATTCAAGGACCTTCTCTTCAGAGGAAAAGAAGAAAAAATCAAGGGAAAACATTGGGCTCTTTCCTCGGGCTTCTCAAAACCGATTAGAAATGTTTGTTGCTATCCATTTGGGTGTTGCACCACAGAACAGGAATCTTCAGCTATTGTAGGAGGGCTTAAATCAACTACCGTTACTCTCCAGGGGACACACTGAAATAGCTTTTCTACTATTCTGCATTAAGAAGATAATTCTCTGCCACTGAACCCGGTGGCAAAACTCCCAATGACTTTAATGGTGGGAGATTGTCCTGTGAGTGCCAGTGACAGGTGTTGGACTTGAACCTTAAACACCAGGGTTCAAATCTAATCTTAGCCATGAATGCGTTGGGTGTCCTTAGGAAAGTCACTATCTCTCAACCTCGGTTCCCCATCTGTAAAATGGGAATAAAAATTACCTACTTCCTAGGTTTGTTGTGAGAGTAAGATAAGGATTGTGACGCACATTTTGACTGAAAGCACTATAGAAATGATGTGAGGTAATAGCTCCCATAGATTTCAGTGCATGTTTGTTTAGTGGTCAGCCTTGTCCAGAAGGACCAGGAATGGCAAAAAACTATATAGAGACATGGCAATCCAACTCCAACAGCATATGGCTAGTTTATTTACCGTAATGCCAGCTACTCTCGTTGGTATGTATTTAGGTTGCATCCTATCAAAGAGATACCACAGCAGGCAGTGAACCCTGAAGTGATGCTGTCACACCTGGCAATCCATCCTAAGGCAGAGAAAGGCCCAGGTTGGATTGGGCACTCTGCCCCATTGGCTAGATTACAGTGCTCTCCCTCCAGACTGGAAATCCCTGCCACCAGCGGCAATGTCTGCAAAAATTTGTCCAAGTGCCCAATTCCACAAAAACTGCAGTCATCGTAGTATAAAAGAATACAGTTCCTTAGAGTTTAAGGCAGCTCTCACATTTAAATTAATTTACCTGAATGGAATTATACTCATGAGCAGTGACCTAATTTTCTGTGATAAATCTTTGATAATTTTCCGATTAAAAAACATCAGTCTCCGATAAAATTCTCTGATAACATAAAAATCTGTGGTTTTCCACAATTAAAAATGAAACACTGAACTTTAGCTTCTCTAATCACAAAAAGCGCCATGTGTTCTATAACTGAGCAAGCATGCACTAGTGCAAACTGCACCAAATCAGGCTGTGCCGGCTACAGCAGTTATGAGCTGGACCACACCCCCGGGAGACAGGACAGGAATCCTCAGGGAAGGATGGGGAGTAGGGTGGTTGCTATCCTGAATGGGATGTGGGGGACACAGTACAGGTCAGGGGAGCAGGAGCTGAGCTGCTGAGTCTTACCAGTGTGAAGGCGCTTGGGAGCAGGCCTGGCTAGACTGCAAGTCGGCCTGCCCTGTACATACCGAGAACGCACAGGCACACTGGCCAACCCTGCTCTTCCATCTCCCAGTCATTGTCCTATGCTGCCTAGCTTGACCTGATACCTGCCGCTCCCCTGCCAATATTGCAGTGCTCTCCAAGCACCCTCCTTATGTGCCTTGATACTGGGTGGTGCTGGGTACTGTTTAGGCATGCATGAGGGGAACCTATGTGGCATGGCAACCCTGTGAGATGCTGTGGTGGCCGGTGGCACTTGGCAAAGTTCCATCCCCCTGGCGCAGGGGACATGACCATTGCTGCCAGCTTGGGGGTGGGGCTTAACCTACTCTGGGCGCCGGAATTGTGCTGGTTGCTCTGGTGTATGCAGCGCACAGAGCATAAGAGGTTCGCCAGTGCAAGGCCACCAGTGCTGCCCTTACGGGTATAATAAATTTATTGTGAAGCCGAAGCTATTACAATCTTAAAAGACCCTAGAATGGCTAGGGGCAAAATAAATACAAAGTATAAAAATGCAACAAGCAGAACGTAAACAACTTTTCCGCGGTGAATGTATTAAAAAAAAACATAGCTAAATTTTGGTATCTGGAATCCACCCCTTTAATTTCACCCCAGGCAAAGCAATACACTTGGAACAAGCAAATCTAGACCGCCTTGACGTGTAAGAGGTTTTTATGCCTGCGAGCCACAGCCATTCCAAATCATGCCACCGACTGCGTCACGTGATAATCTAGGGGACTGAGGAGAATCCCCAAAAGAACCTTAGGACGATCAATACAAAACAGGGGAAATAAGGAGGCCCACAAATTTCCCCTTAAATCAAGCAGGGCAGGGCACCGGAAGAAAACCTGAAAAGGGGAGTCTGGTTCATGGAGCTCACATAATGAGCAATATCGGTTTCCCCTAGGGATCCCAGCAAACCGAACCTCCAAGATGGCCAACGAAAAGGAGTCGCATCTAAGGAGAGTAAATACCTGTCTTTCGGGAGCATTCAACCAGGTAAGTAGATAGCTATCTTTAGCATGGGAGGGATCTGGGGGAAAATAATCAGGGGCTATCTGTGCATTTAAAAGCGATTTTTCCATTTGGAGTTTTTGGTCCACCAATATCCTCAAGAGGAGAGTCTCAGCGGATTTGGGTCCTACTCTCAATAAATGCTCGCGAGAGAACCCCAACTTTAATACTTCGAATTCAACTGCTGAGTCTCAATCACTCACTAACCCATGGGCCACCACCAAAGAAAGTAGTGATCATCAGCCCTGCAGCGGGAACAAAAAAATCCTTATCCAGTATCTAAGCATTGATCGAAGAGCAATCTGCCTAAACGTAAGACTGCAAGATTTGGCCCTTAAGATCGCCTGCGGGGTACCTCGAGGGACTCCCAGTGCTGCCCTTACACAGGAACAAGGGGACATCTGGATCGCAGTCTAAAGAGTCTTGGTAAAAACACAAATTCTGTGTTTTTCTGTGGCAAACGGATTTCTAGGACCCTGCTCATGCGTAAGGAAGACTGACCAGAGCAAAAGATATAGAGCAGACTCTGCCTGTGTCTCTTTCATAATCATTCATTTGCTCTTTTAAATCAGTAGCAGGATGCAAATATTTGAATTTCCTTACATCTACGTAATTATAATTAATATATCTACATTAGAAATCAATTACTTCAGATAATTACCATTGATATGGTTCATAAACTGAACACCAGTTACAACACTCAAAGGAGTGAAATGTAATTTCTTGTTGTTCAAAGTGATGATCAACTTTAATCAGTGGCAAATCAATCGCAACATGCTGACGTCAGTCATAAACATATTAAAGCCTGTACAGCATAATAACTGTCCTTGTCTGACAAGTTATGGATACTGAAATGATTTGGGCATGCTAAAGGATAGACATGCTACGTCTGCATATGTGTAATTTGAATAAATAAATTACTTAGCCTTTTATTAAAGGAACCATCACTTGAACATCATGGGATTTTACAAAGACGTTGTTGTGTTTTATTGCTAAAATAACCTAGACTGTAGAGAGACAGAGAAGAAAAACAAAATAATTGCCTGATCAATCTGGTTCATTGCAAATATTTAAGTGTCATGTTTGGACAAAGATGAATGTAAATGATATCTTGAGAACAGTCACTTAAAGTAGTTCCAATGTAGTTTTTAAGTGGCTCCAGGACTGTGGCCATAGAAGATTGGGTGTCTTCAGACGTTACGAGATCACGCTCAACCACACTGAACCACGCTCAACCCCCCCGTGGGGCCAAAGGGCCCTGAACGGCGCTCGCCAGATGTTCACCACGCCCAATACCCACATGGGGTCAGTTTCAACCACGCTTCCCGGGCTAGCCGGGGGAAGGTCCCGGGAAGCGTGGTCAAACGAACCCCCACCGGGAACCAAGGAAAAGTAACGTCTGGACGCCAATCCCCGCGCGGAACCAAACGAAACAAGCCCCAGCCAGGGACAAGGCAAGCAGCGTCGCTGCCGGGCAACCAGCAACAACACAACCACCGGAGGGAGATTTAAAGCGAGAGCAGCAGCAAGCAAGCGTGGCGGGATGGAGCGAGGAGGGAAGCGGAAGAGACCGGAGGCACGAACAGCGACAGCGGCGGCACAGGAGGCGGAGGACGTGCAGCCAGGCCCAGCGATGCAGGCGGAGGGGGCACAGGTGCAGGAAGGGGGCACACGGGAGCACCCGACCAGGGAGGCGCCCCGGGAACACCAACCACAGCTGCAGCCGGGTCGCGCCGCCCCGGGGACAGCGGCCGGAACAGGCCCACAGGAGGCACCCAGGAAACGGGTAAGGGCACCCACTGGGAGGGGAACAGGGGGCACAGGGGAACCCCCTGTGGAGGGGGCCGGGGGGACCCCGGGCGGAAGGCAGGGGGGCAGGGGGACCCCGGGCGGAGGGCAGGGGGGCAGGGGGCCCCCGAGAGGGCCCACACCCTCACCCAGCAACCAACCACCCCCCTTCCCCCCCCCAGACACGAAAGTCGGCCCGGGCGGACGAGCCCCAGGAGGAGCCCGGCCCCCGGCCCCCGGAGGCGCACCCCCAGGAGGAGGTGGAGGAGGAGCAGAGGCAGGTGCAGCAGGAGCTGCACCGGGAGGAGGAACAGCAGGGGCCCAGCCGGAGGAAGGCCTATCACAGAGGGGGACAGTGGGGCCTCCAGGAGACCCGGGACTTCATACGGATCTGGGGGACCCTCGAGTACCAGGTGGAGCTCGCAATAAACCAGCGCAACGAGCATGTCTACCGGGACATCGTGCGCGACATGGAGGCGGCGGGGCACGAGCGCACTGTCAACCAGTGTCGCTCAAAGGCCAAGGAGCTCAAGAGGGGGTACAAGGCCCTCAAGGACAATAACAGCCGCTCCGGCCACGGGGCCCGCACCGCCCCCTACTACGATGCCCTGGACCGCATCCTTCACATGAAGGGCTCCATAGTTGCCCCACGCCTGGTGGGCAGCGCTGTGGTCCAGGGCAGGGAGCGGGCCGAGGTACCCCCTCCCCTCGCCGCCCGCCCGGTAGACACGAGCTCAGGGGACCCCCACCCCCAGGAGGACCACCCGGGACCCGCAGAAGCCCCAAGGCCCCCCCCCAGCAGCAGCCCGGAGACATCCCAACGCCGGGCCGGCCAGGCGGAGTCGGAGGTCGGCACCTTCACCACCCTCAGCCAGTGGTCCCAGGGGGAGCACTCCCAGGGTGAGGCGCCGGCCTCCGAAGGCTCGGAGACGGACATAGAGGGTAAGCGGGCCCCCAGGGCAGGGGGGGGCACGACCAGGGGGCCGGTGGCAGGGGCGGGGGTGGGGGCCCTGCTGCAGGGGCCACAACCAGCCCCCTTCACCCGCTCCCCCCTCTCCCGCCCGCAGGACATGGGGAGCCCCAGGACCGGGCCAGCGAGACGGTGCAGGCCCCCGCGGAGGGCACAGGAGAGCAGGTGCCGGACCCAGGTAAGGCGGGAGGGCTGGGATTGCGGGAGGGCCCCCCGGGCGCCAGCCCAGGGGGGCCTCTGGCCTCAGTGGGGGAGGGGGGGCAGGGGGCCCCGGGACCCGACCCCGCTAGGGGACAGGGCCCTGCACTGACCCACCCGCCCATTTCCACAGGGCAGCCCCCGCGCGCGGCGCCTCCGCCGGCCGCGGCCCCAGCCCAGCGGATGCGGGAGTACCGGGCGCGGGTCCGCAGGCGCAGGGAGGAGCAAGCGGAGGACATCGTCCGCAGGGCGGAGGAACAGGGGGAGCGCATGATCGCCTCCGTGGACCGCATGGAGGCGGCCATAGAGCGGTCCATGGAGAAGGCCCTGGAGACAGACCGCCGGCTGGAGGCGGAGGTGCGCCTGGAGCGGAGGCGGGAGCGCCGGGAGCACCAGCGGCAGCAGGGGCTGCTCAGGGGCCTCCGGCAGGACATACAGGGCATGGTGCGGGAGCACAGTGCCAAGATGGACAGGTCCCACGACATTGGGACCTCCCTGCTCCTGCATGCGGGCACCATGTGTGCCTACGTGATGGCCGGCGCACCTCCGGGTGCCCTGCCCGCCCAGGTCCCCATGCCGGGCCCCTCGGCGCCCCCGGGCCCAGCCCTGCCGCCCCTGGCGCCCCCCCGGCCCCAGGGCCCTCGCATGCGCCTCCCAGTGCCCCCGGGCCTCCGGAGGGTCCAGCCCCCCCGGGGCGCGACCGGGGCACCGGGCACAGCTGCCCATCCGCCGCCCGGCCCCCTGCCGGGGCCGGGACCGGCCCAGGACACGGCAGGGGACACGGACAGTGGGGGGGAGGGGAGCTCCCAGAGCTCGGTGGGCCCAAGCGGCCGCACGAGGGGTCGGCCCAGGAAACGCGGGGGGATGGTGGGAAGGGGGGGGAGGGGGAGGGCCACATGAGGGCGGGTGGTGGACGGGGTCACGGGGACGGGGGTGGGGAGGGGGCACAGGGTGATTGTGTGCACTGTGTGGGCAATAAAGTGTTGTAAAGAGACAGTTGTCCCCGGCCCGTTTGTGGGGGGGACAGGGCTGTGGGACCGCGTGTACAGGGGCATGGGCACGGAACGGGGGGTGGGGCCCCCAGGGGCGGGAAGGCCCTCACAGCGGGCCCCCCCGGGCGATGTGGGTTGCAAGGGCGTTCCGGATCCTTTTGGCATACCGGTACTCCCGGGGGTTCCCTGCGTTCACGTACAGGGGAACAGGACCGGGGGGCCGGTGGGGCTCGGGGTACTCCAGGGCCGCCCCCTCGGTCTCGCACACATTGTGCAGAACGCAGCAGGCACCGATCACCAGGGCGGAGGTGGGGACGGTGAAGTCCAGGCGGCCAGCTAGACTCCTCCAGCGCTGCTTCAGGGCCCCGAAGGCACGCTCCACCACGGTCCGGCTCGCACACAGGCGGGTATTGTATACCTGCTCCGCAGGGGTGCTCGGGACAGGGTAGACCTTCATCAGCCAGCGGGTCAGGGGGTAGGCGGGGTCCCCCAGGATGCAGGGGGGCATGGGAACACCCTCGATCCACCTCATGCCCATGTCCGCGAAGTCCCCCCGGTACATGCGGGCATAGAAGGGGGAGATGGTCATGATCCTGGCGTCGTGACTCCGGCCGGAGTTGCCCGTGTAGATGTCTATGAAGCGGGCCCGGTGGTCCACCACCCCCTGCAGGTGCAGGGAGTAGTATCCGTGCCGGTTCACATACTCCAGGGCCTCCCCCGCGGCCGGGCGCAGGATCTCGATGTGTGTGCCGTCCACGGCTCCGATGCAGTTCGGGAAGCCCCCGGCCGCGAAGCCAGCCATCACAGCGCCCTGGTCCAGGAGCTGGATGGTCCTGTCGAGGAGCACGCCCTCCACAGCCTCGCACACATCCCGCACGATGCAGGCGACCGTGCTGAGCCCCACCCCGAAGTGCTGGGACACGGAGCGGCAGGAGTCGGGCGTTGCGAGGGCCCAGACCCCTATGGCCACCCGCTGGACCATGGGGATGGGCTCCCGCATGGAGGTGTGCTGCCGCTCCAGCCAGGGCGTGAGGAGCTCCGCTAGGCGCAGCAGGGTGGCCTTGCCCATCCGGAAGTGGGACCCCCACTCGGCCTCCCCCCAGTGGGCCTGGGCCCGCTCCCACCAGGCCTGGGGCCGCTCCGTGACCCATAGGCTCCGCGCTATGGGCATAGCCAGCAGCGCTGCCCGGCGGAGGGTCTGCGTTGCCCAGCGGAACCGCCTCGCGGCCCCTCGGAGCGCAGCGGGCCGGGTGAGGCTCCGGCAGGCGGCCAGCCACGCCCCCCAGGCCCGGCGCCGAGCCCTGAGCCGGCCACGGACTCTCCTGCGGGCCTGCTGGCCCCGGAGGCGCACGCCAGCCCGCAGGGCCAGGACATAGCGCAGGCGGACGGCCAGGTGCACCCTCTCGGTCAGGAGGCACAGCTGCTCAGTGTGGTCACGGTGCCACTCAGCCGCGAGCGCGAGGAACATCCAGTTCCCACCTGCCCTATCGCGCTCCATGGTGCTGGGGCCCCGGTGGGGGCTGGGAGCGCTTATGCCGGCCCGGTGCTGGTGGCCCCGCCCGGGGGTCGGCCTCGCGGCCCTGCGCGCGCCCTGTGCCGGTGCATTCCGGCTGCTCCCGCCCCCAGCACCCCGGGCCCCCTCCCCTCGCTGTTTGTAGCGGGATGGCCTTGAAGGTGCGATTAGGCAGACAGAGAGCTCGCTGTTGTTCTCTGCAGCTGTGCCGGGCCCGCACCCCACGCCTCGCTCTGTTGTGCTACAATGTTGCGGTGCGGGCCCGTGTTCCCTGTCCCGGGGGCCGGGCCGAGCCTCTCCCGGCCCTGGGCAGTCTGTGTGCCCTCCGGGCTCCGTGTCCCATTCCCTGTTGTGCTGGACCATGGCTGGCTGCCCATCCATGGGGCTCCCGCTGTCCGGCCCCCAAGGGGCCCCCCATATCTGGGCCTTCCGCGAGACCATGTCTCTGTGCGACCTGTGGCACACCCCTGCCGTGCAGCTGCTCCTGGCCGGGCCGGGGAGCCGTGCAGGTGCCTACGAGAGCCTGAGCTCCGGGCTCCGTTACTTTGGCCATGTGGTGAGCGCCCGTGATTGCCGGCTGCATGCGGAGGCCCTGGGGCTGGCTCGTTTCCCCGAGGGGCGCATCCCGGAGGTGCTGTGCGCCCATGTGCCCTGGAGCGCCTCGGAGACCGTGTCAGCGCTGGTGGTGTGTGGTCTGGGCGCCTACTCGGAGTGCCTGGCCGAGGGTGGCCCTGCCTTGGCCGTGACCTACTTCTCCTGTGTTCACGGGGCCCGTGGGTACCAGCGCACCCGTGGGGCGGCGTTCCAGCGGCTTCTGGAGCTGGGGCATCTTCCGTGGCCCCCTTCTGCTGCCTGCTGTGTGCCGGAGCCCTCCGCGGTGGAGATGTCGTCCCTGTTGGCGGTGTGGGTGCGTGTGGACGTCCAGCTGGCTCTCACCATGCCCGATCCCTTCGAGGCCTACTACCTGATCGCCCACTACATGTCCATGCAGGGGTACCGCCGGGGCATGCTGCACTGGCCCCACCTGGTCCACCGGGCAGGGCACCCGGGCCCTGGGGCCTCCAGGACCCCCAGCGGCGGCCTGTGACCCCTGCATCACCTCCCTGGCCCCCCCCGGTGTGGTGCCCCTGTGTGGGCTCCTGCCCCGGTCTGGGGAGGGGCCCTGGTCCCTGCTGGCTGCTCCCGACCTGCGGGCCCCGCCTCGGTGAGCTCCCGCCCACCACGCTGCTCACTGCTGCCCCTGCCCATGGTCCTGGGCCCCCTCCGTCCCCATGGCTGGGTGGGGCACTCGGTGTGGGCTCACGACCCACCCGTGTTCTGCTGGCGGCCCTCACCTGCCGGCCCTGGCACCAGCTGCACCCCCGGGTGCTTGCGGGACCTGGGGGATGGCCCCCCCCGGACCAGACCGGTCCGTTACTCTTGCCCGGGTGGGTGCCGCCGGAGCGTCGCTGGACCTGCAGAGGGGCTCCACCGGACCCGGCTGCCCTGCATGTGCCGCCCTTTGACTGTGGGGCCCCCTTCCTCCTCCTCCTGGACCCCCCCTTCCTGACCTTTCCCTGGTGTGTGGGTGTGTGTTCTGGGGGTCCGCTCCCCCCTCTGAGACTGCCTCTGTTCATGTGGGGGCACCTCTTTGGACTGGGGTGGTGTGGGGGTGGGGGTTGCTGCTGCCTCTGCCTTGCCCCTTGGTGGTGCCCCCCCTCGTTCCTCCCGTTGTTCCCGGTGACGTGTTCGGGGCGCCCCTGCCCCCCCTTCCCGACCTTTCCCTGGTGTGTGTGTGTGTGTGTGTGTGGCCGGGCGTGTGGTCGTGCATTGTGTCCTGCTGCGGGTCCGCTGTGTGTGCCAGCTGTCAGCCTGTTTTTCCTCTTCCCCTCTCCCTTCCCGTTTCCCTTGTGTGGGCGTTCCCTTGTGTGCCTTGTGGCTTCGTTTGCCCTCAGGTGGCCATGTCTGTGTCCTGCCCCTTCCCGGTGCATTGTGGGGGTTTAGCGCCCGGCGGGGGTTCGGCTGCACGTCTGTTGTGCTGCCGCGGCCCACGATGCTGCGGCCCGGTTCCGGCCCGTGGTCCCGTTCCCGGCACGTCTGTTTGGGTCGTTTTCCCACCCCCGGGCGTGGTTGCGCTGGTCACCCCCCCCTGGTGGTTCACTGTGGTGAAGCGCCCGCCCGTAACGTCTGAAAATACCCATTGTTTCCTGACCTATATGCCAATGACTAGAGTTCTAGTATTCTGGATTAAATTCTGAGGTTTTACTTTTAGTTTAAAATTTTAACTGAACAATGAAGAAAACTGCTTAAGAGATGGATTTTGCACAATTGCAAAACTCCCATTATAAGGCAGGGCATGAGCCTTAGACTTCCCGGAACCCACACAGAAGCAGAATATGTGAACTTTACATTGTTTCATGTTTAGTGTTTGTTTAATATTTTAAAAATTACATGTTGGCTGGAGGTCTTTGCACAGAACCCACCCAAACCCCGTTCAAACAAACTGAGTCTCGCTTTTCTTGCATCGTTGTGGAGTTGTCTGTGTAAACTGACGTATTAGTAGGTGAGAGGAACAAGGACCCAAACTCAGATCTTCTTCGGTAAATTCTCTATGTGACCAAAGGCATCACCCAAACCCCTCAGTTCGGGCATTGACCTTTTTTAAAATACATCTATTTATGGCCCTAGTCCTGCAAGAGTTTACTTTGCACATAGGCTTAACTTTACCCTCTAAAATCAATGGGTTTTTTTATTAGTATAAACTAGAGCTGAAATGAATATTTGTGGTGAATCTTGTATCCCACACTTTCACCCAATTCAAATTGCATCTGGCGAAATGGAGTGATCTAATGGACGTGACGAGGGTCCACTATGGCCTGTCTGGGTGAGAGACTCACCATTACATTTATTTCTAGGACACCAGATGTGATCCCGCCGCTGCTCCAGCTTGGGTAGGTGGCTGGCCTGGGATTGGTCCCGTGGATTAATCCAGGTGCATAGGATGGGTCAAGGGCCACCCAGGTGGGCCATAGTGAGCCAGCACGTCTATTTGCAGCCCCATCCCCACCAGAGACTGGGGGGACACCATGGTGGGCAGTCATGGCTGCCCTGATTGGCTGCCATAGCTTCCTACTATGGCAGGGCTGCCCAGCTGTGCATTTTGTTTTATTCCCCTGCCAGAGTGGTGAGGGGGAGGGCTCGCCAGCTGTCCCTGGCAGGTGCACATTTATTCTGTGCTCCGACCTGAACCTGCCATGGCTGTCCCCCCACCTCCTAGTGTGTGTAGCCGGCGTGCATTTATTATTGCCCATGGAATCACCATTATTTGGTTGTTGTCTTCATCAGATATCTGTGTTTTGCTATTTGGTATCACTGATTTGGTTGTCTGATTATTTGGTACCACTAGTCCTGATGTGTATGTACAGTAGTAGAAACAAAATAGGCAAAATATTTGAATAACTGCAGCCAAATTACCGAAAATACACATGTGAATATCCATTTTGGTTGCAGATACTATCCAGATATCCAAAAATGCAAATCCTATCTGCAAATGCAAAATTCACTATTCATTTACACTGAAGCTGAAATGTTTGCGATCTTCCAAAAGGTAGCTACTATATTTTCTTTACTTTCTCCTTTAAAAAAAATAAAATAAAAAAATTCAAGTATACCACAACAGCAAAGGGCTGGATATTTTATTTCTATTCCAGAAAAGCCATTACATCTGAGTGTAGAATTTGTAGTTAATTATTTATCTCAGAAATGCACTGCCTGCTTCTATTTTACAAACTTTCTGCAAGTATTTAGGATTTTCTTGGCTTAACTTTTTTTTTTTTTTGAAAATTTTATTTTTCTGAACTATTCTTGTTCTGCTGATGCTGTGAATATTCACTCTCCAAAACTGCAAATGTTGAGATTTGTTTGTTGGTTATGGTTGGATGCAAGGGGCCAGATTTTCAAAAAAGCTTTTCATCCAGCATTTGGGCCCAATTTTCAAAAGCACCAAGCTTCCATTTGCCCTGTGTGAGGAGTTCTTGTGAGAATCTGCCCATAGGTACCACAAAAGGAACTGATGGATTATTCCACCTGTTTGAGAGACCAAGTTTCATTTTAGTACTTATCAATAAGCTAAGCTTCCTTGAAAATGAACATATCATGCATTTCTGAGTGCTTGCTGATCAGATGAAGTTTTCTGTGGATATTCAAAGCTACAGGTTCATAGTTCACTAGTCTGCACTGTTATCCTGAACATTCCTGTCAGTAGACTTGTCAGCTGGCCGAGTGTTATCGGAAAATGATCTTAAAATGTTTCCAAGCGTCTTCTAGCTACGGCCCTTTTCACACAGATGCTCTAACACCGATAAAATGGGTGTTACATTTTATTATACGTGTTATAGGACAACACTGCAGCCCTGCAACATGGGCCCTTTTCACACGAGATGCCTCCACCCAGTTTTGCTGGGTGGAGGTGTGTGTGTAAACACCGCGGGCGGTAGGTATAGGTGCGTGTGTGTGTGCTCCCCGCACAACACCCATCTCCAAATGGACTCCAATGCTGGTTGCTCTGTGGGTGGCGGGTGGGTGGAGATGGGTGTTGTGCGGGAGCACACACACACCTATATCCACAGCCACTGGTGTTCACAGATGCCTCCACCCACTTTTGGCATTTTCCAGCACTTCCCTGATGCTTAGCTGGCAAGCTTTCCTCTCCATAACCCGCGGGGGTGCACGCGGGGCACACGCAGGGCATGAGACCAGCCCATCGCAGTCCTGTTCAATGTGCAAAAATATTGGAAAATGGCAAAAACAGTGGGAAATCCAGTAAGTTTCCACATCATGTGAATCTCCGCTAATGCCCTGCTTCTGATGGAAATGGCACTCTCCGAGATTTTTCATTCCAGATCTAGTTCTAACCAGGACTCTGACTTGAGAAGGAAAAGGTCCTGCCTACTGGAGGCCCAAAAAGCCTGACCCTAACCCAGAGTTAGCCTTAGAATTTGTGCGGCCCAGAGAGAAGATAAAATGTGGGGGCCCTAGGGACCCCACCCCCTTTCCTCTGACCCCACCACATCAGGGGCACCCTCTATGAGGCCCTAGAGGTGGTTGTGTTTGGGGTCCTGATGGGAGAGAGTGTGGCCCCTGAAGCCCACTCTGGTGAAATCAGGGGCCACTGTGGGGCCCCCAGAAGAGCAGGACCCAAGGCAGTCCCCCTGGGTTGCCCTGTGCTAAATCTAGCCGTGACCTAATCTCCCTTTCCTTCTGCTTCCCACACCATTGTCCTTACTGCTCCTGCCCCTCCCCTTGCAGTCGCCCATTGCTCCTGCCCCTCCTCAACAGCCTCAAACTGCACCATGTGACCACAACCAATCACAAATTTAATTAATTCCAGAATATTGAATTAACCAATAAGTATCAAAATATTGATGAGCATATTAAAAATACTGCAAAATTCCATTTTTACAAAGGTCACAAATGGGATGTAAATTTCAAATCTGAGTTCACAAATGTGAATTTTAAAAATTCTACTGATATCAGAGTTGCTCCAAATGTTTGTTTCAACCATAGCCAAATGCAATATTTGGAACCTCAGTAAGAGAGTGCAAGGGGGAATGAGTGAGGGATGGCTGGAACATCAGTGGATGTAAGGCTGGGCTGCAGGAGTAAGCGGCAGAGCTAAAACAAGTAGTGAATTTATTACCTAGAATACCTGAATTTTTGGCTAGCTCTGTGAGATCTTGACCTATTCTCCCCAGTGGGAAATGAGTACTTGCCTACCTGTTTTGGATTTAAAATGGTGGGGGGGGACTGTGTGTGTGTATTCATTGTATAAGGAGCTTGGGCAGGCAGAGAACCTAGGGTGCTCTACCCCAAAGCAGAGCAGCTAAGCCGCACCAGAAGGGCTCTTTCAAGAACCTAGGGCCAATATGCAAAGCCCATCCCCATGACTGAAGTACATAGGGTGAGTAAGTGGTAGCTCTGTTGGGAGAGCTTGGGAAAGGAACTGGGAAGGTTGGTGGCTTAAAGCTGTTGTAGGCAAAGAAACTGTATGCAAACAATGGAGACTCCACTACACGGGGGGGGGAAGCCCCCCTGTTTGTCTTAATTTTTTTTTAAGTAATTGTACATATGGAAGAAACCACGCATTTATGTGAGTATTATGCCAATCTAGTTTCCATCACTGAATTAACAAAAAGGCAGCTAATGGTAGCTCTGGTGGTTGAGCTGAGCAAAGGATATTGGAAAGTCATGGGTTCATGGCTGCATCAATTCAAGGAATAGCACCTAGATATCAGAGAATCCACCCCACAGGGGGGAAACCCCTATACTGTTGTTTCACAGAGTAAATGTATAAATGCAAGAAATCGCACCTTCAGCTTACCACACAGTTCAGACTTGTACTGTTGCCGTACCAGTCTGACACCCTGTTCTATCACCAGAGCTATAAAAGAAAGGACTGGTTGCAAAGTTTTATTCAGCCAGCAAAGAAAGGACGCTATATAGTGCCCCCAAAGCAAGAGAGTTCTAATCTTTGTAAGGGTGTTATACATGCAGCAGCTGTAGTACAGTTGGGTGGGTAGCTAACCTTTGTAGTGGCTGTGGCATGAGTCATGGTTTCTATCCTGCCCTGTGCCATTGTTTTACTTTCCAATTTGGGTTTTTTTTATTAACAAAATGAAGTTTCAGCTCCTATTGACTGTAATGGATGCAGCCGAGCTGTGACACTACAAGCTGCCCCCAACAAAAGGCTCTAACAAAGGGGCTTCTCCCCACCATCCATGGCAGATTATCTGCTGTTTGCTTACTGTTTTTGCCTACAGCAGCTCTGAACCACCAACCTTCCCAAAGCTCTACCAGTAGCACTACCCTATATACTTTGGTCATGAGGATGGACATTGCATATAAAGAGTTCACAGTTAGTGCCTTGAAGCCCTTCTAGTGTGGCTCAGCTGCTCTGCTTTGGGACAGCTGTGCATAGGGTTCTAGGTTCTATGCCATCCTCTGCAAATCCAACCCCCTTTCTAGCTGCTGGTTTATAAAATTAATGGACATTTTTGCACGCGTGCGCACACACGTTTCTCTCTCCCCCTCCCCATTTTAAATCCCAAACCAAGTACACATCAGATACTATGCAAGTAGTGCCTGTAACCCGATCTGCAAACGTTGATGGATACATCTGTTTTGGAAGGTACTTGTTCCAGCTCTAGTAGGCAGGGAAACAAGGGCTTGAGACCAAAGTGAGGGATGGGACAAGGTTTTGGAGAGGAGCCATTAGGAACCAAGGCAGGACTAGGAACCTGGGAGCAATAACCAGACCAGTCAGGAGTTCTTCCCCGCTTCCTATTGCTAGTAGCAATTCCTATTCCTATTGCTAGTAGCAGCAAGCTTTCTATGCTGGCTGATGGCTAATCAGAAAGCTAGGAGGTGTTGCAATGACTGGAACTGGAGGGCATGGGCACGGCAGGGAATCCTCTTATGGGGAGTGGCTGGGATTAAGGCAGACTGAGACAGTGTTACAGGAGGACTAGCCACTCCTTTAGAAGCCAGGGTGGATGTGCTTCAAGGTTGGGTCCTGACATCAAGTCAGATATTTTACTTGTATACACTGTTCACAAAAGTGAGATCAAGCATTCCCAAAATCTTGACAAAACCTCCTGACTCAGTTTCCTACTAAGCATTGAGAGTGTCCCCTCACATCCCAGTTAAGTTGTTCATATCCTTTGTAAAATGTATCTGTGACATCCAGAGAAAAGGAATAAAGAAATGTCTTCAGTGCATGAAAAGATTTAGAGCTAGGATAAAGATTTGAAGTTGGATGCCTGCCGTTCCCAAGATGATGATATTTATCTGTTCATAGAAAGCATTTCACACATCAAGGCACTTTGCAGAATTACAAATCTTACTGTACAGATATACACAGGACAGGAATTGTAGGTACTATTGAAATGCAAATGTTACCGCTGTGCAGTTCATAAGGAGCCAGAGGATCTATTATTTGTCACCAAGTGATTAGTGGTAGATGCAGCATGAAAAATATTCAAGATGCTGATTGCTTTGGTGATGTCATGTAATATCTGTTTAGAAGTCCTAAAAATGCCACCACAGGTCAACCAGAGTCAGAATGAGGTGCTGCACTGGAGTCTGCGGATGGTATTCAGAGGGCACACTTGAATGCCATGTTTTCTAGTGATAGAACCAGTGGAAAAATAGCAGAAACTCCTGTGTGGTAATTCCTTATGTGGTAACTTGTGAAGTCTTAACCACATGCCTGACATGCAGTAAATTCTTGGGGATCCATGGAAAATATTCCCTGGATAAATGGTTTTTACCACTTACAGTTTCTGACAACTGAAAGTAACCTACAATTATGTCAGGAAAAAATCCACCCCACAGTACCATAGTTGGGTGGTTTCTCTGATGTTGGAATGTCTGAACTGGTAAGTCGGTGGTAATAATAGCTGAAAATACAGGGATATAAGGAGCCACAAAACTGAGGCCGATTTTAGAGGAGCGGGGTCACGGTTGCACGATCCACTCATGCAACTTTTGAAAATCACATGGACCAGGATTACATAAAATGTTTTGCACATTAAAGCCAGTCACATGTGCTTTTAAAACCGCAAACTATCAGGGTATTTAGTTAGCGGTTTTAAAAGAATGTACGACCAGCTTTAAGGCGTGAAACTTTGTCTATAAAAACAAACAGAAAGAAATTAAAATGTCACGTGAGTGGATTGTGCAATCGTGAGCCCGCTCGTCTAAAAGTGGCCTGAGTCAGACCAACGGTCAATCTTAGCCCAGTATTGTCACAACCGGACACGCCAACAGGGTTTCCAAGGTCTCCAGCAGAGGCCTCACCCAGGCGTATTACCAGAGACCCTCCAGGATCCCTGGCAGAGGCCTCACCCAGACATGCCATCAGAGATCCTAAATTGGAGATGCTGGGGATTGAATTTGGGACCTTATACATACAAAACATGCACTCTACCACCTGAGGCACGGGCCACTTCAAAGGGTGTTTTGGACACCCTCAGTGTCTGTGTGTGAAAGCTTATCTTGACTTGGTGTATTGAGGGTATATTCTAATTTATGTTGGTTTAGATAATTAATGTGCACTGTGATTATATTATTACATTCTATGGTTTATAGTGTGGCTTCAAACAGGAAGGATCCTTTAATATTTTCTTGCTGAGTTAAGAATTTATCGAGCTTATTCGCTTTCCTTCACTCCCTCTCCTGACTAGGCTCTGTCACTTGAGGACCAGTTTATTCACCCATTATCAAAATATTTACTCCGTGTCTTTATCGTATTTGTGCAATGGCCTCCTCTGCTTTGACATACTTATTCTTGTAATCAGCGATAATAAATACAGCTGAGCTGTGTTTAGGATCAATGGCAGCTGCTAAAGGACCCAGATGTAACCATCCTTAAGTATGCCCATTGAATGACATGGAAACTGTGCATTTTTCAGGGCAGTGAGATCAAAATGATTTAATAAAATAATTGAGGCTTTTACTCTTCACATCATCAGCTCAGGGAACAAATGGGAACCCAATTCTGAGGAGTGCCAAATGCATCTTGTGACACCAGTGGGAGCTCAGAGCCTTCCACGCATTCGGAATCAACCCTTGAAGTGTTCTCATTTGGAGAAAAAAAAAATTGGTACCTTGCCTAGCAACAGTATCTGTACACTTTGTATCTTAGATCCAAGATTTAGTCAAGACTTCTCTTAAGAGCATCTTTATCAGTTAAACATGTGCTGCTCAACTACTCTGATTTGAAACGAAGCACTGGTGTTTTCTCAGGGCTTCATCTTCCATTGACCTCAATTTATTTATTTAATGCTGGACGATATTATTTATTTTATTAGAATAGATATAGCATCAGCAACATGTCTAGTGCTGAACAGTTGTAATTATAGAGACAGGTCCCTGCCCCAAGGATTTTACAATCTAGAATGGAGAAGGGGAGGCGAGACAAGGGGGAGGGACACATAGCTTGATGAACGTATCCCGATCCCTCCCTGAGGGGTTGCAGGTGCACGTGTTTAGCTTAGTTACCGGGGGGGAGGGGAGTCCTGAAGAATGAACCAGTCTAAGGAGAAGCAACAATGAGAAATCTATGGGGGTGAGGAGTTAGGGAAGGCCTGTGGAAGAGAGAGGTTTTAGGGAGGTCAGGATGAAGCAGAGCATGAGATGGTGTACTTGGTTGCACTGGCTTGGACACACACAAACCTGTTTGTGTGTTCTGTCTTTTGAAACTCTCACTACTGAGGTAAAGGCCACCCCACTGCTCCTCCTTCAGGCTATGGTTTTACTGCAGTAACTTTTAGTGAGTTGTGAGAAAAATGAAATGTCCTAGTAAAGGTCACCAAATAAAGCCCCCCCCCCCTCCCTTTCTATGTACTTCTACAGGTTTTTCTATAGATTCCTTGTTTATGATATATCCTCAGGCTATCTCCCCACCCCCCTCTTCCCTGTAACTAAACTAAGGATGTGCACCTGTAACTTCTCAGCTTCATGAATGTATCCACGTCCCGCCCTATGTCTCCCTCCCCTTGTTCATTCTAGACTGTCCCTCCCCCCCCCCCCTTGGCACAGGGACCTGTTCCTGTAGTCACAACTGTTCAGCACTAGGTACATTGCTTGTGCTATATAAACAATAATAGCAATACACCAAAATGCACACGAGCCTCTAAGGCTTCTAAGCAGTAAAAGCATCTTTTTTTTCTACATGTTGATCAATGCTACCATATGTACAGTTAAAATCAATAATATGAAGACTATGGATCTTGACTGCTGACAAGTTTAACTGCTCCCTTAGAGTACAAAAAGGCTGTTGTACGTACAGTGTTATAGAGTTTTCCATGGTTCCAGAGCAGCGTGTTGTAATCTTGCAAGGCTGTCATCCTTGACTCCACTTCTGCCATCTCTCAAGTCATCTTTGTAAGAAAAGAGCGATCTCTCCTTACCTGTGCTGTTAACAGGCACTTGTAAGGTTTATCAAAGCAACTGCAGTCAGTTTTAATTGTCAAAAATTCACAAAATAGATGGAATTTATGAGACTTCACAGCTTCCATGTCCACCTAAGTGATAAAATCATGATAATCATCACAAATCCAGAAGTACAGCATGGAGACCCAGATAATCAGGATCTCATTGCTGGTTCACAGGATTCTTTGGACCTTTCCTGGCAGGTTGTCAAGATTAAGGGGACATTTTTACAAGGCGGTTGCCTTGAAGAATGCTGCCCTTAACTCTGGGGCAAAGATTTTGCACTTCCAGTGTGAACAGAACCACTCCATTGCATAGTGACAGTTACTCCACAGCAAATTCATTGAGCAAGTAGATTAGGTTTCTCCAGAAATTTTATGAATGAAGTAACTGCCAGTTGTGCCCTAGGGTATTGGCGGTTAGACCGGCGGAGTACATGGGGAGAGATTCCAGTGGGCGACTTCCGGCGTGGCTACCGCAGCAGCTGCCTCGCACTCCCCTGTGCCATGAACCATGGGGGACACAGAAGTGCACTGGGCTGGCCTTTGAAACTGATATGTCCTGGCCAAGAGTTCTGGGAGCCGGGCTCCCCAGCGCTCACTGCCAGTTCCTGTGACTTGCAAAGGCCGTGCCCCCTGCCCACCATGCCTCTGAGTGGCAGAAAGGTCTGCAGGCGTGGGCAGCTGCCCCAGTTCATATAGGCAGGGGATGCATGGCCACCCATTGCCATGTGAGTGGCTATGAGGGGGTGCTGCGTGGCTCACAGGAGCGTGCACCACCTTCAGATGGACAATTGGATGCGTGGCTCCTGGGTGACCATGTGGGGTAACATCTCGTTTTAAAAGACCCAGACTCGGAGACAAGGGGCAGAGAGAGAGAGGCGAAGCTGCAGGAGGAAGGGGAGACGAAGGAGCAAGGTGTGTGTAGAAGAGTGGTGACGGAGGGGTCTCGACTACCACAGAAAGATCAAGCAAGTCCTGCTGGGCCCACCACTTGGTTTCCAGCATGCCCTGCCCCCATCTTTCATAGGCCCCACCACTCTGGGTCCTCTGAGCTCTGGTGCCCAGAAAGAAGCTGCTTCTAGACGTGCACGGTGAACACACTGCATAAAATCGCACTTTGCCCCAACACCCCCTGGAAGCAGACAAGGATACGTATCGGGATTTAAAGGTCGCACTCTTTATTGACCATCATTAAAGTTGGGGAGGGAGAATTCTCCCTCCTGGGTCCAACTTAAACTATACTTTTAACCACTATGTAAGAACTAACTGTAACGTCTAACTTGGGTGGCCCGATGTCCCTCGGTACCCATGTAACGTCTAACTGACGCTAGGTCACTCTCACTCCAGCCACCCAGCTGGTCAGGGAGGTACTGGACCTCTCATGACCGAAGTAGGAGGGAGGCGGCTGATGCCATGGGGACCGTCCCTGTTGTCCGGTGTTTGGCTCACCTCCTGGGCCTTGGTTGGAAGCTGACCGCCCCTGCTCTAGCTTCGCCCGTGGCCCCATCTCGTAAGGAGATGACTTAACGAACAGCGAACTCTATTAAACCTGTTAATACCTGGACTCCTGTCACATCAAAACTGCCAGCGGATGCTTGGCTAGCTTTGAGACCTCCGATTAACTGTGCTAGCTTTTCCTTTATCGCTGTCAGGTACATCCGGATGCCCTCCTCAGAGAGGTGCACTTCATCTGCCCTGTATAGTTTGGGTCCCTAGAAGCAAATTCCGCCATGGACAATGATGTCCCTGCCGTGGACCAACTTCTCCACTTCCTTGTTGTTTTTTCTATGTGCCCTATCTACTCTACTCGGGTGGATTGTGTTGGTCCACCTGATCCTCCGACCGACTTCTCCATAGGGCCCATTTGCAGTCCTATGTTGAGGCTGTGAGGACAGCAAGGAAGGAGTTCCTTGCTGTCCTCATAACATCTGCAAAGTCACGCCCGGTGGAGCTGTTTCGGGTGGTGTGGGGGCTGGTTAGTCCGGCCTCCCTCCACCTGGATGGGGACGTGTCCCAGGCCCGCTGTGAGAAGTTTATCGCCTACTTCGCAGACAAGATCGCTTGGATTCAGAGCGACTTTGAAGCTGGATTGGGGCAGTAGGTGGAAAGCGCGAGGTGATGGAGGCCCCGTCTGGTCCATCTTTGTGGGGGGAGTTTCAGGAAGTGACGCCAGCCGATGCGGTGAATGTCTTGGGGTCTGTGAGAGCCACCTGTTGTGAACTTGATCCATGCCCATCCTGGTTGGTGAAAGCCTCCAGGGAGACATTAGGGACAGTGCTGGTGAGGGTGGTTAATGCATCCCTGTAGCAGGGGAGGTTGTTGCCCAGCCTCAAGGAGGCTGTGGTGCGCCCCCTGCTGAAGAAACCATCTATGGATGTGGACGCACTCACCAGCTACCGACGTATCTCTAACCTCCCCTTTTTAGGGAAGGTTATTGAGCGGGCGGTGGCGATCCAGCTCCAGGTGCATCTAGATGGCTTGGTTTCCTGGACCCTTTTCAATCTGGGTTCCGCCCCGGCTACGGCACCAAGACAGCATTGGTGGCCTTGGTAGACAATCTCCGCCGGGAGATGGATGCAGGATGTTCGACATTTCTTGGCCGCTTTTGACACCGTGGACCATGGGCTGCTGTTGAGATGGCTGCGTGACCTGGGGGGTCTGGATGGGACTGTTCTTGAATGGTTCCACTCATTCCTCTTGGGGAGAAGCCAGTGGGTGGTGCTGGAGGTTGAGACATCTTGCCCCGTGCTTTATCCTGCGGTATTCCGCAGGTTTCATTCTGTCTCCATTGTTATTTAATGTATATATGCAGCCCTTGGGGGAGGTCGTGAGAGGGTTTGGGGTGCGATGTCACCAATATGCTGATGATACTCAGCTGTACCTCTCTTTGTCAACTGACCCAGACCCTGCAGTCTCAGTGCTATCCCAGTGTCTGGAGGCC
>QEPC01005532.1:2229165-2245479 GCA_003113815.1 Sphenodon punctatus | reverse complement strand
ACCAGGCCCCGCTGCCTCACACCACGAGCCCCCCCCTGCCTCACCACCAGGCTCCGCGGCTCCTCCTCTGATGCTCTCCTGTCCTGTCCCAGACTGCTGCCACCACACCACTGCCCGCTGCTCCCTCTGGCCAGGTCCCACATGCGCAGCCTCACTTCTGCTCTGCCGCCTCACCTTGGGGTCCCACACTGCGTCGCTGCTTCTCCGCCACCCCACGTCCTCCTGTTGCCACTCTGCAGCTCTCCACGGGTGCTGGGTCCTGTCCTGCTCTGGGAATCGGGATGATGGTGTCCTGGCTTGCCTTGCTGCTGCCGCCGCTCCTCCTCCACCGATTCCTAGCTGCTCGCTCCGCTCTAGCTTCTCACATCCACCTCTCTCACCTGCTCCACATGCCATGGGTCTCTCCCTCCTGGAAGTTACTTTTATACAACTTCTGGGAGAGGAGGCGGGGCCAGGCAGGGTCACATGGACCCATATGGACCCTGATTAGCAGAGGTAGGTGGGAGGCGGGGCCAGGAGTTTTTAAATCTTTCACTCTGGATGGCCGGGTCAAGGCCCCACGTGTGGACTGGTGCCGCTTCTCTGCCACAGAGTGTGCCACTACTGCCAGTGCAATGCCAGTGCCAGCCACGGCTGCCAGACCCCTCCCCTCCCTCCAGTCACCCCACCCGACCCGGACCCAGAATTTATTTATTTATTTATTTAAATCAAGCCCTGCCTGCTGCCCAAACTGCGGGGGGGGGGCCAAGCGCGGGGTCCTGGGTGGCCGCCCTTAGCTGCCCCGTGGTAAGGCTGGCCCTGGGGATGGGGTCGCTAAAAAGAAGGGAGAAAACATCCATGTATTCGTCCTTCCAGATCTTGCCCTGAGTAGCCTGCATCAAGTGTGCCCCGATTGGGGCAGTCACCTCTGCATAGCCCCCGGCTAACGGGGTCATCTCCTGTGGTATGGGGTAGCCCGGTTGGCACGGTATTGCATGGTGCCCTGGGTGCACCAATACTTGGGCCACCTGCCAGCCAATTCCACCCACTGTGGGTGAGCCCTGTGGTATGGGGCTGTGAGTGTACCCCCCTTGGGAGGCCAGGCTCAGTTGGGCGTGCCATAGCACCCATGATCCGATCCAACCCACCCTGTACTGGGGGGCTGGCTCAGGTGTGCCGGCTTGGCCATGTCCGGCACAGCACCCGCTGCAGCCGAGCCCCCACTCCCGTGGGTAGGGTTCATGGCAAGACCTACCTGGTGTTGGTTTGTTGGCCTCATGCTGGGGACTGGGTGGGTGTGACAGTTCACGGCTCTAGTTCCGTGTTGCGCGCTGGTGCCTCAAGTGCTGGTGGCCGAGAGTGCCCATCTGCCATCACTTGCATGATGGCTTCAAGCGCCTCCATCCTCCCCGAAAAGTCCTGCAGCTGTTCCAGGATTGTGTGTGATGGATCGCTCCCCGGGCAGCGCCTGCGTGGTGTCTCCTCTTCCTGGCTGTTGGGAGACCAATTTCTCCACCCTCCCCACGTGGGTGGTGTCTGGTCCCTGCGTTGCCTGGGTGCTGTGAGGTGCATTGTATCCCGCCTGGGAGGTGGAGGCGGTGGAGGGTCATCCCTTTACTTAGCGGGGAGCCTCGATCATCTGTCTGCCTGCCTGGGGGTGGCTGGGGTGTGGGGAACTGCGCCCGTGGCTTGGGGGGGACCGATAATCCCTCTCTATAGGGCAAGGTGCCCCTGCCGGTGGTGGTGGCCAGAAGTGTGACCTCCTGCCCCCCGCCCGGGGTTGTGCTGAGTCGTGGGGGGCTCCTGGGAGGGTTGGCATCCCACCAAATCCCTCAGGACATCTTCACAACCCCCCGTTCTGTGCTGCAGAGAGGTGAGAATTGCCTCTGCCTGCAGCTGTTTATGCAACCTGCCCTCTGCTGGGGGGGGGGCACTTAGCTGGGCCTTTTACTCTGCCCCTTACCTCTCCTGTGTGTGAGCTTCCCCTGCCGCCAGCCACCATGCTGATGCAGCGCCGGCAGGGAAGCGTGCCGTTACTTTCCCTGTTGTCTGGGGACACTGTGAGGTGAGGGGGGGGTGAGGCCTGCAGCTGCGCCTCGAATGCCCGGTGGAAGCTGGCGTTACCGCTTCGTGCTTCTTCTCTGCTGCTCCTCTTCAGCACGACTGGGTTGATCCAGCTATGTCCTAAAATGGTGCCCGCCAAGTCCCGCCTCACAAGACTTGGCTCCGTGCCCAAAAGCCACTGCCAGCCCGATCCTGACCTGCCTTCCTCCTCTAATGGGAGTGGGGCTAAGGACACCCCCCCCCCCGCAGGTAAGACAGAGGGGGGTACAGGGAACGGGAAGTATGTAAATATCCCGCGTGTGGGATTTAGATGTGACATTTTGTGCGTTAGTCGGTCGCATGTTCTTTTAAAGTCTCAAATTAAATACCTGGATGTCAAGGTATTTAATTTGTGGCTTTAAAAGAACGCACAACTGGCTTTAACGTGCAAAATGTCACATCTAAATCCCACATGTGGGACATTTACACACATTTACATTTTATGCAACGCGTTCACCGCGCACGTCTAAACGTTTCCAGTGTAGCTTCCCACTCCTGGTGCAGTACTAGTGCTGCCCCCTCCCTGGCTTCTGGGCAGGGCAGCTTCCCTTGCCTCAGCTCTCAGGACAGGCCATGTCAAGCAGCAAGGGGGACCCAGCCACAGGCAGGTCAGCAAGAGCCATACTTGAAGTGTCTCGATGATCGAGCTGCATGCAGCTTGCAAGCTCCTGTTTGGCCATCTCTGTAAGAGAAAGATGAGATTCCACATTTAATCACCAAGATGGCCCTGCAGCTGAATTTTGTGCCTAGTCAATAAGCTGAATTCTATTTATGATGTTGTTTGTGGTTTAAAAAAAAATCAAAAAAAAAAATCAGTAGGTTTTATTTTTTCCCAAAGATTGGATTTTCACAAACTCTCTGCTTCCTGAAGTTTCTTTAACTGATTAATTATGACAGTCCTGAAAACCATGGCTTCATTATTCACATTGTGTTACATTGTTGACATATTTCACTAACGGATTAGGACATGAGGCGTCTCAGTTTGATACTTCAACCTACAGCCGTTGCTTTTTGCTTTTAGCTTCTGTAAATATAACAAACAGGCTTGTACAAGGAATAATTGTTTTCAAAAGATCACAATACATGGTATCTGCAAAAGAGAGAGAGAAAAATACGGGTTGGATGGGGAGCACCAGCAATTTATCCGGTAATACTAGCCACATCAATGGAAAATATTATATTTTCTGAGGTTATTAATAGAGACGGTTATTTGGCTGATTATTGCTTTACTAATAACTGGGATAATATGTAAATGAAGCACAGTTTCAGCAACACCACTGTGAAGATAATACAGATGTGAAGGGCTTCTCCCCCTCCCCCATTGTAATCAAAAGGTTTAATAGTAAAATTACTCTTTAATTATAACTAAGGTTATGGACTTTGAGAGTTTGTTAAGCCAGCTACTGGAAGCTGGACTGTCTTTGATCTTCATACTGAATGGCTTCTTTGATCACCTAGACAATAGCTCATTTAAAAAAAAAAAAAAAAAAGAACAGAGATTTTACTCGGTTCTCCCTAAATTCTCAGGTAAATAATAAGATGGTTTGAACTGAGATGGGGTGGCCGACTTTTAATAAACAATTCTCCTCTTTGAAGTAGACTTTGTAAAATTAGCATACAAATGAAGCATGCTGCTGTCCCAGGAGTCACAGATGGAGAGGGATAATTGGTCTTAAAAAGTTAGTTATTATAGGGGGCCGTTCAATAGAGGACCAGTGGTTAGGCTACAGGTGTGCTCATCATAGGACTTTGATGTGAGCGCCTAACAATGAAGAAAGTTTAAGTTGGCAAGAAGGAAGCTGATGTGGGGAGTTACCTTGGAAGCCAAGAAAGGAGAGGCAGGAAAACCTTCAGGAGAGATAACTTTTAGTCAGGGTTGCCACCTTCGGTCATTTTTTACCTGACACTTCCATTTTGGCCTAGAGAAGTGTCGGATAAAAAACCTACCACAGGTCGCAATCCTATTTTTAGCAAGGTGTCCAGATAAGGGGATTTCTCCTGTAACTGCAATACAGTCTTTGTGAGATGTGGCAAATATAAAACATTTCTAGAATAGAAAAGATTCTGCAGTAATAATATCCAGATAAGGGTGTTTCTGCTTTACCCTGAAAAGTGCCTCTTGTGAGAACGGTATAGGTTCTTGGCTAGGGTTGCCACTTTTTGCACTTTGACCCCGAAACTCTCATTTTGGCCCATGGGAGTCTCAGGGTTATACAGCAAGAGGTAGCAACCCTAGCTTTTGCTACATTTGAGCCTTGCCCTGCTGCCTATTCGTGTCTCAGATGCCACCTGCTATTTGGGGACACAAAGACACCCCACATCATGCTTTGAGTCATCAGGCAATTGAATCTTTGCTGTGGCAGGCCCCTGAGTGTGGAACTTGCCCCCTGATCTCGGTTCCTCCCCAAATCCCTCCTTAGCTTGAATAAGCACCTGAAGACTTCTTTATTCTCCAGGTGCCTTTAGAAGATGCACTGCTGGTTCCACTTCCTGTAGTTTTTCCTTCCCTTTTACATTTCCCTTTAAACTTTTTAAAATGAACTTTAGGTTGTTTCATAGTATTTTTGGTATGAATTTTGTAAGTGTCCCAAGGCAAAACAGGATAAGGAGCAAGGGGTGTGTGTGTGTGTGTGTGTGTGTGTGAGTGAATTTCCAAGGGAAAGACTCTAATGTGAATGAGATGTACGTGTGATCATGGACCCTCCTATTTGGTCGTCATTACTTTAAACTCCTAATTTTATATGGTATTTTCTATTCACTTTCTACCTATAACCACATTAGTGGCTTTTACAAAATAAGAAATTAAAGAACACTGTCCGGGACGGATCAGTATGCTACACAATAAGTGACTTCACTAGCAATTTGGTGAGGAAGCAAGTTAAAGCATTTGATTACGCCAAAATCTGTTTACTGCATGTTAATGTTGATTCCACGACCACGGAGTCACTGATATGAATTCAATAAACCACAACCGGACAGACAAAGTGTCATTCCTGCCTTGAGACAGTTTGAAAGTACAGCTTTTCCCTCAGTCCCTCTTTTTTTTGGGGGGGGGGGGGATGGAAGGTGTTTTTATTTTTTAATTGAAATTTTTTATTAATTAAACATTTTGTAAATCTACTAACTACTAAACATATTAACATAAACTAACATATATTCTCAAGATGTTTCTATTGTCCCTTTTATATACTGTAATCCACCAAGTATGATCTTGTTTCTTCTTCCACAGTATGTCCTTGTATATTCTCTATGCATGAGAATCATCTGGTGGGGAAGTTTTTCGATTTATTTTCCTGGGTTGCTGCTATTATTTCCATTGAGTCCATGTACCAGAGTAGTTTTACCCATTCAGTTTCTGTTAAGTTCTTTGCTGATTTCCAGTTTCTTGCTATGATGTTGAGTCCTGCTAGTGTCATGAGTATGCAGGTTTCTTGATGGTGCTTCATGAGTGGTATTTCTGGGTATAATCCCTGCAACTTTTTTTTTTTAAAAAAGACTAGTCTGAAAAATAAATGATAGGATTATATGTAGATACTGCAAATAAGGACCCATCCAGACAGCACAAGTCCTTTCCCATGTACTCTTCCATTATACAGTGCCCAGAGTTCCCATCAGCACTCACACTCCATCAAATGTGTACGGCAAACTCCTCCATTCACGAGGACCTGGTCAGGCCTGGCCCCTTGTCAGCCAGTTCCCATGGCAGCTCCATGTGACACCAGAAGCCTCCTGGAGCAGGTCCAGCAGAGAGACTCCAGCTCACCCTGCTACAGGGCCTAGTGGGAGGAGAGAGTCGAGCCATGCAATAAAGAGAGGATTTGGAGTATGTGCCATTTAGATGGAGAGCAAATACTACTGGGTTTAGTGCTGAAACAAATAGCAAGCTCTGTTGAATAACCGAACATCCCAATGAAAACACCTAAAAACTCAGAAAAATCAACCAACCCCCCCCGCCCCAAGCGAATATCCAAATGAAGTGGGCACCAAGAGTGTTTTGTATCTGTTTCGCCAGACCCAACGCAAAGCTTGCTAATTAATTGAATACGGTATTTGCAGTGAATTTCATTTTGGCTCTAGTTGTCTGGTTTCGATTTACTGAGGCGGAGAGCTGTGCGGGAATCAGGTAAAAGAAAATGAATTGATGGAGCTCAGTTTAATCTCTTGAAGGCTGGTAATCCATCCAACATCTGAGCACAGCAGGTTTTCAGCTTTCCCAAAGCATGGAGTCTGTATCAGGGAAGGAAAGCAAGAGGGAAAGAAGTAGTTGGGAAATTCTTCCAAGGGGTGGGTTGGGGGTGAGGATGAAAGAGTGGAACATCATGAAAGGGGAAGATTCAGGAAGAGGGGATGTGGAGAACACAGAAAGCTGCCTGGATTTATCTCTCCACAGGTCAAGAAGGCAGCTGAGGGAATAGAACTATGGAGGAGCTGAAAACAGGCCAGAAAAAGAAGAGCTAGTCTTCACAGTGCAATAGCAGGTCATGCCTGGAAAAGCAGATCACTTTAGGGAATTGGCATTTTGTCTGGTTACTTCAGATAATCCTTGTCTATTTTAAGTGGAGTTTTCTCTACTAGGTATCTGCAGAAGTAACCAAATGCATCATAACTTGGGCCTACCCTCTATGTGAAATAATCCTGCTATAAAAGTGGAGAAGAGAAGAATTTGCTGGATGACAAGCAGTCAGGCAGCTGTTCCCTGGGGGGTCATTTGCATCCTTTTCTTGACTTTGGTAGACGTTTATGCTGGATAGCTCACAGCTGTGGAAATACCTACAGCCTTGGAAATTAATATGGCAAATATATGGTTATAAGTTGGTGGGCCTCCAGCAAAGGCCGCTTTTAGACGAGACAAATTTGCGCATGATTGGTGAAAAATGCGTGTGTTTTAATGCTCGTTTAAACACCTAAACTGTTTTAAATGCGCATTTGCCATGATCGTGTACAAGCCCAAACCATTTTGAATGTGGTTTTTAAATAATGCGCATTTTTTAAAACTGATTTTGAGCCCCTTTGATGATCGGGGGATGCCAAAACTGGTTTTTTAAAATGTTGATGTTAAAATATATAGCTACCCTGGGTCACGTATGCGGAGTGGGCAAATGTGTTCCAGCACCAGCGCAGACACAGAGAAGGAAGGATGCCATTGAAGCAAAAAGAAGATGATTGTGTGCAAAAGGAAATAAGTAGCCATAAAAACTGACCTACAAGTAGGGTAGCCACCTTGGACGGTGGTTCTGGATGTTATCAAATGTGACACTGGCCCAGGTTGGCTCGCTCTGGCCTGCCTGGGCCAGCGCCGAACCCACCTGTCTGTTCTGGGCTTGCCAGATGTGGGGTAGGCAGCTGGGCTGGAAATATGGGCCTGGAAAGAACTGGGCCCACGGGCCAGACCCAGGAGCTGCCTAGCTGAGCTGAAGCGGGTGGGCACATCTGTTTTCACGTCAGCCCGGTGTGTGTGTGTGTGTGTGTGAGCTGTCATGGCAGCGCAGGGGCAGAGCCGGCTGCCCGTGCATCACTCCCTGCCCCACCCCATCCCCAGCTGGGTCGAGCTGCAGGATTGTGTATTCCATTCCCTAAGCTGACCCAGCCATAGGGTGGCCATACCTTCCCTTTAAAAGAGGATGCTTATGAAAAATACATGTTGCAGGGCTGCATTGGTTTCAGTGCAGCCCTGCAACATGCATTTCTCATAAGCATCCTTTTTTAAAGGGGAGGTATGGCCACCCTACCCAGCTGGGGGTAGTCCCCATTCCCTGGGATGTGCAACTGCTACCACACTCTGTCTCTTTGCCTCTGCCAAAGCATGTCGGGGGAGGAAGCACCAGAGAAGTTTGGAGTTCTCCAGAGCTGTCTCCCACTGTGGTCTGCTCTCTGCTGGCATTTTTTGCTGCTGCTGTTTGGGGATGACACTGCAGACAGCCAGTTTGGGAGAAGTCCCTGCTGGTTTCCCGCAGCCTAATGCCAGCAGCAGCAGCAGAAGGGATGATATGGAATGGACCAGGTCTGCTCTGCACCACAATACATGCAGAATCGCATAGGCGTTTTTTTGAAAGAGGAAAACCAACAAAGGACACTTGGAAAAGCAGGGGTTTTGAGAGCGGTGCACTTTGCCTCCAGGATTAGGAGAACCCCATCAGCCCTGGAGCGGGCAGTGGAGGGGCTCCCTGGATGTTCCCCTTACGAGGAACCCTAGTGATGGGGATACTAAGGCATGTCTCCTATACTCAGGACCTTTGATACTGCCCTCGCCCCTAAACCAAGCTGCGCCCTGACTTATGCCCTGTCCACTGCCTTCACCTGCCAGTTGAACAGGCTGTTTGTGTTTTGAATGGTACAGCTTCCCCCTACAGCCCCCTCCAGGACGTGGAGCTGATCTGGGAGGCTGTTCTCTGAGCGTTCTGCTTTGGTAAAAACCTTGACTGCTCAGTGTTGAGAGAACTAAAAGACCCCACAAGAAGTATGGGGGGGGGGGGGCCTGTTTAATTCCCATTGCCAGAGAGAGCCATTTCTCCAGTGAAAGAGTCTGGTCTAGGCTCAGGGTCCAAGTGGGGCATTTCCAGAGCTTGCTTGCCATGCTAGGGTCTCCGCAAGGGCCTTTATCAACAGGCATTGCCCTGCCTAGCAATGGGACAGGGAGGCTGGGAGTTCCAGAGGGGGTAGGCTGCGGTTAATCTCCTCAGCTCAGGCATTGCCTGGCAACAGGGATAGAGATCCCACCCCTCCTCCCTGGGGTTCAACTCACCACCTCCCAGTGGAGGAGCAGCCTAGTGAGGGGACTGCTTCTCCCCAAACCTGTCACGTAGTAACAGGCTAGAGGAGGGAATACACCTCCTTCTCAGGTTGGAGGGCAGGGAGCAGTTCCCTCTCCCATCACCATCTTGGGAACAGCAAGGCTGTGTTCCCTCTCTTGCAGGTGATCCCTTCCCTTTGACCTTCCAGAGGGAAGATGCTCTTTCCACTCTGGAAAGAAAATTGATGTGATGCCGGGGAGGGAAGGGGAGGTTGTGTTGATTAAAGGGTTCTTGCTTGGGAAGTACCACTGTCCTGCTACAAGACAAATTTGCCAGATGCTGCCTTCAGAAGAAGCTTTCCTGTCTGGCCATCCCTTTGGGCTTACATTTTCACAGCTCCACCTGGAGACCAGAGTTTTGTTCATGGTTCTTGTGTCCACAGAGACAATGTACAAATCATCCTCTTTAAAAATGTTTGGTCTGAGGGAGAGATCCATTGCTAAAGGAAAAAAGAAACGTTCTGACAAAGTTAGACTGATACCCTCTAATGGATGAGGTAGCCTGCTGAAGTAAGACAGCGTTCAATATGAGGGTGGATCCAGGCCCCTTTAACTCCAATTCTGGATTATCTCCCTACAACTATGATATGTTAATAATCCTTACAATGAGGTCCCAGTCTCAGTTGAGCATCTAAGCACTACTGTAATAAAAGGGAATAAGCATAATAATGAAAACAAGCTTTATTGTTTTACTATAAAAAATCACCTAATTTATTTTTGAAATCACTAGGGCAAGCAGGATTGATGCATGCCTGAGGGAGGGGTTACAGAGGGACGGGGATGGAGGAGAGAGAAGGTGGGGTAGGACGTTTATGGGTTCCCCATCCCTGCTCCAGGGCTGCTTGAGACAGAACTAGGGTCGTGAGCAATTGCACCCTCTACTCTCCCTTCTCCGCCAACAACCTAATGGGAGGTCACTGGGCCCACAATGTGAGCAACACCTGCAAAACCCCCATTTTGGTAGCAAACGTTGTCTTTGTTCATACCCTCTCTGGGCACCTTTTCTCTAAGACCCGGGCAGATGGGGTATCTGCAAGAGGGCTCTCCCAGTTGACTGCACGGATCACAATGGAGCATAGGTGATGTTGCAAATACGTGAGGGCCAGGCCACCGGAGATATAACTACAGGAAGACAGAGGGTTAAACATGTTTGTCGAAGCATCACGTAAGTATTGAGAAATGTATCGGGAAGATGTTTGAGGAAGTTTAAAAAGCACAACTAAGAGAGAGAATGCAATTCTTAAAAGCTTTTCCAGTATTCAGGCTCCCTCGGGGAGAAGGAAGCTGGAGTTGAATGTGGTAAAAAGTGTTAAATGTCTGCTGCATATATAGTGTTTGCTAAATGTCTCCTCCACGCACTTACAAGGAGACACCTGCTCTTTGCGTTGCAGCTGCCCAGTCATGGAGTGAGCGTATGCACAATCTCTTAGATGTATTTGGAGCTATTAATTAAGTGAGGGAGCTACACAACTTGTGGGTCTCCCGAGAGCAGAAGGAATTCATTGCAGCATGTTAATAGTAAAGACAAAGTTGTAGTCTGATGGCCCCTGTGCTTGCCAGTTCACAGACTGGAAAACCTAAACAACTGGAAATCGTTACATGTGGGTGTCACGGGGTTGGGGGTCCGCCCCCCCACTTTACCGGGTTTGAGTGACTCAGTTTCCCTTTCGCACAGTTCTCTTGAATCAGTTCTCTCTCTGGCTAATTCAAGTGTGCCACAATGAAACTCTTTTGTCACACAAGGGCCCGATCCTTCCCATTTACAGACTCTTTACTCTCTGGGTTCGCAAGAGCTTGAGGGCTCTTGTAGCTCACTTGTGTTACAATATTAGATAGTTTCCACTTCTTTATGAAATAAGAAGTAAGTTTATTGATTACATAAACAAGATAGTTAAACAGAGTGGTAATTAGAAATCAAAGGTAAATATAATGCATTCCTAACTTATACTGGTTGAGTTCCTAAGTTATTCATCTTACCCCTAGCAAGTCCACAAGTTCTGGTGTCTCAGCCATAAGGTAACGTCTGGCTGGGCACTTGGCTTTAAAGAGCGGAATATCTCTCTCAGTTCATGCTGCCCCAGCCTGTTGGTTTTAGGCTGCTCATTCGTATGCAGATGCTCAAGATGGCTTTTGCAAGAAGTCTCCCCCTCCTTTGTATCTTACTCCCATTTAAATAGGAATTTAAGCTCCTTTGTCTCGGATTTCCCGCCTTGGGGATCGGCACGTCCACAACCCAGGTAAACATGGAAGTTCATTAACATCTCCACAGACTGTCTAGAGAGCCAGATGTTTTGAATACACTTTATCTCTTGTAGTTTCTGTAGACTGGTGACGTGTGAGAGGTCTAATTTGAGTTCTACAGTTCTCATTTTCAACCTTACAAACATGTGGAACCTTTGACATTACATAGTGTACATGTATAGTATCATTACATACATGTGAAACCTTTGGTGCCCCACATTTACCAAACATGTAGTCCCGTGTTACACGTGTGTGACCCCATGTTTCTCCGTGACAGTGGGGCCCTAAAGAAAAGCAAAACTGAGGCTGGAATTGTGAGGGGATTTCAGATGATAAATAAAAATGTGTATAAAACTTCCCCTCTTGAATGCTACATGGTTATTTTTGATTTTTCTCCTGCCCTATCCCCAAAGGCTCAGGGGGGGTCACTACAATAAAAATAAAATATAAACAACTCACACACAACGTGCGCTCTCTCTCACACTCACACTCACACACACTTCCCATCCCATCCCATCCCATCCTATATCAGCCCCACACACACCTCTCATCCAGGGGTCCTCTACCCCCACATCTCTCCTCTAACCCAAACCTGCACCCTCCCTTTTCCACAGGGACTGTGGCTGTTTCAAAATCCCTCTCCCCATGCCCTTCTTCCAAAAACTACAAAATAAACTTCAGATACAATCTTATAGACTATCACTCACAACTAAACAATTCCCCACGTCTGGCTTGCACCCCAGATATCATCCCAACCAATCTCCCCATCCAGCTTGTACTCCTCCTCCTTGCTGCAGAGGGATCAAGCCATCCCCAAATCTCCCCATCCCACCATTCCCACCATAAAAATGATAGGTCCCTCAAATTATCATAATCTCTTATAGGACCTAACGGTTATAAAAGTATAGTTCAACCCCTTTCCCACAAAAGTGAGGGGTGATGCTGTTGTACCGCGACCTACACCGTTCTAAACCAGTAGTGCTCCTACAACCATTCAATGGCCATCAGTGTCCCTAGTTGTCATTCTTTGGCAGACACTTGTAGGGCCAGGAGGCATCCTGTAAAGGCGGGGTGCGGGGCCAGCCCTGGTAGTAGCAGTCAACTTCTAATCCCCATCGCAACAACTCCAGTATATTGTAAATTCTGCAAGAGAACACTGCTCTGGCATCTTGAATGTAAACTCTTTTTTCTGAAATACCATTAATCTGAATGGATTTAATCCTTTAAGAAGCAGGATGAGTTCTGGCAGCATTAGCGCTGGGGATGAAAACAATCCTGAAGAAATAGGTGCCTAAATCACAGCGATTCATAGACCAGGAGGATGTTGATAAACTAAGGGCCTAATTTAGGAATTCATTAAATACATTTAACTCTAGACATGTGCTTACATGCTCTTGCATGAAAGTTTTGCTGAATTGGGCCTAACTCTTGCCAAAAGCAATTGAGACGTGTCCAATTGGCTTCAGCAGGACTTAGACCAAGTCCTAAACATTCAGGTGACTGACCGTAGATGTGTTGCCAGGATGTGTCTTTCAGTGCCTTGAGATTTTTGTGCGTGTGTCTGCATTTTTGGCATTTTGTAAAGTCACCTGTTGTGTTTTCTCACATGCACGTGTTTTGTAAGTGTACTTTTACATTGGACGTTCATACGGTTTTCTTCCGGCTTGTTTCTTGTATAGTATCTAAGTAAGGGTGGAATAGAGGATCCACAGTCATGCCAGAGAGCACCCAATGGTGCTTTGTTTAGCTTTAGCTTTCCAACAGCTATTTAATTAGTTTTCACATTGATCAAGACTGCTTTGCCAGTCCTGTCCCCAAGGAATGCGAATTGAATAGGTGTAGACTATGAAGTTATCAAACTTTAAAGTATTAAGTTTATGAATAAACTTGCAAGCTCTCAGGGTCAAGGACCATGCCTTCCTGCGTGTTTGTTTAGCGAGTACCATAATGGATGGTACTCATCTTGTCTGCGGGTCTTTGATATGACCAAAATGCATATAACACCACAGGTTTTGGCAAGATCCATTTTTCTCCCCCATGGGAGGTAAAGACTAAGGCTGCCTCCTTCAAAGGGCTGATACTGCCATCATTTGGGGAAGAGGGAATGATGAACTTTGGAAATCGCAGGAGGACAGTTCAGTCAATTACACTCTACTTGCTCTAGCCAATCTGGTGTCACAATTGCAATCCCCAAAGCTGGTAGTCTTGGAGGATTTCAATATTCACACCAATGCCAGTGTTAAGGGGGTGGAGCAAGAGTTCATGGTTGCCATGGCAATTATAGGCCTGTCTCGGATGGTATCTGGCCCGACTCACGAGGGAGTGGCATACTCTGGATTTGGTATTTGTCATGGACAGACCATTATCTCCTATAGGCCAGTGTCCTGGTGTATGTCTGCCCTGGCAGGGTGTGGAACCTATTCATCATCATAAACTTTATTGTGTCATTGCAAAACATACAACATAGTATAAATAACATGATAAAACCAAGATACCAAAAGACTATCAACAAGATGGTGATTACATAAAACCACAAACAGTTCCCCGACCAGGGCTATAAATTCCAATAATCAAATATCAGTAAATCAATAAAACGGCAGCAGCCTATTAAGTACAGCTAAGTTTTAAATATAGGTGGCCACATCAGTTAGCTAGGTGGATCCGCCCTGTCCTTATTTTTAAATTGAAATACCCGGCCCAGGAAAGCACCCGCCTTCTCTGAAATGTTCGAGGAGCGAGCTTTCAGCAGAAAATTAACCAGAAATTGGGGGGGTGGAATGCCCTGGGAAGGACACCTATAAAGGGGCCAAGAGTCTCTCCCTGGGCTTAGCATGGAAGGGGCACCAAAATAATATATGTTCAAGTGACTTTATGTGATTTAAAGGACAGAGACATAAGCGTTCACTAAGTGGGATTCCCCTATAGCTTCCCGCCGTCTGGGCGGAGGGAAAAGCATTGAACCTAGCTAACATAAATAGCCTTCTGTCCCTGGGCGGTAAATTCCCCCCAAGGTAGGCCATGGGTAACCAGGTTTCATTGGCTATCTGAGGATAGGGCCCCAAAATTCTGCTAGATCCCACCCCGACTCTCATGTCCTGTCGGGTGATGTCTAAAAGTCTCATGGCCAATAGTTTCCTGGCACCCTTGTGACCCAAGGGCGCAAGAACGTCCAATGACAAACCCAGGCGTTTTATTTCTGTTTCCACCTTAACCACCCAGCTATTTGGGATCTTGTCTCACAGGGCCAATTGCACCCAAGTCGCTGCTTCATTGAAACAAAGATGAAGCCAAAAGGAAAAAGCCCTGAGTCAAATTCAAGGCAGAGTGCAATATTAGGGGTCACAGAGGGGCTGCCAGCAAAGCCCGTATGTACTTAGTTTGGAGCAGTTCGAGCCCGTGACTTCTGTCCAGAGCCCAAAACTGGGCCCCATACAGCAGCTGAGGAAGAGATTTATGCACATAGATTTTTATAGCAGGAATAATTAGTCACCCACCCCTAGACCTAAAATAGGTTAGCAGTGATTTGATTTGTGCAATTGTTTAGATTTAATCTGAGCAGCTTGCGCATGCATCGTCTAACCCCCATTGTCTTGGAACAGGAGGCCCAGGTACCTATAAACCCATACCTGAGCGATAACCTTACCATCCAGTAACCACCTATGAGAAGCGTTCTTCCGTGAGAACACCAAGACCTGTGATTTGTCATGGCTAATTTCCACCAGGTTCCTTCTACAATATTGCCCCGAAGCATCTAGGAGGCGCCTTAGTCCCACCTGGGTACAGGATAAGAGAACTATGTCATCTGCGCAGAGCATGCACGGAATAGCTGCCTCCCCAAGTTGAGGTGCGTGGTGGTCTATAGCTAAGAGCTCCTCTGGTAAATCATTATGGTAAATGTTAAACAGGGTTGGGGCCAAGATACACCCCTGCTTAACATCTCTCTGGACTGAAATCCTACCAACCATCCTCCCTTGGTTATCAAGCCTTACTGTCATATTATTCTTATGCAAACTTCCCATAAGATGGAGGAACCTCTGGTCTACCCCAAGAGCCTTAAGTTTAGCCCAAAGCCGGTCCCTCAGGACCTTGTCGAAAGCTGCCTTGAGATCTATAAAGGCAGCGTAGAGTGCCGAGGGAGGCTGGGCGTACTTCTGGATAAAGTGAATAAGAAGAAAACAATGATCATAGGTGGATCTTCTCTCCCGAAACCCTGCTTGGGCTTCAGATAGGATATTCTCTGATTTGAGCTAAGAATTCAATCTCAGCAATAAATACCTAGCGTAAAGTTTACTTATGATACACAGCAAACTGATGGGCCTGTAATTACCCGGGAGGGCAGGGTTCCCCTTCTTATAAATTGGCACCACTATCGCCTGGCACCAGTCCGCTGGGATTTTGCCGGAGCAATTTATTCCAGTAAAGAGAGCAGCCAAGACCAGAGCCCACCATTTAGAATCAACCTCAAGGAGCTCCCCCGGGATAAAGTCAGCCCTGGGGGCTTTACCCACCTTTAGACCACCCAACAACTAGGCTACAACCTCAGTGGATACAGGGTCCCACTCGGGCCCTAATAAGGCCAGAGCCAAAACTACAGAATCCACCCGAGGAACCATATACAGTTCGGTAAAGTGGTCTTCCCCTACCTTCTTGGGTACTAAACAGGCTTCTGTTGGGGTCCAATCCTGCCCTATACCTCTCACCAACTTCCAGAATACCAAACGATTAGGATCTTTAGCCGCCCTGTCCAAGGTCTCAAGATTAAATTTTCTCCTCTTGGCAATAAGAAGGGACCTATATTATTTTCTCCTTGCCAAAAGCTCTGACGGGGGGCCATTGAACCGGCAAAGCCTAAACCTTCTATACAGCTGCCACAACTCAGTTCTTGCACAGCGGCATTCTCTATCATACCATCCCAACACCGGTCCGCCTGTCCGCCCCGGTGGTCTAAACAACTCACCGCGGGCCAACAGGAAAGGGGCAGATCCACTCCACCAATTCCTGGTAGGCCATCAATTGTACACAGGGAGAGGCAGCCTCCACAATCTGCCTCTCTGCCTCTCCCTGTGTTGATAGTCAATTGCTTTTGGCAAGAGTTAGGCCCAATTCAGCAAAACTTTCATGCAAGAGCATGTAAGCACATGTCTAGAGTTAAATGTATTTAATGAATTCCTAAATTAGGCAGCGATTACCCCCCCCCCCCC
>QEPC01005532.1:2186640-2218645 GCA_003113815.1 Sphenodon punctatus | reverse complement strand
TCTTTTAGATTGTAAGCCACAGGTAGGGACCGCAGCTGATTATATGTTCTGTACAGCGCCAGGTTGTTACTGGCGCTTTATAAATGTTTAATAATAATAATAATAATAATGCGATTGCAACCCGCTCATCTAAAAGCAGCCTCTAGTCAGGGAATAATCAGTCCTACACACCTAGGGATACATTTAAGTACTGTCCCTATCCAAGGTTGTTTTGCTTGTGAGCTCTTATCAGATCGCACTGTAAGAATGCACAACTTGTAAGACCAGACAAGGCAAGTTTGTGTGATAACAGACCTTGAAAATAGCTGGGCAATATAAATCAAGGTGCAATCCTCCCTCATTGAAGTTGATGACCCAGCTACCATTGTCTTTAATCATGGGGCAATTGGTCCCTCAATATTTCAAATGAAATGAAACTTGAAAAATGACTTACCTTGTTTTGGAAGTCCCCAGTCAGAAGACAGTCTGTCTCTCCAAGAGTTTATAACCTTGATTGATCTAAATTATAAGAAATGAGAATAACAGACTATGGATGTTTTCATACGGGGGTATAGCCACGGACGTACCCAGTCTGGAGACAAGCCTCCATTGCGGCCAGGATGGGGGCCGAACCCCAAAACTAATATGATGGGGGCTGGGCTACCAGGGAGGGTGGGGAGAAGCATGGACGTGCACCGGGCCACCCGCACCTCCATGCTGTGTCCAGCAGTCATGGCGGCCAGTTAAGGCTACCATGGCGGTCAGTTACATCCACCATGGTGCTCAGAACCAGCGGGGACTCCAGTCTGGGTCCAGTACAGTGCGCTTTCAAACATGATAGCCCACTTTACTCCTGGTTGGGCGGCCAGATCCCAGCCATCATAGAGGCCATGGACTGTGACTTGAAGACTGTCCCAAGTCACAGCCCGGGCTAGCTGCCAATACTTCCAGGATCTATCCTGTGCTAACATCTGGAGGTGGGGAACTGATGGGTTAACTCATGGGTTAAACTGTGTCAAAGTGGAGTAAAGTGGACCATTGTCACGTCTGAAAACACCCTATGACTGCAATCTTCAAAAACCACTTACTGGGGAGTAGTCTCGGAGACATGAACGCAAGTACTCGGGAGTAAATGGATTGGGGATTGTGTCCTATAGGATTGAAGTCGGGCCAGCAATAAAAGATTACTTTGGCTACATTGACTTTTGCGGGATTTCATTGGTTCAAATCATTGTCTTTGGTCGGTAGATTTCTCATTGAGTGGTGTCTTGAGAAGGGATGATGCCACAATTCTACTGATTAATTTGAAGAGGGCATTTCAAAGAGCCCATTTCCATTTTGCAAATGTTCCCATGTTTACTTACCGAAATGATGGGTGTAATATCACATCATAAATCTTTTTAAAAATTAAAATGGTAGTGCCACTCTGAAAAGATTAATATAAGGAATGCCTTTTAAGTATGCTGATGGAAAAAATTTTGTATTGATGGAAATGTAATATGTATGATTAGTGTTCAAGAACATTAGACTTACAGTGTGTGGTTGTAATGTTATTGTGGCTGCAAAGGATCCCTTAATGGAATACAGTATGCACTTAATTATTTACAGGGGGAAAATAATTTCTGATAAAGTCACTGATTGATAGACCTACTGTCTCCACATCTTGCACGTGTTATGAAGAAGCAACTGCAGTATTTCCTCAGACAGACTCAGACCATATTTTCTTGCATTAAAACACATGTATTAGGAATTATACTCTCATAGAGGCCGTGGACTGTGACTTGAAGACTGTCCCAAGACAAACATGACCCTGAGACTGGAGGAAAATATGGAGTAGATCGGTACATGCGACCATTTTAGATAGGCAGGGAATGCGTATTTATGCAGAGGTTACTGCGTTCCTTTATGCATGCAAGTCTAAAGTGCAGCTGATGTGTTTCTCCCAAATGTAAGAAATGAACACAAACTAGTTCAGATGATAACTTTTATTGGACCAACTACTATTGGTGAAATTGTGCAAGCTTTTGGGTCATACAGAGGCCTGCTCTGGGCATGTAAGAAGTCAGAACTATGAATTATATACTTTGCATTTTCTCCATCCATAGTCTGCCTCTACCCCCTAGACATGACTCTGGAGTGGGGCTAATCAGGAAGAGGTAGGCTGAAGAGACTATTCCACCTTTTTCCTCAAATGGCCGGGCTCCCTTCAGAGCATCATGATGCTCCATATGGGGTGGGGGATGGCAGCCATGCCAGAAATGAGTGAAGCAAGCAACTCTCCCGACACCTTTCTGCTGTGGCCTTGAGTCTTTCAAGCCATTGTGACATTGCAATGCTCTTTAAAGAGTGTGGCTGTGCCAGAAGAGGTGCCCCCTCCAGAACATTATGAGGCTACAATACTCCATAAGGGCAGGGCCTCCCAAGATGAAGAACCTCCTCCAGCAATGATTTAGGTGGCATCCCAGGAGGGTTTGTTATAGTTAGCTACAGGTCTCTCTGCATCAGGGTATCAAGGAGGGGGTTTGAAATCCCTTAATTAAACATGGAAAGACACAGAGAAGTCAAGGAGAACTGTTTAGAATAGCAGGTCAACCTTTAACCTGACAAATACATTTCACATTCCTGGTCTGTACATTCAGAACAGCCTTCTCCTCTTAGACGGGCAAACACGTTAGCCAAAGCTTATTGAAACTTTGTTCTGCAGCTTGGCTCACCCCAACTCAGTTACAATAACTTCCATTAAGGGATAATAGCTTAGAATATCTGCACCTTTCTATTTCAGGTTTTTAATTTGTCACTTTGCTTAAGCTGTCTCCCTAACTTGGCGAATTGGAGCAGCGCTAGTCACAAGGATGCTACAGTAGCAGACACTAAAAACCGTTCTCCTCAGACCTTGTATTATCCCTCTGTGCACTAAAAATAAATGTATTATGAGACACATTTCTCTAGGGAATCTCACAAGACCCTCTGCCTGTAGGACTCAGCTCTATAATACTGTTCACATCATTCCTCTCATTTTCCGCTCTTTCTGGCTTCTGTCTGCAATTCTCATGTGTGTGCCCCAGAATGCATTTGGATGATATTCTGTGCACTGAGCTTTTTAGGTTTCCAGTTTGCTTTTTTAATTTGTAGGTTTTAACATAGGAACAAAAAGATGAGGCAATATTCCTCTTAGCTCACAATCAGTGAATCAGATACTGAAACTCTCTCTCAGCTGAGTCCAAAGACTCAGAAGGCTGGGAAGATGTAGATTAGCCCAGCAATCCTCAAAGCACTTGAGAGCGGTTCCACTGATTTTTATTGAGACTGCTCCAGAGTAAATGGTTTGAGGATTGCAGCCTAGGGATGAAATGAATATGTCAATATGTATTGGTCAACTATTTGTATATCATTGAAACAAATGACTATCTGAATAAATCCGTGAGCCATGCAATATTTGCCTATTTGCTGATTCGGTTGTTGTGTTTTGCTAACTTCAGTTATTTGATTTACTTTGCGTCATCATTTTCGCAACAGGATGGCATGGAACAGCACTAAATAGTACTGGGCAAAGTACTGAAACCAAAATACCAAACAAAGGCAACAAAACAACGAAGCAAAGCGAAGGGAATAACCAAAGTCAATATCTGAATCAGGAAACAAAGTGGAAAGTAGATAGCACCCTTGTGCCTTTAAAGCGGGGGTGGGGAGTCTTCACCCTGCTAGGGCCAAGGCATGCCCCTGAAGGGCTCCGTGGGTCGGAGTCTCTTGCGGGGGGTGGGCATGATCTCCTATGTAGGGAACCTGGCTCCCAGCCCAGAAACACTCCATGGCAATCCAATGGCTGGCCGCATGCGGATGGCTGGCTGTAGTAAACAGGGTTAAGGGGAAGTCTCTTCATGCCAGAGGGCAGGGGCCTATGGACCTGGCTGGAGGATCCCCATAGCTGGTTTAAAGGGCTTCAAAAAAACCCTGATTTTTTTTAAATTCCATATTCACTTTGGGTATTTCTTTCATCCCTAGTGCAGATCAAAACGGGGACAGTTTTGGAGTATGACCAGCAAACAAAGGAGCTTCAAAACCTGGGTAAGTTGGCAATCCTACCATTCCCATGCACAGAGAGAGAGGGGCAGTCGCTTCATGCTGCAGAGGGGCAGCCTCGAGCTCTGCTTTTCCCTGTGCTTCCCACCCTGCACAAGCCAGGGACTTGTCACGGGCGGCCTGCTTCAGGGCTAGGCACCCACTGAGGCTTTTTGCAGGAGGTGGGGAGGGGGAGCTGCTGTTATGAGCGGGGCTGGCAGAATCCTGAGGCTGGGAACAGAGACCGGGAGCAGGCAGCCAGAGACACGCTTCTCAGCGTCCCAGTCCATGCAATTCCATCAGCCCACGTCTGGGAGGCAGCGATGGGGCCCTGAATCCAGTTACCTGTGTGACTCCACTAGCAGATGGGAGACCAAAGTCCCAGGCCAGGTGGGGCCTAGTCAGCATTTGCTGCGTTTGCTTACTAGGGAGAAGCTGGCTGCCATGCTGCTTGGGGCTAAGCTGTAGCCGCTGCTCCTTTCAAAGGCACCAAATAGGAAGAAAGGAAAATACATTAGAAATAATTGTAATTTATGTCTACCTACAATCACAGCAGTCCATTTGTGCTTAAAAGAAGTTGATAATGACATCAAGTGAAACAGAGAAACAAGAAATTACATGGTTCAGAGTCTGTCATTTCAGTTACAAGATCAAATACATGTTGGCACTTGTCAACTGTCGGCAAGGAAGTCTAAAGCCACCATATAAGAGCACATTTGTTACACAGTTTATTGGCACACTTATTGGCAAAGCATACATAAAATACATTGTTGTATTATATAACACACTGACTCACTGTGTCTTTACATGATGCGTTGAACATATTAATATGTAAATGAAAAAAATTAGTTTCTTTTATAAAGTTTCACATAAATACACTGGAATAAAAAGAATTAACTGGTTTGAGGGCTTTACAAAAATATTGTACAAGAAATATACTATGAAAAGAAACAACAAAGCCAACTTAGATACAATAAAAACACAAAAGTATTTTATTTTATTTTTAGCTTTATTAAGCTGCCCACAAAATTAATGGATTACATGGCTTTAAAGTATCCGGATCAACAACAATTTTACAAAGCATAAAACTCTCATAGGACTGGGAATCTTTCTCCACATAAAAATATTTTTTATGCCTTTGATGAAAAAAGGACATTTCTTGTTTCAGTAATTCTGTTAAATGAAAGGGCTAATTCATTGAAATGGGCTAAAATGTAAATTAAAAATGCTGGATCCTTTAAATGACTAACCAATGAAGGAAGAGTTAAAGAAAGAACAAAAAAGTTATTTTCAAATAAAGCTAATATTTTTTCTGAAACAAGAAACTTTAGGTGCAAGTTGAAAAGCAGAAAATATTTTACAGTTTTAAAAAGTTTTCCATAGTAAGATTTAATGAGATCCTGAGCACCGATGACTTGTTAAAATATGGCCTTTATCTGATTTGGGGGGTGGGGTTGAGGGGAAGGGAGGGGGAAAGAAAGCCCCCAACAAAACATAGACATTTGCCATGAGGTGCTGTTTAATTTTCAATTATTTTAATTGAGGTCAGTGCCAGTAGCATGTCATGTGCAAAAGCTTCCAAGAAATGTGCATGGAAGCTTACACACTGTTTCTCCCTAATTAAAAAAATCAGATAGCTGTAGTTTAGAAATAGATACTGTATCTGTGGAAAGGTTTTTCTTCTTTCTTAAAGAATGCTGTGAAAGAGTAATTGTAACCCGCTGATATATATAATATACATATATATCTCGAGTGAATTCAGCTGGAAATAACCTATTGGGAAGCTTGTGGTGGAGGGTTTTCAGATTTGGTCTCCTGATTAGCAGGAGGCTTGCTGTTCCATGGACTGTTATTCCCCAGTGCAGGGGAATTGTTGAAGTCTTCTTCATCATCCATGCCATTGGCTGCATCGTACTGTGTATTCTCTAGTCTAGTGATAAGCCTTTCATCTTCGTCCCCAAATTCTCCTCCCATCAGCGTGGGCTCTCCTACCACCATCACATCCTGTGAACAGCACCCAACATTTGTTATATGGAAACCTTGAGAGGAAAAAAAACCAACTTAAAATAACTATATTAGAAGATCCAAGTCTGTTCATTTTTGCGACAATCATAAGACAATGGAATCAAAGGCCCCTGGAAGAGGAACCATGGTACAGACTTTATTGTTACTCTGTATAGGATCTGTATGCTGTTATCTCTGAAACAGAAAAGAGATAATGTAGACAAAATGAAATATTGGGTGTGGGTGGGTGTACCAATTGGTAGCCTACATTCTTGCTTATTATAATAATGCAGAAGTCACAAAGAACCAGAGAGAACCCGCCCAAGTTCCCAAGTAGTACTTTCCACATCTTCTCAAGCTGCACTTTCATGATGCCTGGAATAACCCCAGACATCTTTATTAATTCAAGGAATTAACCTGGAAACTGCTGGAAAGTTTTAAATGGCTGGGACTTGGTACTTTCAGCCTAAACAATCTTTTCATTTTGGGGCTTTTAACTATTTAGTTTATAAGGGATATTTGGGAGGAAAATGAGTTGCAATTCTGTCACATTCATCTATTAAAGTTAGTTTCATACCAAACCATCCTTCTTCCACTTTTGAAATATGGAGCTTAGCATATCTCTCTATCAAAGACAGCAATTCTCTCATCCTTAGCCAGCCAAGCCCTTTAACGTATCCATGATACTTGACATTCTGCTACTTAATTATGGTAATTAATTTAGGTAAAGTTTTCGATAAAAACAATGTTCACACTGACTTGACAATTTGCATAGCTAATTAAGTCATTAGCAAAAACCTGCTGATTGCCAACAAGCCCTGAATTTACCATCTGTTATTTCATGGTGCCTGTCACCTATCTCTGCGTAGGCTACCCTGCCGCCAATCTGTGCAGCAAGAGGACCAATCTGTCCAGCTGGTACCATAAAAGGAAGATGAAGAGCACTAATTATAATTACACTGATGAAGCTAGTAGTCATCAAAAACTGAAGCATGCAAGACGGAAAGAATCCATCTAATCACTGCTTTTAAGTACAAATTGTCCTCCTCATGAAAACAAGTAAACCAGCTACTGTACTACAGTACATCACAGATTTGTTAGTGAACACGAGCCAGCAGGGGGTAGAAAGGTGGAAAGCCAGATTGGAAAACAGAAAGCCTTCTTGATCTCACAGTTTAAAGGAAAACTGGCTCGTTTTGCTAACCATTGTATTTGGGCAGGAATGTGTGGAATGCAGCTTTTGATGCAACTTTTCTGGCAAGGCTTCTGCCAACGTATTTGGTGAAAGCGCAGTAATTCCAGATGTCCAGATTCGTACATGCTGATTTAACAATCCTTTTAAAGAATCTTACGGAACTACATATATTTATTTTTAAAGGGGTCAATTCCTATTTCTACCAAATATAAATGCTTTGTAAAATGCAAACTGAAGACTGATGCGTGCATATGATAAGATACTTACTAGATATGCACTTCACTCTTTATGAAATAAAGCAAGCAACTGCCACTATGCCATGTCTATTGCTTCACTCTATTCCTTAACAAAGGTGGTTGGGGAAGAATGTTCAGAGTAATTTCAACCTGTGATACATGAGGAATGGAATATACCAATCATCCATCATATGGAGCCAGTGGGGTGTAGTGGCTACGAGTGCAGTACTGGGACCAGAAGGTAGGAGGAGGCCCCCAGCTCAAGACTTGCCTTAGCCATGAACTCACTGGGTGAGCTTGGACCAGTCCAAGATCTCTCAGCCAAACCTACCTCACAGGGTAGTTGTAAGGATTACTAGTTGAGTTAATTGGTTTAATGTTCATGGGTTAAATGTTAATTGTTAACATTAATAAGTTGAAACATGAGCCACCCTGAGGGGGAAAGGGTGGGATACAAACTGAAATTAATAAATAGTCAATAGGATTTTTTCCATTGACTTCAATGGGTTCAGGATTGCAGCCAGAATGAGAGTGAGGGTGTGTGTGTGTGTGTGTGTCCCCCACCCCATTGTCTGTCTTGTGTTGCTGTTCAGTATCAATAAAACAAGTCTTAAAGGAAAAATCAATCCTCTGCACAGATTTGCAACATAAAAGTTTAAAGGGAAATGGTGAGCCATAACTAACAGCTTAGTCTAATTAAGTGTTGCACTTCTGAAGTACAAAAGGCTTTGATTTCTAGTGCTCAGCCAGAATTGACCCCATTTATAGCAACTGCAATCATAAGAAAAAAAACTTGGCAGAGGACAGCAAATTATTTGCGAGCTACAAATGTAACATTGCACAGGGGGGAATAAAGGCCAGTGTGGTATTGAGCTGCTTAACGAATCACACATTGAGGAGGTGATAGTTCCTCTACCCAACGGTTGGGAGGTGGCTTCTGGATCAAATTCTGGGCACATAGTTACTACAAAGGTAATGTCAGCAAATTGGATGGGCTTCAGAGAAGAGCATAAAAAAAGACTTCAGATACCTGAGGGACTGGTATAAGTTGAAAGATCACACGTGTGTAAGTCTGACCAAACGATTGCTCTGGGGGAATACGTGAAATATCTACTAGAACTCAAAAGCAAAGGAATTGTTTAGGGTGGCCTGGGGAGATGGATAACTAGAACTAGACATAATGGGTGATTTCAGACATTACGCAGTCCTGATTCACCACAGTGGATTCCCGGTGGGGGTGAACAGATTAACCACCCCCCGTGGTCAAGAAAACCCCCAAACAGACATGACGGGACCAGGACCACGGCAGGGAATCAGACCACCAGACCACGGCCTGGGGCAGCGCAACAGACATTACGCCGATCCTGGGCCGGGCTGTGGTCAAAGCACCCGGAAGGCGCCGGGGCGGCTCATCCCGGCTGCTGTCGTATGCCCTTTAATTCTCCTTTCCCGATCTGTGTTGTTGCTAGTTGCCTGGCAGCAATGCTGCGTGCTTTGTCCCCGACTGGGAATCATTGTCTTTGGTTCCGGCCGGTGGTTGCCGTTCAGACATTACATTTTTTGTTTCCCGTTGGGAATCTCTTTGACCACGCTTTCGGAGATGGTCCGGGCCGGAGCTCCGGAAGCGTGGTTGATTTTGACCCCATGTGGGTATTGACTGTGGTGAACATCTGTCGGCCGCCAAATAGACATGCAGGCCGCTTTGGCCCCGCTGCGGAATTGACCGTGGTTCACTGTGGTTGAGCGTGATCTCGTAATGTCTGAAACCACCCAATGAAAGGAAAGTAGAACTTGCACTGGCAGGAAACGTCCTGATATTTAGACTGTGAGTGGATGGCAGGCCTCCCAAAGCTATCAATGCTAGCCCTACCCCGGGTCACTTTAAAGTGGGCTGAAGAAAGCATTCAGTGAACAGCAGGAAACATTTTTGTCCTGGCCTTGTCAGTATTTCCCATTTTTAAGGTCTCTAAGCCTTTGCAGATTTGTTGTTGTTTCTTCTTTAGGCTGTCACCCACAACACACAACGGCCGTGGCGTATCTTCTCTGTCAGGGAGCGATACTCGGGGCCCTGTGTTCACTGCATTTTGGTGGCAATGGTGAAAACATAGGCTGCTTGAAAATGAGCAACTCTTGAGAGGGTTCCATGGCCGGTGCATGGGGAGCGCTCCAAATGAGCAGCTCCCAGCATGGCTACCCCGTCCATGGAGGTGGCCACCCTTGGCCGCACGGGGAACTCTGGATTTTTCAGGAGTGATGCGTGCATGGCCATGGGTGGTCGGTGCATGGGTCATGGGAGTACATCTCCCCAGGCACCAACTTCAAACGAGCGGTCGGAGGAGTGGACAGTGGGGGGCCATGCGCGGGTGTGTGTCATTTAAAAATACCCAGAGTGAACACCACTACCTGGCTATACTACAATTGAATGAATAGCGGAATTTGCACTTGCAGGTATTATTTGCATTTTGGGATAGCCCTCCAAAAATCCACAACTGAAGTGGATATTTGCAGCTGCGCTTATTTGGTGGTTTGGTTATTCATGTATTTGGTGTTTCAGTTACTGCACATGCACAATAGTGCTAAGAGTGCTGAAATGCAGTAACCTAATTACTGAGATGCTGAAGAACTAAACCACACTGCCCAACGAAACAGGAATCAAAATAGTGGCTATTACTGGTTTCACTGGAACATCCAGGCAGATGAATAAGTTGTTTGCCGTGGAGTTTTGTTTCTGCTCTGCTGTACTACAGATTCATTGTGCTTCATTCACGGTCCTAATATTGTTATTAATTAGTAATGATTAGTAATTGTTTATTACTGTCTAATTAATTGTTAATATTATTAAAAATAGACCACAGCAGTAGCTTCAGGGCACATTTTCGTTACATTCCTGCTGCTTGCACTGCAGCACAGTGTATGACACAGTAAATAGTTCCTCAAAGCAGAAGTAACACGTGTGCTGTCTTCTCCCCAATAGCAGGGCCCTCTGCTCCTTAAATGGAATGCTAAAGATCCCCACCAATTCAACCCTAGTTAACCTCTCTCACTAGTTCCCATGTAATAACCACCAACCTCTGAGGAGGCCTGGAAGTGACTCCTTCTAGAGCCCCTCAATGCTTCTCCTTAAATTGGCCAGTAGGGGTCACTGTTGTTGAATGACACAAGGCTCCATCCCGCCCAGGGTTGAGGCTGCCGCTCTGGAGTGCTCCTAGCTCCTGCTCGTGGAGTGAGAAGCAGAATCCAAGAATTAAACCCTCATCTCTTGTATGAGAGCACACACCATTATGGACTAGTCATGGTAGCAAATTGAACAGATTATACAAAGAGGAGTTAATTTGCATACACGTGCTGTGCTCTGGATGTGTACACACCATGTGTATGGTATACATGCTTTGTGCATGGGGTGCATCCTTTGTGCTTGGTACGCAAGCACCGCCTGAGCACGCATGCACCCGGGAGGTGTAGTGTTAGACTACATTCATTCACTTATTCATGGCCAACCCAATCCTCCGAGTACTCCACTGGTAGAAGCAACAATGGGATGGAATGGGGCTTGTGCCCATGGAGACCTTTGAGGATGGGTGTCAAAACTGCTGACTGGAAGTGCTTTCCATTTGGCCTAAGAAGTCCAAGCATTTTTGCAGCAAAGCACTGTAAATAAAGCAGTGGATTGTTGCTCACTCACTATTTTTGTGATTAAAAAAATAGATGCCTCCCTCAGTGTCGGAGGAGTGGACAGTGTCGTACAAGTTAAATTGATACTCACAAGCTCTATACAGCTCTTGCTTTGAACACACTGAAATGGAGTCGTCATCATTAGTAAACCAGTTCCTTTACATATTAATTTTGTTCTGACCCAGCTTATTTCATTTAGCCTGGCTATGCTCATCTATGCGGCGGCCCTTTTTGGTCTGAGATTTCTGAGAATTGCCTACAGCTGAGTGACATATAGCTCACTGGACGTCAAATGTATAGAAACATAGTGCAGCACATGGGGCTGCCCTAAGCCCATTCTTACACTTTTTGTTGTTGTGAGTGTCTGGTCCTCCTCGGAGTATGGAAGAGAATAGTATAAACTTGGGAGCCATTTAAGTCAATGGCTCAGCTCCCAATGACTTGAATGGTGGAGGATTACCCCTTCAATGGGCTGTAAGTCTCATTATGGTGAAAGAGGCTGCTGCAAAATGGATTGGGGGTGTTTAGGACTGCTTCCCAGGCATCAACTGCACCTGAAGGGGGAAGAAAAGAAAGATGGCCCCAAGTCCCTTAGACCCAGACAGAGTGGCTTAAAGGGGAAGGTGTCTCGTTTAAAATACCCAGGAAGTACAAATCTTACCCTTACCTGGGCTGAAAATTAAGGCTGTAGTTCTGGTGCTTGGGAGGACCAAATAGCCCCAAAGGAAAAAACAAAACCAATAACCAGCCTACAGGCCTGCTCCTATCAGCTTGGAGGCAGAACAGAAGCTGGAGTCCTGAGGACGGACATTCTCTGACTAGCCCTGACTGAGCTCCCCAACTAGAGGTATCCGTGTACAGATTGTTGTGACGACATGACACTTCATAGGGGACAGGGGGACCACATCAAAAAGAGATGGGAGAGTATCCTGATCCCCCTACCAGGTACTGTGATGTCAGCAGCACCCATACAGTATTGCCCAACCCAAAAGGTCCCAGCCCCAGGCCTCTATCTCCAGTACAGTAACCTTTAGCAAACCTTTGTTCCACTGCCTCAGCCTCCCCTAATCCTGTATTTCTGACCCCATCAAGCAAAGAATGACAAATGTTCAGCTTAATGTTCCTGCTCAAATGATCCACAAGGATATAGCTCAACAATGTTGATGTTTAAATTAAGCTCCAGAGTTAAAACTCTATTGGAATTAACTAGTTAGTTTAAACCAAAGAAGAAGACTCTTTCCCCTCCCAGGAGTCTCTGTGAAAGTGAGTACAAGCTTCCTGGGCTGCACAGGAGTGAGAAGGTGCTTAAAGAGTGAACTCAGAATAGGAGAAAGAAGGGGAAGGTGTAGATCATGGATTTTCTACTGTACTGGATTTATACCCTGTCCAATCCAAATGAGGCTCTGGATGGCTCGCTCAAACTTAAATATAGCCCCAAAGCTACATATATAAACTCCACCCCCAGCCCCCCACATACCTGCATGAAAACAAAGTACAAAATACTAGCATCTGATGATGGATCCATCTCCTTTCCTTGAATGCACGCCCTCCTCTCTGCTCCCTTCCCTTGAGCTCTTCCTTTCTGAGCTTGAGAACAGGGACTGGATCCCTGAAGTAGATGCAGGAATTGGAAAGGGGCCAAACAAAGAATGGGCTCGATTAGATTCACAGGCCCCACTCTTGGTTTAAACCTTGTAGAACTATTGGTTTAGCCTGTAAACTCTCTCACAGACAACACTGCCTGGATTAGTTTCATTTCTCCTTTGGAACGGTTTCCTGATGATTGCCTTTTGACCCTCCAGGTTGAAGAGAACACCTCATCAGGACAATTTGGAATCATGAGTATCCTATGTTGGGTTCAGAGGAGAGATATGGAAATTTGATTATTTGTGGAGTAAACTGGGTCAGTCAATGATGATCGGAAGGAAGGAAAAATTTCTCACTTTGCTTGGTATCCTCCTCCCAAGTCAGTATTATTATTGCCATTTTACTGAGGGGAAACTGTGGCTCAGAGGCTTGCCCAAGGTCACCCAGCAAGGCTGTGGTCTCCCTGCTCCAAGTACTCTGGTGTGTATATACTGGACCGCAGAAAGTGAAATAGCAAACTGGACCCCAGGTTAGTAGCAAACTATCTTATGTGCTACTCCATTTGTCGGAAGACAAACCTAATCCAACATAACACTTTCTCCTTCCAACTGTATCTAGGCACAGATCAGCCTTCTCCTCCAGCTACAGAAGACATAGTACAGGATAATCCAGTTTCCATTTAAGGATTGCCTTAACTCAGGGCCCGTTTAATAAACAAAACTTCACTGGGCAGAAAAAGAAAACAGAGGCCCAACTCCCAGCCAGGCCTCTTCTGGGTCAGCAAGACTTATATAGCCCAGTCACACCCTAATTGGGCTCAGCTGGGACTGCTCCTTCAGCCTTAAATCCTAGTGGGCCAAAGCCAGGAGTAAATCCTCTACCAGGGTCTAGGTCAAGGGCCAAATCTAGCTCGAGGAGCCTGTTCCTGTGGGCCCCGATGCCCTGTGTCACACACATGCACCTCAGCCCGAGCTGCTGTAGCTGACATCTGAAACAAGCCCCCCCCACTCTTGCGCCTCCTCTCCTCCCTTCCAGGGTGGATGGGAGGAGAAGAAAGTGAGCAGCCTGTTTGGTTCCCAACCTCCCTCTTTGCTCCACTTCACTCCTAGTCCTGCCTTCACTAGCCTCCATCACAGTCCCTTCTGCCCTCTTCACTCAATCCTGCCTCTTCATGCCCAGGACTTCTTCCATCTGCTCCTTCACAGTATTTGCAAATCTGCATATTTAGTTATATGCAAATCTACCAGTTGGATCACAAACAACGTCCTTTATAAAAACCCAGACTATCACAAAATAGCTGCCCTGAGCCTTTTTTTTAGGGACGGGCGGTACAAAAATTTAAATAAATAAATAAAAATGTAATTGAGTAACACAGCTCTAGTATACCCTTCTACGCTAAGGGCACACTCTTCCACCATGAATGTCAATGGGAACGGAGTCATGAATTCAGTGGGAGAGGATTGCACCATAGGGATTGATTTCACCTTCACTACTGGTTGTTTCACTAGTATGTTGGGAATATACATAACAAAAAACTGACAGTGACCTGTATCCAGCATTAGTGAATACAGGCACCTTTGTAAGGAGGATCCTGGCTTCATTGAAATTGCCTGATCTTCATTCCCACAATTCAGATACTACACCATATTTAATTGCAAAATATTTTAAGTACTTTTGATGATGATTAAAAATCCATCCCCATTCCCTAAAAGTGCAAGAGCTGTACAGTCTGTGCTATAGCACAGATTCGATACGGCGGTGTCATGACCATCAATGGGAGTTGCACTGTAATTATTCTGTAAATATTGGGATAAGGCGTCTTGTGTCGTTCTAGTACTCCATGCAGACGGCTTATGTGTCAGTGGGGATGGCAGCTTAATGGAACAAGGCCTAACTGTCCCAGGAGATACAAGTGGACACCTCCAGTTGAAGTTGGAAGCGTGCACGCCTCTGGTAAGAAAGCCCAAGGAATGTTTGTGATCAAGCTAGACTCTAAGGGACATGGTTTGGTTTGGGCAATGAGCTTGGTGTAGAGCTTGAGGGAAATAATGCAGCTTTATTTCCTTTACTGATCACTTGGGCTAGCTGGGGAGCAGCCAGCCAGCTGCATCTTATACCTGGCTGCTAACTAGAGCCGAAATGGGTAGTAGTGCTTTGTTAGTCATGGGTATTATTCTAATTTTTGGATAGCCTCTTGAACACCTGAACAGTATCTGAAATCAAATTGGTTACTCCCATACCTGCTTGTCTGGGGTTCCATTTTGCTTTTTCCCCAATGTTTCAGCATTTTGTTTGGGTTATTTCAGTTTTTTTGGTCATTTGGGTATTTCAGTTACATCATTTTTGGCAACTGAGTATGCATGATAGTGCTAATATTGCCAAAATTACGAATACCAAAATGACCGAAACAACAAAATAACCCAAATGAAAAAGCCAACCTGAAATAAGCAAAACAGATGCCTGAAGAAGCATAAACGATTAGCAGGTTAACTGCGAATCACTGTCAGCGTGAGTAGGGTGGATATGATGCTTTTTGCCATTTTTAGGGTCCTTGTTTCATCAAGTAGATAAATATATAAGATAGGATATGGGATATCAATTTTTATGGTTCCAGTCAGAAGGCAAGCTACTCTTTGAGAAAGTGTTAGAACTTTCTCCTATAGTTGGATTATTTTATACTTGTCCTCTTAGGTAACCGGCGCAGCTCTCGGGTAGGGCTAGGATACCGGTCTAGACAGACTGCCAGGCTTATGGGGTATGGCAATCCCGAGCTTCCTATTTTCTGTCAGGCTCCTGAGCTCATAGTGGAGGGGGCTCAGAAAGAATCTGTGACTTGCTAAAGGCCCCTTGAAGTCAACAGAGAGCCTCCCATTGACTCGAGTGGGACGTGGCTAATTCCAATCTCCGACTAACAGATTTCTCATCAGCCCCCTTGAATTCCCCCGTTTTCACGGAGACTCATCGGGTCTGTGATTATTTCTGGTTCAAGTCCCTTCTTACATAGAATGAAAGCACGGGTTCCAAGCACCATGAAAGCAATTTGGGCCTAAAAGGAAAACGAAACTTACAGGTACCTGACTTGACAAGCTCAGGTTTGCGGCGGCCGTTTTTTTCTTGCTGTTGGTGCTGTTGGCGGTGTTCCCGGCACTGCTGTTTGAAGTGCTGCTGGTGGAGTTTTTCCTTTTTCTCCGCTTGGTTGTCGGTTGCCTTGTGGGTTCTGCTGCAATGAAAGTGGAAGAAGCAAAGCAAATTACAGTACAGAACTGGAGAATGCCGGAGTTGGAAGGCACCTTAGAGGTCATCTAGTCCAACCCCCTACTTGGATGCAGGGTGAGCAGAGCTACATCATCTCTGGCAGACCGCTGCCCAGCCTCCTTTTCAAAACCTCCGGCGCCAGCGATTCTTCAGCCTCACCAGGCAACTTTTTCCATTCCTGAACTGCTCTTACGGTTAAGAATTTACCCCCAGTACCTCAGTGAAATCTCCTTTCCTGTATGAGCCCATTGTTTCTAGTCTGGCCCTCTGTAGCAACGCAGAATGGTTCTTTGCCATCTTTTTTGTGGCAACCCCTTTAGATATCTGAAGAGTGCTGTCATGTCTCCGTTTAATCTTCTTTGCTAATCATACCCAGTTTACTTTCCAGAACCTTTTTACCATCTTCGTCTCCCTCCTCTAAATCTGCTCCAATTTCCAATGTCCTTCTTGAAACAAGGCACCCAAAACTGGGTACTCCAGATGAGGTCTCAACTGCGCGGAACACAGTGGAATTATTAACTCCACTAACTTGGGAGACAATGGGTGATTTCAGACGTTATGAGATTACAGTCAACCACGCTCAATTCTGCGTGGTGGCTGTGATCGTGTAACGTCTGTTGGGGGAAACGGATGTTTCCCCCCAGATGTTACCACGGCATGGGATTGCATTCAACACGTGAGCGGCCGAAGCGGCGGGACCGGAGGCCTCCGTGTGTCGAATGCAATCCCATGCCGGGGTGAACCCCGGCGTCTCGTCTGGTCGGGCACCATGGCCTGGGATCACCGGCGGGACCCAGGGCCGTGGCGAATCCGGCCCGACGCGGTGGCCGCATTGGCCCCGCCGCCCGCCCGTCTCCCCAGAGGGTGGGCAGCGGGGAGGGGGCGGGGCCGTGTGGCTGCACGTTGTGCCACACGGCCCCTCCCCCCCCCCAATTCCCCACCGGGATCCCCGGGCACATCTGTTATGGCGTGACGGGGTGATCCCGGCGGGGAAGGAATTGGGTGATTTCGGTACGGGGCCAACGGGCCCCGTAACGTCTGAAATCACCCATTGCTGCAAGAGACAGGAGAAGGAATGAACTAAACTCCCCATCTATTTTAAAATTCATGTGTGCCTATTTATTATTTTGCAAGACATTCTTGAGCTTGTGAGTGTTATCTGCAACAGAGAGCAAGTTAAATATGGAATAAGAAATAACACCACCATCACCGTCTGATACAACCCTGATGATCCATAGATCCCAAAGTACTTGACAACAGAAGATTGGCTCCAGCCCTCAAAGCACTTGTCATGGTGGAAGCACCATTTGGATGCAAGTGCTTGGAGAATGGAGCTGTGCATCACTGGTTGAAAACAGAGGCGGCTGGAGCCAGCTGGAGTGCGAGGTCACTCTGTGGAACCCCCACGCAGCCATCACTCCTTCGGTTGAGTGTGGCACCCCAACAAACAGGCTGGCGCCACACTCTGCCCCCTCCTCTCCACCACCGAGATGTGGTTGCTTCCTGAACCGCCAGTGCTCCCGGGGGCCCAGAGGACTTGAACTGTGTGCACCCCAATAGACGGGGGCAGCCAAGGGGCGCACTTTGGCCCACCCCAACAGATGGGAAGCAGCCACGGGGAAGTGCATTACCTGAATTGGCCTGGGTTGGACCATACAGTGTCATTTGCTTTCCCCAGAACGATGTCCTGAGTAGCAGCTTTGTGGCAGATGGACTGCGAACATTTGGCAGGCACCTAATAGATGGGCTGGCTCGTAGCCCTGGAGCTGCTGCTGGCTATTCCAGGCTACCATCTCATCTGTTAATACCCATTATTTCCTCTTACATGTGGGGGGAAATTGTGGGTAGTGCAAAGCACATAAATAGGAAGCGGTTATATATCCCTTCTCATAACAGTTGAACTAGAGGACACCCTATGAAATTAACTGGGATCAGATTTAGAACAAATAAAAAGTATTTTTTCACTCCGTGCTTGTCAATTGGATTGGTCCTATCTGTGAATTTAGATGAAAGGGATCCTCTTTCCATCTTCTCAAAGCCAAGGGTCAAGGCACAATCTGCCAAACCCCCTTGGATCAGTTGCTGGGCCATGAACAAAGCAGTGGATCGAGTGAAACAGTTGCTGTTGACATTAATGATAGGAATTCCAGTTAACCCCAAACCTTGATCAGTAGCTTGTTGACCACAAGTTTAGTCACCGTAAACATAGCCCTCGAATGCCCGCTCCACTGCTGAATAAGGAATACATGCATCAGGAAGGGCCTGGTCCAACCTCATTTCAACTGGTCTGTGGAATGCTCCATGGGTCAGGCAATTGCCACCTGGGTGGGGGCCACATTAAAGGGATAGGACAGAGGGCCCTGCCTCACTGCAGAGTGCTCAGATGGGTCTCCTAGGTCCTACCTCCTGTCCCAGTGCACTTTGTTCCCAATTTTCATGCCCGACCCCTGTGCACTCTAGTCACGCCTTTCTCCACACTTCACATAGAGAGATGCATCATACAGCAGGCTGGGAGCAGAACTAAACACGGGGTGTCTCTACATGTGATGCTTGCCACTGTTCTAGCTGCCTAATACAGGGGCAAGTGTTATGTTCCGTTACACAAACCATGTCTGTGGTTTGAAGCTCTGTGTACTCTGTTGACTTGACTGGGCTATGGGAGTTTTGTTCATTTACAAGCACCCCCACCACCCCAAAAGACTAAGGTGGCGATGATGCAAAGGCTGTTGGACGTTGCAAAACAAAATAATATGCCTAGTATCGAGTCATCAAAGGTATCTCCTTTTTATTCCCGAATTAAGAGTCTGGGGTAGAGAGCTGTATCTTTGTTCCCTCCATAATTTTAAGTTAAGGAAGGCATATACCCTATGTCGTCTTCAGTTGCTTCCCTCTAAAGTCATTGAAGGGCGCTTTGCTTCCTTACCGTGGGCGATGCGTTTATGCCCTTGTGGGTTGGGTCAAGTGGATGAAATTAATCATATCCTGCTGAATTGTCTCTATGCAGAGGGAATAAGGCAGTCCTAGTTTAGCAGACTATTAAAGCACAGAAGGTATTGGGCCCCTGTTTGTAAATTGAGATTAATCTTAACACAGTCTGATCCACGTAATCTTGAAATGGCTGCTATGTATCTACATAGTGGGTGATTTCAGACGTTATGGTGGGCCCCATTCACCACGGACCATGGGGTGGTTCGGACCACGGCCCAGGGTGAGGGGGCGCACCAACAGACGTGCACCGCTTCTCCCTGGGCTGCGGGAACTGGCGAACCATGGCCCGTGGTGAATGGGGCCCGCTGTAACGTCTGTTGTGGCACCGCGGATTGCGGAGGGGGTGGGGCCGCGCGGTGCAGTGTAGTGCAGTGTGCTGCCGCATGGCCCCGCCCCCTGTGTTCCACACCGGTCCTCCCACCACCGGACGGGCAGCGAGAGCGGCCAATCCGGCCGCACCGCCACCGTGATCGGGGAGGGGGAGGGATAGATTCCACCACCGGCAGGGATAAGAGAACAGATGTGATGATTCGGTCACCCCTGCCGTGGTAGTCATTCACCACACTTCTGGACCCGCTCGCGTCCTCGAGTCCAGAAGTGTGGTGTATGCAAACGCAACCCGCGTTTGACTGTGGTGAACATCTGGCAGGTAGCAAACAGACGTTCACCACAGTCAAACGCGGGCCGTGTTTGAGTGTGGTTCAGCCATGGTGAATCTTGGATTTGTCACGTCTGAAATCACCCTTGGTTATTAAAATGAGGCAAAATTCAAAACTCATCCAGGAAAATAAATAATTATAATTCTCGGCTATTTGAGTTATTTTAAGGAATGGCATGGCCAGGTGCACTTATAATGTGCAATTTACTGTACATGCTCTATTAGAGAAGATGTTTTTATCTCTATTTTTAGTTTTATATTGTTTTACTTTTGTATTAATGGTTAAAACTGTTGTTTGATGTTTATTTTCTTAACTTCTTTCTTTTGAGATGGTGTGTATGTTTTCGTGATGGCTACAGCGAAAGCAAAAAAACCCACAAACCATGACGCAACCCATAGAGGGAACTTGTTCCCCAGAACAAACAGGGAGCTCCTCGGCAGATTTATTGGGCAGCTGAAAACACACCAATTCTTAATGGCAGTGGAAATCCCCTTAATCAAAGACTTCTAGTCAACCAGCTCACACACAAAACGCGATTGGATGTGCTTTAAGATTTAGCTTTTTATTTGTATTAAATGTAGGGACATTGTCCCATTTACTGGAAATAGTATTGTGCGTTTTATTATTATTATTATAGATCAGATATATATTGTATGCAGATGGTGCGCTGGGGGACATTGTCCCTGATGTAGATTTGTGTAGGTTTTAAGACTGGAGAACTCCCCCTTATTCTTCTTTTGTGTGTGAGGCAGCTGAAAACACCCCAGGGAATTTGGGCACTTTCCTCCATGACAAAAACGTGCCTGATTTGCCTCTGGGAAAATCTCCAGGAGGCAAATCAAGCACGGGGTTTGTAACGTGGAAATGTTAAGCCAGACATTTTTGGCAGCAATCCTGCGGGGAATGAAACAAGGTCGGATTTACCAGCTTTGCACCAGCAATGAATCCCCCACAGGATTGCCACCAAAAATGTGCAGGTTAACATTTCCATGTTACAAACCCAGTGACTGATTTGCCTCCTGGAAGTTTTCCCAGAGGCAAATCAGGCTCCTTTTGTCACGTGTGAAAGTGCCCAATGTCTTTTCACCAGTGTGGCTTTGTGCTTGTTGGTTTCACCAGCGGGGAGCTTTGCCAGCAGAGCTCTCGGGCTTCCCCTATTCATGCTTCTACCCGATGGGTTCACCTGGTTGGTCAGAGTCCATAGGGTGGCAGCATAAACATGGAACAACATTATGCTGCTCCACCCTGGGATGATATTTCCTGCAGGACTAATGTAACATGTGGAGCCAGCCACAGTAGTTGGCTCTCCTGACTACCAGTCCACTGACTTTATCATTGGGACAGCCTACCTAAGTCAGACATGCTTAATGACGAAGGGGATTCTCCTACAATATTATCTCCACTGGCAAGGAGTTTGAACAAGAAACTTTATCTAAAAGTTCATTATGGGAGTTCATGCTAGGCTAAATCATGAGTCAAGTCTATTACGTTCACTTGACTGAAGATCTCTGGATTGTTGGCAGTTGTACACTTCATTTAGGAGTTTGTGTGTAAGACAAGCTTTTTTAAAACAAACAAACAAGCAATCAAACAGCCAGCAAATTGGTATTTTGGGTTTCATGACCAATGAGATAAAATTGAGGTTTGTGATTTAAAATGAACTCACCCTAACTAACCCTAACCCTGAAGAGGATTAGTTCTGACTGGAATTGCTAATTCCAAAATTACAGCAGGAAGCTGGAGTATCTAAACCAGGAATTCTGTATTGGTGTTTCACTTTTGCTGGATCATCTCTTGCATGCAATGAAGCTATGGGTGTGCATGTGAGGCTTGTTTCATATTATGGGGTATCCGATTCAAGTCACATGGAATCAGAACCATATTCAAGATAAAAACTTGGAAAAGTGTTCTCTTAGATAATTCCTATTTCATATGGATATTCAAGTAGTTCCTGAGCATTTCTTTATTACATTATTTGAACAATTTATTAACAAAGTATATGAAGCAAATATTGAAAACCAAACATACCTGGTGGGGCCACCATCCTCTGCCATTTCTGAAATAAGCATGTCTTCAGACAGTCCCGAGGACTTAAATTGTAAGTTTTATGTCTTGACATCAGTTCTTGCATTGGCTCCAATATTACACACAACTGAAAGAAAGAGTACAGACGGAAGGATTAAGTGAAATAACTTCACTTAACGCGACGGTCTTGGCAAATTTGAAAGTCAGGGTGCAAGCTTCCACCAGGAAACTCAGTGGCCAAACTCTCATTGACTTTAATGGTGGAGGATTGTCCCCTCAGTTATCACTTCTTGGGTTCTGCTTGGCTCCCAGAGGGTGTGATCTGGAGTCTAGTTCAGTAAAGAACAATCTGGGCTGAGAATCAATCCGAAAACTGGAGGCAATTTTATATACGTCAATTAAGTATTATTTAAAAATATACAAGGATTGATGTTCATTTGCTGTAGAAATGTAGCTGAACAAATATGTAGAAAGCTTTATTGTTGGGGCTCAACCACGGACCCTTGGCTACTGGGTTGAGTGGCAGGGGTTTCCCCCTTGCGCCACCACCTGGCCTGCCTGTCCGTGAGCCTCTTGTTATATCTGTTAGGACTCCTCCCCACACTGATCCCACAAGCTCTCACCTCACCACTCCAGCTGAACCCTATTATCACTAGCCCAAATGAGGTACCAGAAACTAAGTTGTTCTCCCATTGGCCCTGGTGACACTTAGATATCTTTAAAAGCCAGACCATGCCCCAGGCTTCTCAGAACAGCTCAACACATTTAGCTGGCTATATTGCTGACTTTAGCTTGTATCAGAGGCGACTGGTGACTGTTGACCGGGGGCGGGGTGGACTATTTTGTATGCTCCCACCCATACTAATTTGCATAGTCCCACCTCTAATAGGCACAACTTGCATGAATGTGAAACAAAGCACCCCAAGCCACATGGCATGGCAAAGCTAGCTTCCCCCCTGCCAAAATAAAAATACAGACTGCGCAGGACATGGCATGGCAAAGCTGGCATCCCATCCCCCAAACAAAAAATGCAGTGTGCAGCAGCACACAACCCCAAACAGCCCCGCTGGCCCCCAGCAGCCCCTTCACCACACCTCACCAAATGGCCCTAGCAGCAGCCCCTTACCCCAAACAGTCTCCAGAAACCCCTTCCCTCTCAGCCCACACCCCTACTGGACCAGGCCCAGTCACTCTAGCCCCTCCCAAAAGCAGCAGCTGCAGGGGGAGGACAGCCACTCCCTCTGCTCAGCCTGTTGGCATTCCAGCTGGGTGCTGGGGTTGGCGAGAAGAGGTGGCAGCCGAGGTAGCGCGCAGTGAAACAGGGTGGGGGTCCTAGGGTCCTCCCACCTCGCATTCCTTGGTGGCAGGGAGGAAAGCCAGTGGGAAAATGAGTGGCACAAGTTGGCCAGGCCCTGATCCTGGTGCCACCAACTTGGCACATGCCTCATAACCATGTGGTGGGGCTGGCAGCAGGAATATATAGCAGCCCTGCTGAACCCAGACTGGGGGCGGGGCTAGGAGGCGGGCCAGGGAGCCAAGCCAAGCCTCCCAATCAGCAGCTGTGGTGGAGGAGGGGAGGCCCGGTGGCTGGTGCTAGACACTGAATCCCTGACTGTGCACTGCCCCCTGAAAGTGGAGCCGAGCAGGGGTAGCCTGATGAGGAAGGGTGTGGGGGGAGGTGGACAAAGCCAGGTGGCTAGCTAGGCAGCATGTGCAGGACCCCCTGGGCAGCCGGTCCACACTGCGGTAAGGCTGCCCCTGGGGAAACAGGCTGGTGTGGGGGCAAAGAATCTGGTCAGGGAGGCATGTGCCCCCCCCCATAACTCCCCACCACGTTGCCTATGACTTGTACTCTCTGCAATCCCTAGCCCAGTCCTCCTAGCCCAGCCCCTTGCTCCCTAGCCCCTACCTCCCCATCCGTTCCTTCTCTCTCTTCCCCCTTTGCCATTCGGATGGATCTCTGGCTTGCCTTCTGCTTCATCTTAGACCTTGGCTTGTTTCACCCTTGCATGGCGCTATCCTCCTGGCCTAATTTTCCTGGCCTGACCCTTGCTTGCTCAGGACTTCGGGGTATCACTCCCACTCACCCTGATCCTGCATGGACTCACCCACCTTCGCCCCAATCCTGCAAGGACTCAAGAAGTCAAACTGGGCCCCGGTCCTGCAAGGACTTACCATGATATTTGCCCATGCCCTGGCTGTTCCCAACAGCTATATTGTCAGAGGTCTATGGCATCTCTCTCCAGTAATATAGAAACATATATAATATATAAACTCTTATTTCCAGAGCCACCTTTATTCCAGACATGATTAATTTCCCCTTACTTTATTCCAGATGTGCTATATGACCCATCCATAGTTGGACACCCTTCTAACCTGGACACCCTAATCCAGATCAAAAAACCCATGTTCTCCCACGGTGGGCAGATATGGGAGGTAATAATAATAATAATAATGATAATTGTTACTTATATAGTGCCCCCATGTTGCTGCTGAATGGTGCTTAGGGTGCTTCATAGCTTTGGTACAATAAAATACAATAAAACACCATAAAACAACTTAAAATCCATGTGTATAACCCATTTAAAACAGATTAAAATGGAAAGTTAGAGGGGAGGTCCCTCTGTTGACCATTACCGGAGACATGGACAATTGCTCTGGCCTAGCATGGTAGCTTTTTATGTTCTTCTGAGGACCAACCAACGTCAGCACTTTTCAAGTTAAGAGTGAGAAGCTCTCCTTTCTCTTGTGCTTGTATTTATTTTTGGTGTTTGATGCTTTTCAGTTATGCTTTGTACATTTAAAAAAACAGAGCTAAGCTCTTCTCTCTCAGCTTCACAGCAAGACTCACAATGTCTGCTCTGCTCTTCTGGTCAGCTTGCCCCTCTTATTAGTGTTTATGGAGGTTCTGAACATGTGGAAAGAGCAGAATAGTCCTACGAGATATGCCAAGAGAATTGTGGAGGAGAATTCAGCCTTTTAAAACAGACATTGATGGGCAGCTCTGTTGTCTGATGAGTGCCAGATTATCTGCCTTTAATTTAAATATGGACATGGCACTAGGGGCAGAATAAGAAGCTACAGTAAATAGAATGATTTCTTTCTACCTCAGAAATTGGCTCTACAGCTGTCTGGCTAATTTGTGATAGGGAGCTGGGAAATTGCTGTTGGGTGTATAGTATGAATGGTCAGCTTGTTCCTGCAGAATTGTCATATTTTCCACTACTTCTTTTTATTCGCTCAGATTTTGCCTTATCAGTTGCTTGAGATAATTGCAGAACAGACTCCCTTATAATGCCATGGGATCCAGAAAAAAGGTGATGTGGTATTACTGATATTATCTGAAACCTGCAGGCACTTATTCATCCTTTTTGCGAATGGTGATCCTAATCCAGAGGGGCCTGGTCTTTTAGCAGCCGCCTAAACAGTCTCTTTAGAAACAGGGTAAGGCTAGGCCAGTGGTTCCCCAAATTTTACTTCTGAGACCCTATTTTGAGACTTAAATATAATCCCATAACCCTAAATACTTAGCAACAAAGACAAGCAAAATATATCTAATATTGATTAGATTGCAACTCCATTTGCAAATGACATGACTCCAGCTGGGGGCTTCACAGACCTCCTAAAACCCCCTTATGCCAAAGCGTAGCCAGATGGACACTGCACCCGATCTACCTTTCCAGGAGTCAGCCTAAGGGTGTATTCTGACTGGGAGCCCTCCTGACAGCTCACAGCTCTAGGCCAGAATGTTTTCCGCTGGCTCCCAGGAGGTCATCTCGTAGGGGCCAGTTCCCATTATCTCATAGGAAGCAATCCTGCAGTAACAGTCTGACCAAAGGTGTTTGGTATCATCAATATGCTGATGACACCCAACTCTACCTCTCATTTTCATCTGACCCAGACGGTTACTCTGTGTTTGGTGGCTGTGGGGGACTGGATGAGGGTGAGCTGTCTGAAGCTGAATCCCAACAAGACGGCGGGGATGCTAGTGGGGAGCGCGGTGGGGTTGGCGTCTCCCATCACTGATGGGGTTTGCCTTCCCCCCCTCCCACTGGTCCCTCAGGTTCATAGCCTGGGAGTGCTCCTTGATTCCCTGCTCTGCCTGGATGTCCAGGTGGAGGCTGTGGTGAGAAGCACGTTCTGCCAGATACATCTGGTACGGCGGCTTCAGCCATATGTCTCAGACTTTGACCTAACCAGTATCATCCATGCTTTCATCATCTCAAGACTGGACTATTGTAATGCGCTCTACATGGGGCTGCCCATGGTGACAGTTCGGAGACTGCAGCTGGTGCAGAAAGTGGCAACTTGTCTCCTAATGGAGACAGGACATAGTGAGCACATTACACCAGTTCTCTGTTCTCAGCACTGGCTGCCTCTAGTCTTCCAGGTCCAATTCAAGGCGCTGGTGCTTTACCTATAAAGCCCTATATGGCCTGGGCCCTACCTATTTGCAGGACTGCCTCACTCCCCGGGCTCTGGATCAACCCCTGCGGTCATCTGGGAACGCCTTTCTTGAAGTTCCCCAGGTATCTCGGGGTGGGGGGGCGACTATGGAGAGGGTGTTCTTGGTGGCTGCACCGAGGCTGTGGAACTCCCTTCCAGCGGAGGCTGGACCTCTCCTCATTCTGATGTCAATGGCTGTTCTGCCAGGCTTGTGGCAAGGGAGATAGGTATGGGGTTGAGGGTTAGGGACTGGAGGGAAGGATTTTCAGTTCTTTTTATGTCTCACCATTGTGATGGTGTTTTATGATATTCGTTTGTATTTATTGTTATTTATTATTGTATTTTTAATACGTAGTTTGTTAGCCGGCCCGAGCTTCTGTTAGCAAGAGGGGGCCGGATATAAATTATTAAATAAAATAAATAAATAAATAAATAAATAAATAAGGTCACTTGTGCCCAGTCATAGATTGTGATCAATGTCTTGACTACCCCTTCTCTATACCAGGCAGGGTAACGTTCACATCTTTACTGCTGGCAGATCACAGAACAAAACCTCTCCACTAGTGTATTTTGCCAACTGTGGGCCACAGCTGTAGAAACTACACAGCCACTGCTCTCTATAGGTCTGTTAAATGAGGTTGTCATTTATAGTCTATTTAATTTACATGGGAGTTAATGCTAGACACCAAACCCAGATAGAAAACAGAGATCCCTGCAGGGCTGGTCTCGGCTAAAAGCATTTCAAGTGCCTTTTTCAGGCGTTGCTCTTTTGCAGGGCCTTAAATTCTGATTAGTTTGGTAATTCGTTGACTATCCTGAACTCTCTCTTGTTCAGGCACCACGTTAGTCTCATCCCATTTCCCTCTCCAGAGGCCTGAGCCCTACAAATTGTAAGGTCAGCTCTAGCAGCTTGAATAATAAAAGAAGTTACTATGTTCTGTAGAGACAAGTCCATTTTAAACGTATCCAGCTTGCTGTGAATTGGATGCTAACGCAAAAAGAACTGGATTAACGATGATTGATATTAAATCTTTCAGTCTTTCTTGGTGACCTCTGAAACCCTTTTGAAATCTAAAGTGACTCAAAGAGCAAATTCTTGAAAGAGGAAGGGATCATGGTCCAATTATCCTAAGTCTTAAGAATCTGCCAGTGACAATCAGTATCTCGGTCCTTGCAAAGAGCTGTATTAAAAACATATGGACAAGATGCACTTAATACAGGGGGAGGTCTAACCTGCTAACTTTAACTACCAGTGAGCACTGTCAATGGTAACAAATCTGTACTGTTTTACAAGCAGTATCTGAAACGATTACAAACAAGTGTTCTACGTGCTCCTGTGTTCATTTAGATAAAAAGCAACATGTTGGCTATCCTTTCTACCCCTAAAGTCTTGATGCATCAGGTAATCCCATTCCTTTAAGTGCCTTTTTAAAATAACTCATTTACATTTTAGAAAAGGTCTGAATGTTTAAATGTAAAAAATCCTTCCTTAAGTAACAAAATATATATATAATAACCACCATCATATCTACAAGCTTTTTCTGCATAGCCAAAATTAGAATTTAATAATGGAGGGAAAGGCATTTCCCTCAAATATGCCACTGCCCAGAGATGTATGATAGAATTAGTATTAATATTAATATTTTTGTTATCTAGGCACAACATACGCACAGTGTTGAACAAACCATGCAGAGAGTTTTTGCCCTGAAGAGCTTCCAATTTCAAATATCCAGACGTCCTCAAACAATTTTTTTAAAAATTGTGTTTGGCAAAATGATTTATGGTTCAGAAACCTAGTGCATGAAAGCAGAATACAGAAGATTTGACCTGTTTGATTTTAAATGCCCAAGATGAATATGCCATGTTCAATGGCAAGTTTGGGTGATTTCAGATGTGACGGGGTGCCTATTGGCCCTGTCACGGAATCACCTTTTGATTCCCCATGGAATCAACAGACGAGCTGGCTGATTCCGGCGGGGAATCAGGGGAGGGGCTGCGTGGCACAATGTGCGGCCGTACAGCCCCGCCCCCCCACGCTTCCCTGGTCGCCTGCCCTCTGGGAGACGGGCGGGCACAGTGGTCAATCCGACCGCTGCGCCCGATTCCGTTCAGGGGTCTGGACCTCAGCCCGGAATCAGCAGCGGTAACAGACGTTACTGGCCGCTGATTCCGGGCCGTGGTTCAAATAACCACGCTTTTGGAGATGGTCGAAAGTGTGGTTAGCCGGTTGTTCACCATGGTGAAGATCTCGCGGCGAGCAAACACACGTTACGTGACCATCTGCCACCACAGGAGATTGTCCGTGGTTGACCGTGATTGAGTAACATTTGAAATTACCCATCATGTGACAAACCAGGATATAAGTTGTCGTGCAAAGCAGCATATGGTGTCATTATGCTCCATACGTTTAGGCGTGTTTGAATAAAAGTTAAGAGAAGAACAAAATGGTTGGGTCATACTAAACAAATGGAAAGATCAAGACTTGTAAAGCAAGTAAACCAGTGGTGGCCAAAAGGCAAAAGAAAAGTTGGGAAACCAAAAAAGGGGTAGAAAAAGAGCTAGAAGACATCAACACAGATTGTGGATGATGTGAAGTTTAAGAGGCCTTGAAAAACTGGTCTAAATGGCAAAAGATGGCTGCTGCTTTGTGTACCATTAATAAGACACATCTGTCAAGAGGAGTTAAGAATATATGTATGTTGGCAAAGCATATGCCACAGTAACAAGATATAGGGGGAAAATGCAATCAAACAATTCTAACCCCTCCCCCCCCCAAGCCATTTCTTGTACTATTCTGATATGTTATTGCCATAGCTTATGGCTTCGGCAAATAAACATTATCTATTCTGATACGACAAGAATTAGTTCCTATGAAGATTTTGATTACCAGTTGAAGCAGATGATAGAATAGAACCTATTCTAGAATAGAGTAGATAGTAGAATCTGCCAGACGGCCGAAACGGTGCTATCATAGAGAAGACACCAAATCGTTCTTGGCACATTCCTCTTGGCCCAAACGTTCATCATTGCCCCATTTTCTACAAACAGCAGTGTATTGTATTTGTTTTTAACAATAAGTGCAGCAGTTTAGAGAAAATGGCCAATATGAAGTTGTTTTCTTTTGCACTCGGACAGATATCATAAATTGGCTCACTTCTCACTAACTCTCCCTAGCCACTCCTCTTTTCTCCACTAGACTTGCTAGGGCTTTATTTTCCTCTGTCTAAGAAGTATTCTTTTATTAATTATTATTATTATTTATTTTTAAAAACTAAACAGACTGTGGCTCTGCCCATTCTGGGCTGCAGGTGGCAGAACTAACTCAGCTAAAAAAACATTTAGCACTAGTCAAATGCTGTGGAGCACAAAAGAACTGCATTCATTTCAGTCAATCAATGCCTTTTGCATTTTATGGAGAAAATGCAGTGGGACTTGGGAGTCAGGTAATACTTATGTGGTATGAGGGGGCATAATCAGCAATCCTATATCTGTAGAGGGAGAAACCCATTTAGTCAGAACGTGCCAGGCAGCCATAACTCTATAACTGGACCCCAAAGAGCAGGTTTAGAGGGGTGCTGCAAATGTATATATAGATATATATATCCTATGCCTTTTGCCTCCTGCGTGGGGGAGCTACATTGATCATCAAAGAAGATGTTTATAGAAAATATTTCTATGGAGATAACGATTGAAAAACTATGAGGATACTGCAATTTTAATTGCTCTGGGGGAGAAAGAGCAAAGAAAGGCATCACCAGCTAGAGATTTTTATGAAATTTCACTGAAATTTCGTTTTTACCCTCTAATATCTGGCATCTTTCTCAGCCGAGAGGTTAGACTACGCATGTGAAAACCAGGGAAATGGTGCAATCGTGGGAGCCTGAAGGGGAGATTTACAACTCTCCATAAAAGTGACAAAAAGCCATTGCAGGCTGAGTATTGTTCACCATCAAAGAGCCAGTTAGGATTCGGTGGATGAAGTTGTACCTGGAATCAGGCTGTGCCAAGTTTCATAAGGTTCAGTGCTTTGTTTTCAGACTGATTCTTCTTCACCTCAGAGGTTCTGATTTAATAGCAAACAAAGCTGAATATGCCTTTTAAAAAAAAATTTAAAATAAAATTCTAGGCTGAAGTTGAGCACTTGATTACAGATGTGTGCGTCCAGCCACACAACAGAAACTGCTTTTATTTTAATTAGCAGAGGTTGCATCCTCAAACCACTTACCCTGCACCAGAATGACCCCACTGGTTTCTATGGGGTTATTCCAAAGCAAGTTGTGGTTGGATTATGGCCAGAATGAAGCCCCCAAAGCCTGGGTTGTGACTCCCTAAATGGAGTCGCATTGTCGCTGAATGGGGTTGGAATCCTGAGCGACACTGATGCATGTCTTTGTTGCTTTTTGATGTCATAGGATTATAAGTCAGTCTCAAAATGGGTCATCCACCCAAAGATTTTGGGAATCACTGCTCTAAATTAAATCAGTGTTATCTCCAGCCATGTTTGATAGAGGGGCATGGAAGTACTTGAAGCATTACTGAGTCACCTTGACACAATATAGGAACCATTAGGAGCCTGGTGGGTAAGGGGCTAGACTTGGAGCTTTGGAAACTGGAGTTCAAATCACGGGTGGCTTTGAGCAAGTCAGGGGGTGTCTTTACACTTAACGCTTGCCCTCGTTCCAGCAGCCTAACATAAGGGCAAGTGTTACACATTTGGCGATGCAAACCCAGGAGCTAGCCATGGAGGGAACATGGGTTTGCTGGGATTGTCGCCTGGAACAAATGCAGATAACTCCTCAGCCAACCTACAGGGAAGCAGAAAACACCATGGAATAAATGTCTCCACTGGGCTTGTTGGTTTCAACAGAGAGGGGATTTATGCTTGTCAATGATCCCAGTGGGAGGATTGCCTTGTGGGGAGAGCTTTCAGTTTCACCAGCAGAGCGTTTATCTTGCAGTGGGAGAATTTTTACCAGTGGGGAATTTGCCTTGTAGGGAGAGCTTTACTTTCACCACTGGGGAACTTTTCTTTTCTGGGGCGCCACCTATTTACGCTGCCACCCTATGGGCTCCTTGTGTTGAGCAGAGTGCCATGCAATGGTGGTGGGCCGCCTACGGTGGGAGGGACAATGTCCCTCCAGGACTCCCCCAGCCGGCCGGCCCTGAGTCTGCCAAGAAAAACCCCCCAAAAGACTCCCCCCCCGAAAGGTTTCCCTTTATGCAGAATGGGTGGCTAGAAGCGCCGTCCATTCCGCATAAAGGGCCCCTGCAATGGAATGGTGCTGCAGGGGGCACTGTTCCATTGCAGGGGCCGGGCAGGGGGAAAGTCCATACCAGGGCGCTGCATACAGGCGCCCTGGTATGAACTGCCTGTCCCGCAGCTGTGCAGGGAGTGGGGGGCTTGGAGCTCCTGCCATGCAGCTCCCAGCCCCTCCCTCCCTCCCTGTCAAGTCAAACTGACTTGACTCTGGGAGGGAGGAGGAACTTGGGGAAGCCCGGCTGCGCGGTAGCTCCCAGGCCCAATGGAACAGTTCGGGCCTGGGAGAACAGAGGATGGGACCGGTCTGGACTCTGGGATGAAGAGGACGGAGCCTGCCCAGACGAGCCTCTGAGCCGAGCCGCCGGTGGTGAGTAAATTGCGGGCCGGGGGTTGGGGGGGCACGGGGTTAGAGTTACCTGGTGGGACCCCCGCACCTGGAAATGACCTCAGGGGAGGGGGCACAAAAGGAGCCGCCTGTGGGGGAGAGGGGACGACTTACTGGCTTTTCACCTGCTGGAGTCTCCCTGCTGCCCCCGACGCCGATCTCAGTTGCCGCCGCCACTGCTACTGATCCCCCGCCACTTCCCACTTGCGGGACGAATAACAGCATTAGGAGAAGGTGACTCTGGGCATTGGGGGG